>OY829329.1:30712936-31312936 GCA_963691655.1 Toxonevra muliebris
GTAACTTTGACTTGGAACAGACTGGTACAGGCAGTGAAACTGGTAGTGATATCGTTGGATCCGGTACTGGCTCCGGATCAAGCACGATCACAAACGACTTTAAGGTCGTTTGTTATTTCACCAATTGGGCGTGGTATCGTCAAGGTGGCGGCAAATTTTTACCCGAAGACATCGACGCCGAACTGTGTACGCATATAGTTTATGGCTTTGCAGTGTTGAATCGTGACTCGTTGACAATACAACCGCACGATTCGTGGGCTGATCTCGATAATAAGTTTTATGAACGTGTTGTTGCCTATCGTGCTAAAGGTATTAAGGTTACAGTAGCTATTGGCGGTTGGAATGATTCTGCTGGAGATAAATATGCGCGTCTAGTACGTAACGCCGCAGCAAGAGCACGCTTTATACGTCATATAATCGATTTTATTGAAAAGTATAGATTTGATGGTTTAGATTTGGATTGGGAATATCCAGTATGTTGGCAAGTCGATTGTAATAAGGGTACTGCTGATGAAAAGGAAGCTTTCACTGCACTAGTCCGAGAGCTGTCGCAAGCTTTCAAACCGAAGAACTTGTTACTGTCATCAGCTGTGTCACCGAATAAGAAGGTAATCGATGCTGGTTATGACGTACAAGAACTATCACGCTACTTTGATTGGATCGCTGTTATGACTTATGATTTCCATGGACAATGGGATAAGAAGACAGGTCACGTCGCACCCATGTATGACCATCCCGCTGGTACAGACACCTTCAATGCTAACTTTTCAATTAATTATTGGTTACAACAGGGTGCCGATCGCAAGAAAATTATTATGGGTATGCCAATGTATGGTCAATCTTTTTCATTGGCGCAAGCTAAAGACCATGATTTGAATGCCCAAACTTATGGAGGAGGTGAAGCAGGCGAAGCCACACGCGCCCGTGGCTTTTTAGCCTACTACGAGATATGTTCGTACATACGCAAGCGCGGTTGGAATGTGGTACGTGATCCACGTGGACGTATGGGCCCATATGCGTACTTGCGTGATCAATGGGTGTCATTTGATGACGCACCAATGATCAGACATAAGAGTGAATATGTGCGGGCTATGGGTCTGGGTGGTGCTATGATTTGGGCATTAGATTTAGATGATTTCAAGAACGATTGTGGTTGTGAATCATATCCGCTGTTAAAGACGATAAATCGTGTGCTAAGAAATTATCCGGGTGTACATCCTAGATGCATATTGGAGCAAAAAGAGCAAACATACAGTAAGTAGTAGAAAAATTATGTAATCGCTAATTTAATTAGTGTGTGTTTGGTTTTTATAGTTGCTTCTGAAACTGGGCCCTCCCAAGCTTACACAGCCTACAAACCTACAAGCCAAAAAACAACTTCCAAACCAGTTCATACAGCTGCACTAGAGTTGCAAGAGTCCGAAGAACATGAAGGCATAAAACCGTGCAATGGACGTAATTTTGTAGCGCACGAACGTGACTGTAACAAATATTACATATGTCAATACGATAAACTGATTGAACAACGGTGAGTTACAAACCAATAGAAATTTCTCCATGTTTCCTTAAAAAAAAATATCTTATATCCATAATCTATTTCTTATACCAGCTGTCCCGAAGGTTTACATTGGAACGAAAACTATTGTGATTGGCCGAAAGCAGCGAATTGTGCTGTGCGTGAAGAACTCACCACGAAACGTCCTGTAGTGCTACGCCCCACGTCCACAACAACCGTGCCTCCAAAATCTACTAAGAAACCTATTCAATTCCCCACAAAAAAACCCACACATCGTCCTTCTCATTCAGTCCATAAGCCCACCACCTCACCATCCACTATAACTGGCTCTGGCGGAAGTGGCGACTACAAAGTCGTTTGCTACTTTACCAATTGGGCTTGGTATCGCCCTGGCGAGGGCAAATATGTACCCGAAAATATCGATGAAAATCTCTGTACGCACATAGTGTACGGGTTTGCGGTACTCAACAGTAATACGCTCACCATCAAAACACATGATTCCTGGGCTGATATCGATAACAAATTTTATGAGCGTGTTGTTGCTTATAAAGAAAAAGGTATACGAGTAACTGTAGCTATTGGTGGCTGGAATGATTCGTTGGGTAGTAAATATGCCCGTCTCGTTTTGGACCCCGAAGCGCGTGCCCGTTTCATACAAAGTATTTTAGATTTCGTTGATAAATACGGCTTTGAAGGTCTTGACTTGGATTGGGAATATCCCGTATGCTGGCAAGTTGATTGTACTAAAGGTTCGCCTGCGGAAAAAGAAGCATTTGCTACACTAGTGCGTGAACTGTCCGATGCTTTTAAACCACGTGGCCTACTGCTTTCTGCTGCAGTGTCTCCCAGTAAAATGGTTATAGATGCGGGGTACGATGTTCCAAAATTGGCAAGATACTTTGATTGGATTGCTGTGATGACTTATGATTTCCATGGACATTGGGATAAACAAACCGGGCACGTTGCTCCACTTTACTACGTCGATGGTGATACGAATGAGTATTTCAATGGTAACTACAGCATTAACTATTGGTTGGATAAGGGCACCCCACGTCACAAACTCATCATGGGTATGCCAATGTATGGACAATCCTTCTCATTAGCTGATACTAAAGCACGTGGCTTAAATGACAAATCCATTGGACCTGGTCAGGCCGGTACATTCACCAGAGCGGGTGGTTTTCTGGCGTACTATGAGATTTGTGAGAAGGTGAGCAATGGCGGCTGGACGGTGATACGTGATCCACAAGGACGTATTGGTCCTTATGCTTACAATGGAAATCAATGGGTTTCATATGATGACGTAGCGGACATACGTCGGAAATCACAATATGTAAAGAGTATGGGCTTGGGCGGTGGTATGGTTTGGGCTCTAGATCTGGATGATTTCCGTGGGCGTTGCGGTTGTGGTAAGCATCCGCTGTTACGTACACTGAATCAAGAGCTACGAGGTATTCCGGGGCAACGAGCTCACGATTGTACGTAATTTTACTTGTTGCCGTCGCAAATTTATTTAGATTTTAAATTTCTGAAGATAATTTTTCTTGTGCCAATACCATTTTATGCGTGTATCTCTTTATAAATTAAGTTTATGTGAAATCTGTTTTTAAGATTTCCAATTTTAACTTAATTTTTTTCGCGTGCGAACATTTCCGAAACAAATATTATAAATATGATAAAATGTTAGTTTATACTTTATATTATATACATAAATACAATATTAGAATTAAGTTTGAAATATTATAAAGTCTATAATAAACTCATAAAAATTTAAATGTATTATTTTGATTCATATTTGAAAAAAAGTAAAAACAAAACTTGATTCCAGAGAAGCCACGACAGACACAAGAAATTCAAATGGAACCCGACAGCAAACCAGCCTCGGTTAAAGTAAAAATGAATTCCACCAGCACCCTACAATTCTTTTCAGCAAGCAGTACTAATAAATTCAAACAATTTACGCTGAAGTTGCTCAAAGCTTCCCATTTATTAGCATGGCTTTTACTGACAAAATCACAGACATAGGCCTTAATGGCAACAGCGATTATTAGTGGTTTTATTTCCCAGTATCGCTGAGTGACTCACAATCCAAATTATTTATTTATTTAAGTGAAAGGGCAATTTTACCACACAGTGGCAATTTTAGGCGGCAACAACTATTTTTTCAGTTTTTTCTATTTGACTCTTTTTCAAGTTTTTGAGGATGCTGAATTCATTCCTGATGTCAGTTTATCTGTAAAATGGAAGTTTAGTCAAAGATATCAAATTTAAATTTTTGCGTTTTAATGATTTTCTAACTAAATACTTGATCGATGAGTACGTAGATTCTGATAATGATTCAAATATTAGCTATGGTTATAAGAGAGCATGCTCAACAAATTGATTTTTCTCCTTTATATATTTAATTATTTATTTATTAACACCACCAAGCGCTGGCTGAACAGTATTCCCTTCGGATTCATGTCTGTCCCAGTGCGCACAATGCACTGATACCACACAAAAGTTTGACACCACAGTTGTCAAACCAATAAAGGAAGAACTTTAAAGCAATACTTCAACGTTTAGAATACAAATATTTGGGAAGAACATTGATAAAATGTTAATTTCCTTTTGTTATTTCAAACAACTTGTTTATATGCCAACTTCAAAGCTATTTTATTAAAAAATTTCCGTCATTATTATGATTTTATGTAAAGAAAAAATAAAATATTATTATTACAATCCACATACACATTAGTTGTACTTGCACGTTGGTGGTGGTATCTATCACGAAAAAACGCTCATAATATTCATATAAATAAACTCACAATTATTTCACTAAAAATATGTATAAAAACTAGTGTCCGACCGAAACCGACTTTTTCGGCAGAAACCAAAACCCAATTTCGGCCATTTTTCTAATATTCGGCTAAAACCGAAACTTTTTAATATATATGTATATATCTATGGTCACAAGGCATAACAGCATAAGTGTGTTATTTGTATTTTACAGGAGAGCACTTCAAAGGTTCAAGTGCTAAGAGTAATCAGGTTGAGTGGTGCTATTTTTCCGCCCTAATGTCTCGTAAACCACTGAACCGATAGTCATAAAATTCTGACACAATATGAAAACGGATATGAAGATTCAAATTGTGATAATAACTCGAATTCGACAAAACTCGAGTTGTGTTGTTATTGCTTGTGACCACTGATATGTTAAAAACAAAATTCAAATCATTTTATTTTTTGAAGTGAAACTTCTTTTCTCTTGTCCTAGAGTAAAACCAACCGGATGTGACGTCGCGCGTAAGTTTGCAATGCGACATAATTATGTCGAGCAATGTGCATGAGGGGCTAAATATCAATATTCCGTAACTGAATTCACGAGCAAACTATACATATAATAAACGATTCATAAATAGTTTTAATTCAATATAACATATTAATTACACACACGCCTATGGCAGAAAAAACAATGTGTAGCGTCGCTATCTTAAAGTTTATGACAGTTATACATTTCACACACAGATGGCGCAAATGTCCAAGGAATCACATGAAGATGTCGCACACAAAAAGAGTTCCTACAATTGTCATCGACATTACCGGTACAGAGTTGCAATTTTTGTTCTAGCATTAATCACAAAAAAAAATGGTTGTATATTAACGAACACAAGGCAGAAGTAAAACTTCTTGTGAACTAAACGAAACACAAGCAAATGAAATTAAAAATCACAAGCCAATGAAATAAAAAATTTAGCGATTGAAAAATTTCATTTGCTTGTTATTCGCTTGTGTTTCGTTTAGTTCACAAGAAGTTTCACTTCTGCCTTGTGTTCGTTAATACAAAATTTAGTTTTTTTTAAATTAAAACTAAAAAAAAAATCCATGTACATTCGGGCGTACCAATTTTTTTGTTTTTTTTTAAAGTACGTTGACAGAAAAATTCTATATTCGATTCTGATCAACTTTGCCGAAGAAAGAATGCCAAAAAAGAACCCCGCCCCCCCTGTAAAATTCGAATAAGTTGCAGTACTACGTACTGTAGTTGTTTGAATAAAAATCGATAGTTACTTTTAATATTACTTTAACTTCTACGAATTTTACGGTTGGTAAGCTCCATTTTTTTGTCATAGAATATGGAACTCTTCTGTCGGTACTCCGAAAAAAATTCATCCATACAAATTGGTACGCCCTAATATACATACTTATATATGTATATATAAAATAACAAAAATATTATTTTAACAATAACCATAAAGAAAAATACATATTAAAGGCACTAAAAAAATACATTTTGTGGTATACATAGGTACTAGTGTCCGACTGAAGGTGATTTTTTGGCCGATGCCGAAGCCGAACTTCGGCCATTCATCTAACCTTCGGCCGAAGCCGAAGCCGAAGACCGAAGGATTTTTAAAATATAAAAAATAAAAATCTGAAAGTAAATTTTTTCTACCTATGTATTTTCAAATATATATAAGTATACAGAGAAATATAAATAGTAGATACTCCAAATAAAAAGCTGACTAGTAACATTAAATAACTGTTCACTGTCGAAGGAGCTGACAAATATTATTTATCTCAAGAATCATTTAAAAATTAGTTTACGTCAAAATATACAGTAACATCGACTATATATCTGTATAGCGACTGTCGTTCAACGAAACCTGTGTCAGAAAAAAAGTTGCCGATTGAATCAGCGTATTAATCGATAGACCTATAGCCGGAACCAGAACTCTCTAGTTCCCAAATTTTTGATTGATTTCAAAAAATTGGGATTGATAAATTTTAATGTAAAAAGCATAAATCTGATCTCAAAACCCTAAAAAATTTAATGGGTGTAGTTTTATGAAGCCGGAAAAGTTGAATGCCTAATATTCGGCCATATTTTTTGCCGAAACCGAAGCTTAGCCGAAACCGTATTTTTGACCAAAACCGTAACCGAAACCGAATATTCGGTCGGACACTAATAAAAACAAATTGATATGAACAGGAAAAGGTAACAACAATACTGCTTGCTTTTTTAAATTTGCCACATATTTTGTAGTTTTAAAGATTTCTAGTTTTAAATGTAAATAATGCAAATGTAAACTTTTTTCAAGTTCGGGAACTAAAAAGACTACACTAAAACTAACAAATTATAGAAATTAATACATAGTTTTACTGCAACATACATATTTCCCTTAATTTTCGTTCTGCCCTTTTCTTACTAACTTTCAAATGCAATACTGCGCACATACGAGAAAAATCCGAGACAGCAATCAGCTGTTTTTTGTTGAGTAACAGACTGCTCTGCATGTGATTGGAATATTTTTGTGAGAGTTTTGTTTCGTCATACAATTTTTGGCCAATATCCAAAGTGGCAACGAAAACGACGAAGCGGTTGAAAGCGCAACAAACCAGAAAGTTTATCGAAAATACTTTGCAAAAAAGCTTTCTACGGCAAGTCAGAATGTCAGTCAGTATGATGTTGAATCCGGAGTATCGTGAGTCGTAAAATTTTTTACGGCGGTGCAACGTGAAAATACAGTAAAAAACGGTTAGAAAGCAAGTAAAGTGTTGTTGTTGCTCAAAAAAGAAAACAACAACAAAATTGGCGGAAGTTAAGAAATTAGCAGAAAATTTAAAGCAAATACGACGACGTGACGTCAGCGCCGTTTATGTTCACTACGACGAGAAGAAAACAGAGCAGCAGTACAGTGGGTGGTAAAAGTTTGTGGCAACTTTGTGCAGTTTTAAGTGAATAACAAAAAAAATTAAATTAATTAATAAAAAAATAAAGTAAAAAATACCAAAAAAAAAATTTACTCAAAATGCAAGCACAAAAATCAATTTTAACAAAATGTGGTGTGCAAAATTCTTTGAAATTATGTCAACAACTATTAAAGCAGCACCATCACCACCTATTACAACAACAACACTCGTCATATAATTTGTTATTGCAAATGATGCAGTCGCGTGCAGTAGCAACATGTGCGGTCAGTGTTACTGCTGCTGCTGGTTGTGCATCCAAAGAACTACTGTTGCCACCGCAACAACAACATCATTATCCTCGTCCTCTCCAGCAGCTGAGGCGTAATCAAAGTAGTAGCAACAACAGCTGTAGCAGTAATAAGAACTGCTTACTTATACCTTGTTCTAACATATCTACTTCCGCTGCACCCCTTTTAAACCCAATACATCCACATGACGTGGCGCCACAGCCACTGTGTGAAGAACGTGCTCATGAATTAGTTTTCAATTTGAAAGATTCCGAACGAGAAGCCATTAAACTTGCCCTATCAAAGTATGATGCTATGACACAGAAGGCTGGATTTGAGGGTAAGTGATTAATGAAAGGATGGCATAAGAATGAGAAATTTAATGTCAGTGAAAATTTCACAGTGAAATCTCTTAAATGGATATATTTTCTTTTTCTTATTACACTATGGGACAATTTTCGGGTCATCGAAATCAAACCGGATCGGACTATTTTTTTTTGGAAAATATACCTATCCAATAGCAAAACCCTCGCTGGATTTGTAAAAGTTAGCTCGATTTTTTTTTATAACATTTTTGGAATTTTTGAGTCTCAGGCCATTTTAGGGTTTTTCATATACCCCAATTTTGAATTATAAATCGGTTTTTTTTGGATGTATACGATGTATATCATCGTGATTCTATTTAGAAATGTAGTTTATGTACAAATAAACCCATTTTGTAAAGAACCTATATCCTGAAACGCAATTTTTGAGACCAAATATTAGAAAAATGGAAATTTTTGGGATTTTTTACTCTAATCTCGAAGCTTATTGCCACTTCTTCTGGCAAAAATGTATTAAAATTAACTAGAAAACGTAATTTATAAAATACCAATAATAAATTGAACTTAAATTTGGTGGAATAGCATTTTTTGTACGAAATTTTTGGAAAAACTGTAGGAAAAGATTAAATAGATAAAAGAGAATTTTAGAAAAGTAGCACAGACTTTGTTTTTTTTTTTTTTTTTTTTTATTTTATTACTTAAAAATAAACTTTTTTATACCAAAACATTAGAGATGAGCTCTTTTTGACAATGAACCATTTCAAACATCATCATCTTCCATCCATCCATCCTTCCACTTCTTCGTCTCCATCATTTTCTCGTTCCTCATTTTCATTTTCTTCGTGGTCGTATTGGAAAATATGTTTACTCCACCAACATGTTTCGGCTAATATGGCATCTGGATCTCGTTTTCCTCTGTATCTGGATTGAATGGCATTGCAGTTTCATGATAACGCGCTCCCTGCTCATCTGATTCGGTCAACTGTCGACTGAAGTAGTCCAAATGGTGATGAAAGAAGTGAATTTTCAGCGATATAAGGACTTCAGTTTTGGAAAAAACATCCAACATTCGTCGCACATATCCTTCATAATTGGGAGAACGATGTTTGCCTAAAAGTCCAGCGATGATTTCTCTTATCGACGTCCATGCAACTATTTTATTGTCTACCAAGGTCTTGTCAAAGTGTTCAGACTTTACCAATTTCCGAACATCAGGGCCATTTAAGGAAAACGCCTGAAATATGAAATTGTTGCAATGTTGATTTTGACGAAACGAAATGTAACAGTCCGAACCAAAACCGAGAACTTTAATTGTTTCGCCGAAATTGGTATTGTGTAAATGTGTAATATTATATTTTATTTCACATTTATCTAAAAATTCACGTTAAGAGTATCGATTTTTAGTAAATTTGAAATAAAATTATTATTGCATATGTATGGAAATAAATGCGTCTTACCGCTTTTTAATTTTACATCACTGGTTCTCGGAAAAATGTCACGTAAACAAAAATACTTCATCTAGTACATTTTAATACATTTTTGACAGAAGAAGTAGCAAGAAACTTTATATATTTTCGAAATTAGAGTAAAAAAGTCCAAAAAATTGTCATTTTTCTAACTAACTAAATTTGGTCTCAAAAATTGCGTTTCAGGATACAGGGTCTACATTTACAGGTGGTACATTTCTAAAAACAATCACGATGACATACATCGGATACATAAAAAAAAATCGATCTATAAGTCAAAATGATGGTATATGAAAAACTCTAAAATGGCCTGAGGCTCAAAAAAAAAAATCGAGCTAACTTTTACAAACCCAGCGAGGTTTTTGTATATTTTCAAAAAAAAAGCCCGGTGCCGTTTAATTTTTGGTGTTGCACAGTGTTATGTATTTTCTATGAATCATTGTAAATTGTTGTAATTCATTGTACTTTCTGATCATTTAATAGTTTTATTTATATTATTAATGCCTTTTGAGTTAGTACCTAACTGTCACAAATGAACCCAGAACAGGTGAGTGCTCGAGACAAGTTCTGGAAACTTTGCTGAATTCGATGAATCTATGCTTCATTTCTATCCCAAGATGCAGACTTAGGTATTTGCCAGATTCAAGTGATAGATAATATATGAGCTTGTAGCGATTGCCATGCATCCCTTAAGGACTAGTATAGGCACTAGGAATTAGGCAAGATAAAACAATAAGATAGCCGACTATTTGGTACGGAAAGAATCGGCGAATTTAAATTTTTTTTAAGATTAGCTATCATAAGAACTTCCAAAATTAGTATGAAATACATAAAGTATTCTAAGAGAATATAAATTTTACTTGCACAATTCAAGTATTTGAAAATAAATAAATAAATCCCTTTCTAAGAATACAAACTCACATTACTAAAGATGAGTTCGGGGGGTTTGAAAAGGGCAATGGGATATTCAACTATGCTGTAATCCCTAATCAAAGATCCTATTTGAAAATAAACAGTTCTATGTATGCGGTTAAGTAATAACAACCTTATACTAATAAAATATAAACCACAGTATGTACTTCTATTAGGTTCACACCGTGCATCTGGTAAATTAAACAATATATCTGCTTTAAAAAGGAATAACAGCTAAATTTATTTTCTCGTCTAGTTTTGTTTGTTTTAAATTGAACTATAGAAACTATAGCACTGTTCTAAAACAAATTATGTTCAAATCAATGACCAACCTTAAAATTATATATGCAATCAAACCTGCTAATTGGGACACCCCTAGGGGCCAAGCAAAAACGGTCCGATTACGAAGTGGTCCGATTTTAAAGGTTTTATTTTTTAGTGAAAAAATAGAACGTGAGATATGTATGTAAGAAAATAAATCATTTTTTATTATGTAAGCTCTTATACATGTGACTCAAATAAAGAAACATATTTTTGGGATACGTTACTCGAATAGTGGCATTGCAGAAAAGTTTTTACTCATCTGAACTAATACAAAGGGAAAATAAGTTTTGAAATCAGATAATATCTTCAGGTTCCAAAAGGGTTTCAGCAAAGTTCTTTAAACCACATTTGTATAGTTTGACCATGAATTTAGCATTAAGGTTTTAGGTAAAGACTATAATTTTCACTTTTTTGAGGTTTTGTGGGTCGATCAATGCGAATTTGACGTCAGATTTTCAAAATTCAAAAAGGGCGGATCTAATATTGTGTCATTAAATAAACCATCGAAGACACAGAATTTGACGTTATAGATTCCCTTTCAAATTGCCACCCGCAATCTCTTGCCCACTCTCCTCATTTAACGACTTATGTTATTGTTCGCGTGACATTTCTTTGTCATCGTTGTGGTAAGTTTTCGACATTGTGAAAATAATCGAATTGAATGACCCCAAAAACCCTGAGTAATATGTTTCAGGCGAATCGGACCATGTTTTTATAAATCAGCAGTCATATTGGAGCCGCCATTTTGAATTTTTAAAGTCTGATATCAGATTCTTATTCAGCGACCCCAAAAAACCCAAGTTACTCGTTTCAATCCAATTCGGCGAATTTCAAGCATATTGGGATCCTTTTTTAGTTTTTTTAAATCACTTGTCTTATTGGATCCGTCATTTGCAATTTCAAAAGGTGTCGCTTTGCACTTATAAGTAGACATAATAATCCACATTTTAAACCCAAGTAGAGCTTCTTTCGTTAAAACCATTTTTGGACAGATGGGGGTTTCCTCTAACGTAGAATGTCCCATATATATTTGGAAAATGTACTGATTTATTCTGATTATTTATACAATTCAAGTCCAATGCACTGATTTTTTAGATAAAAATCTGGCTCTGACGAAGATATAAGTGTATAAATCTATCCATACTTTTGTAGACCTAATCTTCAAGGATTATTGTAAACACTATTTTATCCATGTATTACTCTAAAGCAATATTCACAAATTCCAGCCCCAAATGCTTTGTTCTGCTTTCGCATCAAATCACACAAATCCCTATAAATTTCAATAACTTTTACATAATTGTAAGTAAAATGATATCTTCTTTGCAAAGAGCAAACCAGAAAAAGAAATATGTTGAATAAATTTCAAGTTTTTCAACCAGCTATGTGCAATATATAGTACATGAGTTAGCTTGCTGATTGATAGCTATCAACAAATGTATTATTGTAGATTTATTGAAAGGGGTCAAAGAAATAGCATTTTAAATTTTTAAGGCAAAAAATTTATGATATAATAAGGTTAACCCAGATATGCCCAATGACTTATATGTAGTATCCTTCAGAATTTTTTGTTGAATATTTTCTCAGCCTAGGCCTTCCGTGGGCTGTTGTGCCATAATAGTAGTTTAAATAATATATTATGCTGGTATATTCAAAAATAGATCTACAAATACTTAAAAAAATAAAAATGGTAACGCGAAAACAATTCCAAAAACTGATTGAGTTTTATTGCTATCAGTATTTCATATACATATTTTAGTTCCAAATCATATGACCGCCACTGTATCTACCTATGTATGTCTGTTCGTAGGCTTACATTGAAATGAATCAATTTATATGCGAAAGAAAGCCCAATTTATTGCTTTTCTTGTAATATTTTTTTTATACTCTTCGCACATATCACATGCAACAACTTGGATTAACTGAAGATAAACATGTTTTCAATAATATTATATAGCCATTATTTGCACTTCGGCCATGGCCAGCTAGTTATGCATAGATCCATTGCTGTTGCGCCTAAAATATTGCTTTGAAAATGTGTGAAAAAATCTCACAAATGCATATCAAACAGAAATATAAATACAAATACCAGAAAGAAAAAAGAAGAAGGAAATGAATGGGAAACTTGGAAAACATTTATTCAGGCTCTAAATCTTGCTTCCGTTAACTAAAGTAAAATACGTGATTGGACTGTAAGAATCAGGGGGTGGTCCAAAGGGGCTCTCACATACTAACCAGTTGCAATTTTTTGTTTTTGTTTTGATGATACTGTGGCAGTGACAGAAACCCATAGGAAGGAAACCTAGAGACAGGAGTTAGAGAAGGCAAAAAATCATAGTTGTGTGAAAATTGTGTTTAATTTTTAAAATGGCAGCATATGTTTTAAATTTATTGGTTTCATTTTTGGTAGTAAAACTAAATATGTTTGTAATTTGTAGACAGAATTTGGTTTTAAATAAATACAGAATTAACCAATGCGTTGTAAATATTCATGTTCATGGCTGCCTGGCCAGCTGTCTGCAGTTGCCTCTTTTGCTTTGGAAAGTTGCCAACTAAAATAATTGCTTACAATGGTCAGAGAGGAATGTCAAATAAATGAAGAATAACACTAGAGAGCAGGAAGCAATTGAGAATTAACCCTATAACTCTCCAGTCCACCTCTAGACGGACTTTATGCACGTGTATTTTAAAAGTTATATCAGTTGAAAGTGAAAATTAGCTAAAATAAGTCATTTCGTCATTATTTGTCAAAAATATATGTAATTCGAAAAATTAAAATTAAACCAAATTCTAATCCTATCTAATTAAAAAAATTATCAGTGACTTCCTAAAAAGCATTTAGATGACCAAAACCGCCTAGAGGCGGGAATCATTTTTTCGACAGCATAGGTTGAAAACTACACTTAACCGAAATTCTGAATCGGCAGATATTTATTTTTTATTTTTCTATTTTGCTAAAATTTAAGCAAAATCAAAAATTGAGAATTAGAGGGTTAAGTTTCCTTTTTTACTCTCTCTCCCTCTCTCTCCCTCTCTCTCGCTCTCTGTAAAATACAGTAATATCGCGATAATTCGTACCCCGTTAATTCGAAAATCTCAATAGTTCGTAACAAAAACTGTTGGTCCCATGAAAGAATCGCTTTAATTCGCAAAAATTTTACACATTTTGGTCCCCTCGCTAATTCGTATTTTCTTTTCAATACAAGGTCTGTTTAACCTCTTGTAAATCGAAATTGGTTATTGACAACCTCTTTTAATTCGTAATGCAAAGCAAAATTCTATAGAACTATGAAAAAACAATCATTGTAGATAGCTACGTTCACTTTTTTATGGATTTTTTTGTGTTTTTTGTGGTTGACAAGATACGCGAGAAGAGCCTTAAACTACCAAACCGTTAATTCGTATTTTTATTATTTTAACCGCGTTAACCCTAGGATTGTATATCCCAATAATGTTCGAAAACTTAAGTAAAATGGGAGATACAGTTTCCATTTTATTTGAGTTTTCTTTAAAATACGTGTGCTGGTGTCACTGAGTGGATTGTATACATGCATCGCCGTAAATTGTATTTGCTATAATTCCTGGTTACAAAGGTTATATCAGACATTTTACCCCATTGGAAAACTTAAGGATAGCTGTAAGGATTAAGAGTCCAGGACATATTATTTTTTAAAATTTATTTTAATATTTGCATAAAATATTGAAGAAACTCAGCCAGATTTTGAGGAAAAACTCGGGGATAAAAATTACGAATTATATTAATGTATTAAAAAGAAAATTAATTAAATACATGTATTTTTAAAGTTTTTAATTCACAGCATTTCTAAGTTATACAATCACAAGAAGAACTAAAATAAGAAAATGGAAAAAGAGTATTTTATACACTTTGATCACAAAAAAATATACAGAGTAATAATTTATAACTATCACATATCGATGTCGAAGTCTATATTCTCTTCATTACTATCAGCTTCTTCTGGGCATAACACACTCTTTAGTCTGAATTCAGAAGCATTATAAACACTAGTGCTGTTTATTTTGTAGTTTCCACAAAATAAATTTTCGTGTTTTAATCCATTTTTTATATGAAGTAAAGAATTTTTTGAATTGAGTGACTTACGGTTTCAAGCTTTGGTTTTAAATAAATTCATTGCTCATTGTTTCGATAAAAAATGTTGTTAGGATTATTCAGGAAATGGATTATTTAGTGGAGCATTTAATGTCTTTTAAATTAAAAAACGCGTTGAAAAACTCGCTGACCGCAAAATCACTTTTTTCCGCTATTTAATTTTCAAAAAGCACTAAATTTTGTGGGAAAAGTGCTGAGTTGGCTACACTGTTCCCCAAACTATTGTAATTGAATATTTTTGCATCAACGCACGCCAAAACATTTTTGGGAAAATATGAAAGTAATTTCAATTTTCAAATGAAAATAAACAAGTTGGTAATTTACAATTCAAATTTATTTGTGATTGTGTAGCTTCAATGTGTTTTATTTTTTTGCGCTATTAGTTTTTGTAATTTTTTTTTCTTGAATGCTATTTTTGTTTAATGACTTTGAAAAACATATACATATATATATAAATATTAATTTTTAATTTATTAATTTTGTGTTAACATTTTTGATTTTGCGTTAAAATACAAAATAATAAAAATAAAAATTACATCTAAAAATTGGTTTTATTTTTAGAACTTGTATACAAACTTGTAGTATTTATAGCTTTTTTATAAATTATTTCGCTTTAAAATAGTGTTGCCAAAATTTTTCCCGAAATACATTATATACAAAAATACGGGATTCAAAAAAATGTACGTGAAAAAAATTTAAGTTCCTGACGTTTATTTATTTAGTTTTTTTTTTTACTTAAAATAATATTTTACAAGGTTACAAAATTAAAGTTTCATTATTTAAATATATGAAAAAGCTTGTAACATGAATTTGTGTCTGCTTTTAGACAAAGAACTAGTGGGTTACGATTTCTTGGCATTTCCTTTTAACTCTTTCATACCCAATGTTGCGTATATGCAACATTCACTTTTATGTGGCATAAATAAAATATTTTACAGCTATTATTATTAACGCTATTTGTGTTCGGTTCTGTTAGGTATTCTTCACATTTACTAATTGCCGAATATTTGAAATTTCTTGCTTAAGTAATTTTTTTTAATGTTTTGTCTTTGATGTCCAGCAAAAAACCTAAGTGCAAAAATTTTTAGTAAAATCTTTTGCACTATTTTTTGAAAAATAATGCATTAAATTATTAGTAACTAAACTAAAAATATACTACTTGACCGATTACAATTCCTGAAAATAGATTAAACTCGTGAAAGTATGGATAATTTTATTATGTTATCGTTATCAAAAATCATTATGCTAGAAAATAGTAGAAAAAAGGATAAATTCCTTTCAAATAACATTCACTCACATTCAAATTTAACTGTTCATACATTCCAGACTGGGGATTTAGTGAATAAATTTCGCTCTTCACTACCTGTAGTGCCAATGGGAGTAAGACTCCATTACCACTGAACGTTTAGTGGTAGTGGGTATCAAATTTCACTACCACTAAACCTGTAGTAGAAGTGGAAATAAAAATCAACTACCACTAAACTTTTAGTGGTAGTGAAAATAAAAATCAACTACCACTAAACCTTTAGTGGAAATCAAATCTCACTATCACTAAACTTTTAGTGGTAGTGGAAATTGAGACCAACCAATTGGCGACTTAGTGGAAGTTAAAATTGTATTGCACTAAGTTGAACTCGTACAATATAGATTGTCATCCCAAAGCCTTATATAAATTTTTACAGAATTTGAGACTAATAAACCTCCTTCTTATCTTAACCCTTTAAACCCAAAAAGTCCAATCTGTAAAATTATGAAAACAACATCAAATAGTGTGTATTTTGTCATCTAAAAGTAGTAACTACACATTTTATTTCTTTACAGGAGGAGCAAAAAACATTGTAAAATGAAAAATATAGATTTAAGAAGAATGTAACTGTGAAAGCTTAGTATCACTTAGTTACTTAAAGATATTCAAATATTTTGTTTCCTTTTTACATCAAATTTTGGAGTTCCTTAGTAAAACCGTTATTTTTGGCCGTAGAGATTTAAAGTTTTGCAGGAACGTGTAATTTGAGCAAGTGAATCATAATTTATCATATCATAATTACGGCTTTTTGGGTTTTAGATGAATTCTGCTATCTGTTGTTTTTTTTTTTCAATATAGAAGTCGTTCATAGACCAATGTGATCAACTCCATTTTCTATTTGTTCCATGTTTTTGTACTTGATTAATGCACTTGATTAATACATAACTCTGTATATAATAGAAAAATAATCATTGTATAACACCGCAATATGGTAAAATAAATTATGGAAAATGAAAAAAATATATTTTTTTTAAATTCAATGGAAAATGAAAAAAATATATTTTTTTCATTTTCCATTGAATTTTAACTTTCTACAAAGTATTTAGTACAAGAAAAAGGTTAACCTTTAACTGTGGAGGTGGTGGTAAATTTTACCCCACCTTGTGAAATAAAGTGCCAATTTTGTTGAACTTAAAAAAAAGTTTTCAAATTTTAGATTTATTTTAATTAAAAATGTTATTAGCTTGTTTTCAAAGAACAAGTAATTATCAAAAAACCTTTTTTTTACTAAAATTTTTTAGTAAAGTTAAAAGTTAAAAAATTCACCTCCATAGTTAAAGGTTAATATATTCATTCATTCAAACATTTATACATTCTTTTACGATGCATTTCAATTTGACCATCAATTAAACTCTCTACACTTACCACCAAATGGTTAGTGGTAGCGGGGTTTAATTTCCACTAGTTTAGTGGTAGTTGGTTTCGATTTCCACTACCACTAAACGTTTAGTGATTGTAAAATTTTATTTCCACTACCACTAAAAGTTTAGTGGTAATTAATTTTTATTTCTACTACCACTAAAAATTTAGTGGTAGTGAAAACTATAGTGTAGTAAAAATTTAGTGACTAGATCCCCAGTCTGATACATTCTTCTACTCAATACCTAACAAAACACCGAGCGCATTGTTCGTGTTGTGAGGGAATCTGCCGTCGCGGTCTCCGATGAACACTAAAAAGTCTTAATTAAAAAATTCAAATTGGGATCTCGCTTGAAAAGCTACTTCTAATATAAAGGTTATAAAATTTTACATTACTATCAAAAAAAAGTATGTCAAAAGAGTTATTAGTTTGCCGCAACGTGTTTTCAAAGTTTGTGCTATTTTAATTTGTTTTTTTTTTTAATCTAGTTATTTCTGAATTGTAGCGTTTTTAGAGCTATTTTTTTAAATTATTGGCAAACACTTTTAGGTTTTTATTGAAATTAACCTGTTTAGTGTAAAATGTGTTGTTTTTTAATGTTTTTAGTAGAATTTTACTTTGAAATCCAAAAATTTCTGTTTTTTATGTATAAAGGCAGACATACATAAAGTTGTGTTTCCTGTTAACACCAGCCAACATCGTTTTTTTCTATTGGTATGACATTCCCTTTATAATACTATAAAAAATTCTGCGACTTTTTGCGCCTCCATGAAATTTAGCAATTTTTTTCGTTTGAAGCCACTTTAAAAATATCAAGTATTTTAGAGAGTATTGTAAGTACAGGCTGTGTATCAAACGTTTAAATTGTTGTTGTTCTTATTTATACTAAAAATAGTCTCAATTGTTTGAATTTTGCGTGTTGCATTTTTACAGTTCGCTGGCTCATAGCAAAAAAGTGCTAAATCTATTTTTCAAATTAATTTAGAAATTATACAAAATTTGCATACAATTATGCACTCATAATTCATAATTTCTTATGGCCATGAAATTAATTCAGGTAAGAAGTTTTGTCCAATGCTATTCACCGCCCTGAAATAATTTCACTCACTTTTTCACCTATAGGGCAATTATCCGAAGAGGCGCTAGAGGCAAACAACAAGAATTTTAGCTTGGTGAGAGAACATTATTCAAGAAAATGTAGCCGAGAAAAATCGAAAGAGGATATCTTTAATCATCTTTTTATCAATTCAGATTCACGAAAAAATATCAAATTTTACCACAAAAGATTCAACAATTACTGGTTGTCGTTTTATATGATCAAATTCAATAATTATATGATTATTTTTGGTGTGTGTGATTATGATGAAGATGATAGTGATGATGACAATGATGATATCTATAATGATGATGAGGTTTTATCTTGTTAGTTATGAGATTAAATTGATATGAAGTTCAGTTGAATTCATAAAAAATTTGATTTCAATGGTTTAGATCAGCGGTTCTCAAGCTTTTTTTTCGCTACCATCAATGTACAATGTAGATCAAACGCGTACCACAGGACTAAAACTGTGCTTTGTGTACTTTATGTCCAGCAAAACTGTATCGTAATAAGAAATATTTATAAAAATGCAACAGATTGTAAAATGTAAAAAATGTGAGAAAATACAGATTCTTAATAAAATTCAGCCATTGCTTATTTCGTTTGCCGTCTATTATCTGCTAGCGTACCACTTTTGGAGGCCTCACGTACCACAGTTTGAGACACCCTGGTTTAAATAATGAAAATTAAGTACTGAATTAAGAAAATAGTATCAAAACTTTTATATTTTCTCTAATTTATCAACCAAAATTATGAAAAACTAGATGCCATGTTATTTTAGAGCTCCTGTGAATTAATTGAAAAATTTTTAAATTTTGCCCCAGTGTGCAACGTTTGGGTCATATTTTTTGTAAGCTCGATAGCCGCAAGCATTACAGCCAACTCGAAACGTGGCAAGATTTAATTTTCATACCTAATGAAATTATCAATAATTCTGAATTCTTTCGAAATTTTATAGTAAATTATTTTCACAGAACTTGTACTAAAACTTTGGCTTGCTTTGGTACTTTTTTGTCTGCGAATGAAAAAAGACTAAGCAAAAGTTTATTGGTTTTTAGAGAGTAGTACACTTCGTAAAGTATAAATTTTGGTTAAATATATTCTAGATTTCGTGAACTGGAAAAGTTGGAAAAAGTAGCCGAAAGTAGCATAAGAGGTCAATAACACCTAAAAACAAAAGTTCGTAGTTGAAGAGAACTTTCCAACGATATATCATACATAACGCTCGTATCTTTTTTCGGACCAAAAACTGTATATTTCTACCAAAAATTTTTAAAAAACAATAAATCGATTTCAAACAACTATATTTCAAGGTATAAATTTTATTCAAAAAAAATTTACAAGAAATGCAAATTATCCATCATCTGAATCGTCTTCGTTCTCCTTTTCAATATCTCCTTCAGTAGTTGTTGTATTGTATTTGTCCTTTAAAGAAATTTGATGAAGCAATTGCATCTTTATTATGAGGTATTTATAAAAAATCAACGCATGGATATTTCAAGTTACATTTGACGATCTGAATCGCCTTCAATGTATCCACTTCTATCAAAAGTATACTAGCACCGTAATGCCATTGCTCTCTCTGACGTTTTGCATTGCGATTGATAAATTTAAATTTCGAAGCGTTAAAAAATTAAATTTTATATTTTTTTCTTAGTATAAATAAAAGCGGGATTTTGGTAAAAAAAAAAAAAAAAGACAAGCGGGATGGAGTTTAAGAAGCAGTATACACTGATGGTAATAAGTATACTTCCAGTCACAAAGTGCGATTTTATTGTAAGATTTTTATTTATTCCTAATTTATTTTATAATAATTAGCAAGTACGAAGTTTTATTCAATAAATCCGAAAATAATAAATATAACTTCGTTACTTAAATGCATTAAATTAAAAACTTTAAAAAAGCTTCAAAGGAAATAAATATAATTCCATTTTATGAATAATAAGAAAAAAATAAAATTGAAAGGTTCCAAGTACTAAAGTAAGTTTAAGAAAGGGATTATCACAAATTTAGTAATACATGTGACTACTCTAATTCTTAACATTTTCTTCTATTCTATTTGTCTTTGAGTTCATAAGAATTCTTAGCTCTAATGTTGATATTTCCTCCTAATTCTTTTTTATTTCTGCTCGTAATTTATTTAAACTGGATATCTGGATGCCCGTGAATAAATCTGATTAAAAAGAAACACTTCCTTGGGGTTCAAGTCCAGGCTTGAAGTGGGTTACTTCATTATTTCAAAATTTTTCTACTTGAAACATTCAGTTTCGACTGCTGTTTCATAGATAGATAAAAGTGTCATCTTATTGAGTGTTATGCTGCACTTAATTTTAACATGAACATTTAAAAGCACCTCTTCTCTTCTAGAAGAGGTAGATAGTCATGGGAGTTCATTTCACTTCTGACGAAAAATGTTAATATTTTTTTTTTTATGAGAAATAAATCAAACTCGTGTCATCAGTATACCGCCTTGGTAATTTCTGACTAATTCTTTTTAGATATATAGTACCAAAAAATTTTATAACAGTTAGGAATTTCTAATGTGAACGTTTTTCGTTTTGCATTGACCGGTCCATTACAAATGTGATGTTGCAAATTCGAAAAATGCCTTTTTGTGATGAGTGTTTAGGGGAAGCTGACCCTTATTGTAAGATGTTTACAACCATGCAAATAATAAGTTTTTTGAAGCTCGTAGCTTTGACAATCTCCGGTTTTTTCAGTGTATTCATGATTATAAGTCGTCCAAGCCGCTTTTTTTTGCATATATTAACTTTCTTTTTTTTGACGTTTACCACGCCTACATGTGATATGTTAATACTTCATACAATTTCGCGATTAGACATTCCCCATTTTTTATGAGGCATTATTTTTCCAATTTCTTCCGCAGAACATGGTTACCATGCCCCATTTTTCTTGACAATGACTTAAAAGTAAAATTTTTCAAATAAGTTGTGGCGGAATGTTGTGCAATGTCTACAATGCGTTGTTCGTAAGATTTGTTAAAATAAAGCTTATAAATATCACGATTGCATCATTTGGAAGTATAATTATTTCCTTCTGGTTAAACATTTAAATTCAAATTAAATCGAGACAACGACATTAAGAAATGAAATTTTTTTCATTAATACGTCGCAGTACAAGATATAAGCAAAGCAATTAACAAAACCTTTAATTTGTTGTAATAGTGAATTTCCACTGGATATTTTATAGTGGAAATATATTTATTACCATAGATGTACTACCGCGAAAAACTGTGTAGATACGAACGTTAGGAAATTAGGGAAATTTTTTTTGCCCTGAAACACTCTCGAGGTGAACTTTCAAAATAGGTAGTGAGACACTCAACTTTTTTTTCCTCCATAAGGAACAAACCGGTCTAATGCCCACTTCGCCCAACTTTCCCCTACTTGATGCTTGAACTTGCCATTTTACTGCAAATATTTGTTATACTTGTATTATCACTTAGTTTTTTAGATTTCGTAAATATGTATGTTTGTCAACTCTCTCGTATAGTATGTACATTAAGGTGGGAGGAAATGTGTGAGCGAAAAAAATTTTCATGTTTTTGCCCCCGCGATTGATATATTGGGTCGCTGTGAGTCTAGCGCCGTAAACGGTTTTTTAGTTGTGAACACTCGTGAGTTGAAAATTTTACAAAAACGGGCACCTGAAAATCAAGTATGTGAATTTTTTGGGTGAAATTTACTTCAGCCTTTACTACAATCGCTCGTATATCAGTCATTTTCCTGATCTGATTTTGACAAATATCTTTAGAAAGATCTCGGCGCAAAATCAACAATAACAAGTTGTGCCTATAAAAACTGGTCTTACAATTTTTTCAGAACATCCAGCTGGACGAGGCGTGGTCGTAATCGAAGAACGGTTTATTGCAAAAATATAAACTTTTTCCCGCCCACTTTAATGTACATACATGCAATAAACGAAATAAACTCCTTGTTTGTGTGTTCCGCATCAACAGGCAAATAAATTCTTATTCTTCGAACGTTATTGTTAGAGAGTAGAATGAGAGTGAGTTTCAAATAATCTAACTTGGAAATAAGAGCAGGAGGACTGATTTATCCTACTCTCTATTATCAATTGTTGCTATCTTTATTTGTAATCGTACAAGTTCTTGTTTTGTTGTTATTCTTTTTTCATTGCGTATTTTTATGAGTTTATTTTTACTGTTATTTACTGTGTGTCATCTTATTTCATTTGTCTTCACTTATTTTTTTTTTATCAGTAAATTTTATCTGCAATATATCTGTATCGTTACCACATGTTGTTGATTCTACTTCTCGATAAATAGCTACGTTTTTCTTGATCTATCTCACTGGCTATCTGTAACTTATATTCTCTTCTTTTTTTTATTAATGTTACTGCTGTATCTATTGTATATTTGAATAGTACTCGATATACATAATGTCACTGAAATCGTTGATTCATTTTTTCTGCATTTTATTTATTTACATGTTTTTTTTTAAACTAAGTTGAAATACCCCAACAAACAAAACGTACCGTTACCGTCCCAGAAGCGATACAGAAGTGCTGGATTTGTATCCAGAAATGAATCCGTTTCTGGATCCGGAATCGGTACAGCAAACGGATAAAAAGGAACATACGAAACGGAGACTTTCCCGCTGAAAGTACGACAAGACGTACAGTTTACGGGCTTATTAAAAACGGAAACTTTTCCGTAAAAAATACGACAAAACGTACAGTTTACGGAGTATATCTATATATATAAAATAGAGGCTATTAAATGTTTAGTCCTAATAGGTTTCTATATTTCGCAACAGATTCTCATGAAATTTCGTATGTAATTGCTTTGGACATTTGTCGAGTTAAGTTGATATTTATTTTCAGTAAATTTCAAATAGTTTCTTTAATATAGATCGATATTTGAACCAAAGTCAATTTTTTTAAAAAAATATTGCTACTTAGTGCAAAATGCTGCTTAAACTATAAGAGGTATATAAAAATTATGTATAGAAAGATTATTAAAGTTAATAGTTTACCTGTAAAATGTATTTTTTATTAAAAATTTGTTCACTTTACATTTCTTATTGTAAATATTTATGTTTTTCCTAGAACTGATAACAATGATTTTGATTTCATTTCTTTTCATTTCTCCTCTATCCCGCTCCCTGTGATTTTTACCACACAAACTTCTTCATTTGAATGAATGTAACTATATATTACTAATATGATCATGATTTGTCATGGTGGTGTGGGGATGAGAGTGTTAAAGTGAAGGGTAAAGAAAGTAAAAGTAATTAAAGAGGATGTATTGAGTTCGAATCCCACTAATAGCAAATCAATTGTTTATTTCTTTTTTTTTCCTTTTTTTGTTTTTTGTTTTTTCTCTTTTGTTTTTCATCGGTGTGGTGGAAAAAAAGTAAATATACAACAAAAATACCTACAAAGACAATATGTATACACAATATGCAAAAATTATACTTTATTAAAATTATGTATGGAAAGATCTTATCGTTTGCTAAAATAAAGTCAGTGGTGGCACATATCTAAAGCTAATAGTTTACCTGTAAAATGCATTTTTATATTAAAATTAATTATATTAAATATAAAACATGCAAACAGACATAATACACTATCAAATACATATTACTAATGTGATCGCGTTATTTTATAAATGTGTGTGGCTGAGTGAGTTAAAAAGAAGTGTAAAGTTGTGGTTGTGCAAAGGAATTCTGAGAAACTACAGGTGGACCAAGTGATTCTTTTTCATACTATTATTCATGGACATATGCCCATCAATAACTCAGATAATTTTTGTAGTGCAGAACTAAGATTTGGAATGATAATATGATTTGCCAATAGAATTTGGTGGGTAAAGTATGGGTAGACTTGGGTTAGTGACTGTTCCACCTGGATTTTATAAGGTATATTTCCTAAATTATTTGTGGTTAGAGAGCTTTGCTTCAAAAGGTATATCTCTGCCTTATTTTGCTAAGGCCCTAACATCCATTTTTCAGTATAGAGTTTTCGATGGATTATGATAAAAAATGTGCCCTGTTCCGAAAATTTTAAAACCCTACACTGAAAACTTGCAATCTCTTCTTTTTGTTTAAATTACAAATTCTCGAAATTCTCCTGTAAAATTTGAAAAATGCGTGTTAGGGCTTTAGCAAATTAAGGCAGCGATAAGGGGAACCATAGTAAGGCAAGCAATACAAATTTAGTTGTAAAGAATGTATGTTGATAGTTATTAGAGAGCCATAGTAAGAAAGATGATGATGGTTTGTATGTTAAGATGGGATGTTGATAGCAATAACTGAGAAGAATGTTGACACCATTAAACACGTGGAAGTGGAACTACTCATGTAAATGATATGATTAGTGTAATGATTCGATTTTGATCAGAGACTGGCACGCTCATATAGATATATCTCTTGCAAAAGTTTTAGTTGTTTTAATTTTTTCATTACCCCTGCTTTGCCAGGTCCGGACAACGAAGCTGGGCGAAGCCCAGCTAGTATTCTTATAAAAAACGGAGACTTCGGTATGACGGACCGTTTACGGACAGTATATTCTTACTAAAAACTGAGAACTACCAATGTATATGTATAAATATGATTTATTTTAAAAAACTACATACATATTTGTCTCTACATGCAATGTATGTACATATCTACATAGCAATGTAAATGTTAAACTGCACAACACACTACACTTATTCTTCGTGCTTCTATAAAGGATAGTGTAGATAGGCAAAGATGTGCATTTCTATCTTGAATTTCCGTGGCTGTATTTCCATATCCATATTTCAGTAGTCCTCCTTTTCAACAACATTGATGTCTTGAAAAAATTTTCAGCTTGTACTTTTCCCACGATTATTAGAAAATGCGCCTATTAGGATGAGAAAGATACTATTAATATCTACTCACATAAAAAATGCGAAATTGGCAATTGTCCAATCTGGAATCGAAAGCTTTCATTTACACTAGAAATTGAAAATTTCTATTGAAAATTTTCAAAAACAAAATATTTTTGAAAAAATCTAATTTACAGAATACAAACGGATACAGACTTGACGGTGAAATTTCGGAGAAAAAACGGATACGTTTAAAACGGAGTATTTACGGCACATAAATAGATCCATTTTAACGGAGAATATACGGAAACCGTTTTGACGGAGTAAATACTGACTAAAAACGGAAAATTTAATAAAGGTACGACTTCTACTGTACGTAAACGATCCGTTTCTGTATAGCTTGAAACGGATACCGTTTTTACTGTACCGTAAACGGATCCGTCGTCTCTGAATTCCGTAATTTTGTTTATTGGGATGTATATAGATTTTCAACAGTCAAATTATACTATATAGGAGGAATTTTAACTATTCAGCTCTGCAATAAACTTATTCGACATGAAATTCTAAGCAACTTAGCCGAAAGACCGAGTCATTCACTCTTTTTAGTTAAGTGTTTTTTTTTTTTTTTTTCAAAAATGTACGAGTAAAATATTTTTATTTTATATCTTTTAATGTCCCACTTCAGTTTTGATCTTTTATCATAATTCAAACATAAACTGAAAATTTTGAAAATATTTTAAAATATAGACTCGTCAGTTTCTGCTATGAAGTATGTAGAACTGGAGAAAAATGTTTTGGAGCTGTGAGAGACTAAGACCGAAAGAAAGATCAAACTTGTACAAGGGTAAAAGTGAATTAAATTGATATCTTCACATAAGAACTATACACGTAGCGTTGCCAAATTTGTTCCAGCAATACGAGAGAAAAGAAAAATTTGTACGAGCATATTAAAAAGAAATTAAAAAAAAGAAAATGAATTTTTAATTTTTGTTTTATTTTTTCTTTATCAGATTTTGATAACACTGTGCAATACATTTTTCTAACAGAGAATCGGCCAACACAGGTCGATAGTACTGGTGTAAAGTAACAAAATCCTAAAAAGGTTTTGCAAAGTTAGGTCGCTTTTAAAAGTTGTAGGCATTCAAAGTTTACCTCTTGCAATGGAGTACTTGTTTTTTACTACTTCACCGAAATAAAAACAAAAACAATTTTAACATTATAGAGTTTTCCATATTAAGAAGTTTAAACTATCCATTGCATGACTTTTGCAAAAAATAAGCAATAATACTAGCAACAAAAATGTATAGAACTTAATAATGTTTGGGTTTTCAAATTATAAACAGAAAATATAACTGAAAAATACACTAAAACAGCTTAACTTTGAAAGGCTAGGGGTTTGTTACTCTGGACCAGTTTTACCGACCTGCGTTGGTCGCTTCTCCGTTGGATTCCATGACCCTAAAAATGTTGCACAGTGTTATAAAAACCTAAGCAAATGTATATGTATACTGAAAAGAAATTATAGACGCAAACATAAATAAATATACACAACATAAATACGTATTTTAAAATCCAAGGCAAATAATAAAACTGTTGAAAAGACGGGATAAATTTTGCCCGGCGGGATATTTAAAATTTAATGCAAAATGAGTGATGTCCCGTAAAATACAGGACGTCTGGCAACACAAGGTACAAGCAATACGACTTGGAGTGAAAATAAAACAACTTGAAAGTTATGCTTGGTTTTCACTATGTCATACTTGCCATCAAAGAGAGAAAAAAGAGAATTTCCCATGTGCAATTTGACAACATGCTGGCAAATTTGATTGAATTTGACATAGTGAAAACCAGGCATTACAGTCATACCTTGATTGGAGCATTATGGAAAAATTATCTTATTCCCATACAAAAATAGACTATTTTGATAGATAAACGATGCAACGCCTCAAAAGTACACCTTTTTAAATTTAGAAGTCTATGCTGGAAAAAACCAATATTATTAATGCAATGAACATCAGAAGGAAACTAAGTTCAGAGCCGAAGATGAAGGAAGGCGAAAAAACATCAAAACTATACTGTAACTGCAATTTAATATTGCAAAAAATCTTTAGATTTAAATCATCGATTATATAGTATAAAATTTCGTTCAGAGCAAAAACGACACAGCGACTTAACCCGACTTTGTTCTGAATATATTTTTGTCACTTTTGCTCTTAATGACATTTCTGAACTTTTAAGATGAACCGATGTACTCTAACTATACATATAAGCACAAATTCCTTTTTTGGGCCTCTTATTCTTCTCCAAAAATAGTTCTAATTGTTTTTGGAAATAGCTTTATTGGAGCAAATCGGATAAACTGTGATTGGTTGGTTGAAGGGACTGGCCCACAGCAGACCCACTGTGAGCCGCAATTAGCGCTATAGCGCGGTTTTGATACCAATTCCTCACCGAACTAGAATTATTGCTGCGCATTTACTAAACTCACCTCGTGGAGTTTAGGTATCCTAACAGATTATTTGGATTGACTGCCGAGCAATCGGGCAAGCTATCGAGGAAATACTTCCCCAGGAACCTATATCTAGTCCTCGCCAAAGCTGGTCATTCACAAAGAAAATGGGAGATTGTTTCTTTTTCTTCTAAGTTTCCGCAACTTCTGCAGTGTGTGGTAAAAGGGACGCGCAATTTTTCTGCGTGGGTACCTATATATATACACTATAATTTTGTACGCATGAGCTTTTGATTTATGAGCTCATTCATTAAAGAAACATTCGTATTGGAATCGTTCCAATTAAGTATTTCAAAGCATAAAGACCGTTTCTATTGCCACATTTAAGTGCTTCAAACAGGTCCCAAGTGAATAGTCTATCTTGAATATATGAATAGTGTGTCATCTCTTAGAGCGATCTACATTGTAGAGTCTTTAAAAAGATGCCCTCTTTCGTTCATGTGCGTATTTTTTTCTGCTGGCAGGTGTACAACGAAATTTGATTCAGTGTTTTTTTGTAGGATTTTGTCTAACATATTTTCTAAATATCTATTTCGATCCTCCAATTGCAAAAGTTTAGCAATTTTGCTCAAAGCTGATGCCTGTAATATTATCTTTTGGCGTTTTGCACTTGCTGGAGCTGGAAGAAGATATTCAATTCTGTAGATGTTTACTCATTTGCTGAGGTTATATTTGATACTTATTTTTCAGTTGGTGGTTTTTTAGCTTATATGTTCCACCTTACTCAGATTTCAATTTTTCTGTGTTAGAAAATCTAGCAATTCGATTCGAAGCCAATCTTTTGAAAATTCAGTTATTCTCTGTTTTCTATATTCACACTTTGCATACTTGCCTAGGAGCTTTATTTTCACAATTATTTTTGACAGATCAACAAATGTAAAAAAAAGGGGTGTGTGGGCGCTTGGTTTATGACTGTAAATGGTCATAATTAGAGCCGCCACTTACCATTTTTTTATTTTCATTTTTTGCATCAAATAAGGCACAGAAGGAGTAAAGGGGAACTCTTAAGGTCGAGAAATTGATACTTAGATTTTCCGAAGCCTCCGCTAGAGAGCGCTATTGAATTTAAATTTTTTTTAATTTTTTTTCTTTTACTGCCATTTAATTTTTTTTAATCTTTTCTCATCTACTGCCGAACAAACTTTCAGAGGCAATGAACCAAAAATTGTTATATAAACACATTTTTTATCAAAATAATTATTTATTTAAAAAGTTTATACATATAACATAATTGTAGTCAGTGGCACTGACTACTACTATGGTCTTTGGCCATATACAATGTAAAATTTATACAAAGTTATGTAGTAGGATGTGTAGAAACCATATACATACATAACTCGAAAATTCGTTTGCCTCTATTTTTTATTATAATTTTTGCTTAACAATTTGTTGTGTATTATTTACTTTTAGGGTAGTTGAATGCGAAAAGTTTTGACATGTTTTAATATTATGACAAAATCACGGACTTGATAAAAATTGTAATTTATTTGAATGGTAAGGAAGTAGCTTAAAAGGAGTTTAAGGCTTATGTAGAATGTTAGTATTTTGTATAGATTGAAACGTAATCGTTCATATACTTTCTCTCTCTCTGTATGTACTAGGTCCTGGTAAACCATTGACATCTTTATAAATTGTTTTCTATTTATACCACTTTTCTTTCCTCTAATCTCTTTCAAATCCTTCTACTGATCAACCATTGATCCTTGTTGCTAATGAATTATTGCAATTTCCGCTTCCTTAAACAATCAGCTCTCTTGATTCCTCTCATAGAAACTCAATTAAATGCTGCATTAAGTGAAAATTTGTAATAGTTTCACGTAATTTTTACACCCTTCTGTTTTTAATATTTATATAAATATTATTTTCAACAGCTTCAACAAAAATGACAACACCAGAATAGTACATTTTTTATTTTTTTATTTTTATTTTTTAATTTTAATTTAATTCGACTACATTGCAATTTTCAGCTTCCAACACGTTTTCGTATCCCATTCGAAACTATGTACCTACATACCATGGACATATAAATAGCACAAATTTAAGGCAAACATTACATTCGATATTTTTTCCCTGTACAACTTTTGTGTTAAAATTTTGTCAATTCATTTCTTTGCTGCTATGGCATGTGGTCGACGCTCCAGGAAACAAATTTACCGTTATCTTGGGATTTTTGTTTTGCGCTTCAATTTTGTGTACGCTAGTAACATACACTGAGCATACAGCGTGAACCAAAAAAAAATTTAATGCGGAAATAGCTTAATTAATGAAATGCTTTCACAAAAAAGTGTGGAAGGAATTCAATTCAGTTAAAATTGACCAAGCCCTGACTGAACCAGGGACCCAAAATAATTGTTATTTTTGGTTTAAAATTAAATTGGTTGTGACAAAAATAATTACTTTTAAAAAAATTACTTCTATATCATTATAATGTCACCAATTTATTTCTTGGTCTTCCATAACCATTATAAACAAGAACTTTTTTTTTTTGGTTATTCATAACCAATTAAAATAAGAAAATTTTGTTTTGGTTATTCATAACCAATTAAAAAAACCAATATTGTTGGTCTTTCATAACCATTATAAATATTTTTTTATATAAATTTTTTATAAATACAATTTTAGTTTTGCTTGCATTTCACATATTGAATGTTTTTCTATGAATGATTTGTACATAAGCACTTAGAAACTTGTTTTGCAATTGCACTGACTATGAATAACCAAAAACAAATTTTCTTATTTATAATGGTTAAGAAAGACCAAAAAAATATTTTCCTTTTTGATAAAAATTTCATTTCATTTATTAAATGTTTAATCCAATGATGAATAACCAAAAAAATTCGTTTTCTTTATAATGGTTATGAAAGTTTAAAAAGGTATTGGTCATTTAAAATAATTATTCGCAATAAATTTAAAAACAATTATTATTTAATAATTATTTAGTGATTTTTTCCAATATTGGTTATAACTCTTATGTCCCTGGACTGAACAGATTTCCGGAAAGACAAAACCACGGAAAACGGGCATTAATGTTGACAGAGTCATAGTTCTTCAGAGCAAAGCGAATCCATTGAAGTCAGTAGTGTACTGCATAAAGTCCATTGGGTATGTTTGGTTTAAGCATTGTAAGGCAATTTACATTTTATTCCAACCTCTCCATAATGTCATTCGCACTACTCATTTTCAATGAAGCAACGAAAATAACAAATATTAAGTGCTCTATTTGTTCTGTTATTTTTTGCTTTTAAAGCTTAAATATCCTTTTTCATTTCACTACTGTACTCTATTGTATCATGAGAGGCAATTATTGCCATTGCGGTCATTGATATAAAAACAAATTACATACATTTTTACTCATTTTATGTTCACAAAGTGAACACTTCAGAACAAACATAAGTAAATTTTTATGCAAGCAAGTGACATCATTTTGTGCTACTATTATCACTTCCATTTTTATTAGTTCTGTGGTTGAAAAGATATACATACGTATAAATAAACTCGCCATTACTTATGGACAACATTCGTATTATTTAAGTTTGAGGTTGAGAGAGGAAGCTACCCTTTCCTAGCTACAAAACACGTTTTTTCTACTTTGTTAGTTATTGTACAAATGCACAACAATATGTGCAAAAGTAAAGTTACTAGCAGTTTTTTTTAATTCGCTTTGACATTTTCGGCTAAATTACATAACATGCAACACATTTTTCTTAGAAACAAAGAAAAATAGAAGCAAAATTTTAAATTGGTCTAAGTAGACAAAAGTTAGTTGCCCTAAAAATTGTTTGTACGTGCGTTTACTTAATTTTTGGTTAATATAATTTTTTTAGCATGTTTTTTTTATGTTTTGTAATAGCATACGAGCAAAACATCATTCAACTTAAATTGCCATTTTAATATGCTCCTTACTGATTCTTTAGCTTTCATACCTACCCATAACCCTTTAACCCCTTTTCATCATCTGTACGATTTTTCGTACATCAAGTTAGAAAATTCATCAAAAAGACATTTAAAAACTTATTCGAAAAAGAATCAATATTTAATCATCATCATCATAATATAAATACGGCACACATATTTAATCCGCTTTTGTCTACGTTAACGTCAACGTATGCGGTTAAAAAGGTAGGTATATATTTTGTTTTCGTATATGTTGCCGTTAACGCAGGTAAAAACAGGTAAGAAGATACACCAAAATACAACAAAAAATACACATTGGAATTCAGATTCGTTGCGTTCATTGGTATGAAGATCGTACACCCAGAGAAATACTTACTTGGTTCGAAGAAAAACGGCTATAAAATTGAGGAAAAATGGGAATGATTTGGCGCCATAGAAACGGTTTCCTCATTTAGATATATAAAATTTCTTTGAGTTGAGGAAATATTTTTCAAATATGAGAAATTGTATATAATTTAGGTAAAATTTTCCTCAGTTTGAGGAATAATTTTCCATAGATTAAAGTCAATTTACTTTTTGGAAAAGAAATCCTCAATTTATGGAATATTTTCTACAATGTTGTTTTAGGCATAGAAGGCATAGAAATCATGTTTTTTTTACTTGTATTCATTTATTATTTTATTTTTAATAAGAATTAAGGTTTACATTCATACGTATTTTTACAAACACTACAGGCATGGTCTCCTTGAAATGATCAAAAGATCCTTATGGCCAGAAGGGGTGAATTTATTTTTTTTGTGTTTTAGCTAAAAAATAAAGTAAGCTTAAAATTGAATTTTTTCAACTTTTTGCCGAGAACATTTCATCGTTACAACTTCTACGGAATTCATAGATAAAAAATCCTCTATCTAAAGAGTTTATTCATCTAAATCTATATTGTCCCATTCAAAGTAATCCCCATCGACTGCAACACACTTATGCCAGCGCTTATCCAATCCTCGAAACATTTTTTATATTCGCTTTTCGGTATGTCCATCAGTGCTTCCTGCGATTTTTCTATTAATTCCTCTCGGCGGCTGAAACGTGTTCTCCGTAATGGTTTTTTAACTCGATTGAACAGAAAGAAGTCACAGGGAGCCAAATTAGGAGAATTCGCTGGCTGTTGGATAGTATTTTTTTGCATTTTTCGTAAAAAAATTACAAATAATGATGGTACTGTGCGACGGTGCGTTATCATGGTGCAAAATCCACGAGTTTTCTGTCCGCAATTCTGGTCTCTTTCGGCGAATTGCTTCACGCAAATGCCTCACAACGCCCAAATAATTCTCTCTGATGGTTAATTTGCGGTTATTGACCAAAATTTCTTTTACTTTATCAACGCTTTCGTCGGTTTTCAATGTCGATGGTCTGCCACTGCGTTCATCATCTTCGATTGACTCACGACCACTTTTGAACCGCTCGTGCCACTGGTAAACGACCGTTTTCTTTCGAGAATCGTTGCCAAAACACTTTTCCAACATTTCCAACGTTTGCGCACCATTAAATCCGTTTTTTACGCAAAATTTAATACAATACAATTTAAAAAAATTGTAAAAAATCGCCAACACACACAGAAATAGATGTACTCTTGGCTACGTAACTTTTGCAAATGTCAAGCTATTACGCTAAGATTTAGAGGGAATATCAACAACTTAACAAAAAAAAACAGAACTCAAATCGGAACGATGGGAGCGCCACACGCTGGTTATTCCGGGTACTTTTTGGTCAATGTGGTATTCTTGCAGTCTTTCACTTTGTTTTTTTTTACCATATTATTCAAGTGTGCAAGAATACAAGAGTTCAGAGGTTTTTGGGTAATATTTAAGAAAGAATACTTCTTTTTTAATCATTTATTGGTAGACAGTGGCATTCATTGGAAATTGGTCAATATCCTTTACGAATAACCTGAAAAGTGAATTCCTGAAGTAGCACCTTGCTGCTCTGGATCAGGTCAGGTACCTAGAATCCTGAATTCAAAGCATAATTCAAGTTTTCTAGTGGGATAGCCAAATATATACTCGTGTTATTTTTCTGACTTTCCTTTATCATTTACGCATATTAACAATGAATTCCATTAGCATTCATTTTTATATTTTCCTTCGCACATCTGGAGCTCACTTGACATTATAATACAAACGCTCGTATCTAACTCAATTTATACCCAATATTATTCATAAAAGCAATAACAAACAAATTTAACAAAAAAGTGATTTCAATTAGGTATGCTCGTTTTTTTATTTTATTTTTGAAGATAAATTTTTGGTATTTTTTGTTATACATATTATATTGGCAAATTGAAGAAACTTTTGCCTCAAATAAATACAAACAAACACTAGGACAGAAATACGCACAAGTGTATAAGTATGTACATATGGTACAGTATGCTGAAAAAAAGTTGTCACACATCAAAACAAAACTTTACCACCAATTGTGATTGTACGTTGCGGTAAGACTAAGTTTTCTAAGCCTGCACTCCAAAAGGCTTTGTAGTAGGAATCTTTTCAATACAAAATGACCATAGAGTGAACGGTTTTTGGAGTCTTCTCATTATTATGTAGTTAATCAATATTCCCAAAAAAGTGGGTACTGAAAATATTTTACAATACAAAAGAAACATTTTATAATGATCATCTCTCCATCGAATGGAAGTGCAAAAGCAAATTGAAAAGACGTATTTCAGAGCACACTCCCCAAAATATCAAGAAATAAAAAAAATTGTAAAAAATACTGCAAAAATCTTGTTTTCACTATTGAAGATGAATTCATTAAAATTGTCAGCGAAAAAGGTGGCTATTCTGAATACTAAAGTTTTTAACAGCTCACCTTTACAACATCTTACTGTCACTTTGTAATATTAAACTTTGAAAAAAATTAGAATAAAATTTGTTTTCTTAATAATATTATTCCTTTTTTAACAACATTTCATGTAACTTCATAGCGATATAAAAAGAAATTGAAAACTATTTGTTGTGGGGAAGATTTTTGGTGGTTGAGAACTTACTTTTTCAACATACTGTACACATGAGTTTGCAAAATTTTAGCCATAGATGAATCTAAAATACATGTATGTATGTATGAACGTTAGATTGGTTCACTGTATAAGGGAATTTTTTAACCCCACTTTATACATTGATTTTTGATAAATAAATATTAGCACTCGATTTTCTAAAAGTAAAACTCAGTAATGCCAAACTTAAAAGTTGAACAAGCCCAACAAAATGTACCCACTTAATACTGACATCCCTGTGAAAACAATTTTTCCATCCACCCTAATGTACCTATACATATGCATATTAATGCGTATATATATATGATAGTGCAGTATGCTTATTTAACATAAATAAAAGCACACTTTGACTCCACATTTACAATAGTAGTGGTAAGTATTGAAAGTTCAGTTTACATCACTACACTAAATGTATATTAGTTATGCAACACTGGTAACAAATATCCGGAAGGTATATAGTAGGTACTTTAAATGTTAGAATGTGTGTGCATATTTAGCAAAACAATAACAACAACAATCAGAAAGGGAACAACATTGGAATTGTTGTGTATAGGTTTGCTTCATCGTTGGTTTACGAGTATACACAAATATATATATATATATATCTTCCTTGCATATTGTATGTATTAATGTTTGTGTATTTGTGTTTATAGGTTAAAATGTAAAAATCAATATTTTCCTTTTAGTTACTTTTCACTTTTTGTAGTAATGTTGTTTGAGCGCCATCCGTTTCCGTTTTGAATCACATGCAAAGCAAAGCAAAATTACTATACTGCATTTATGTAGGCAATCGTTGCTACACAGTATAAATTTTGAGTACTTTACTTGTAAGTAATGTGTATAAAACCCCTGTTGCGCTTGAAGCAAGAATAATTTTTAAAATTTAATTTTAAGATGTTGTGTGGGAAAATGCGAAATAGAAGCAGCAAGAGAAGCGCAAAGAAAGTTAAATAAAAATTTTAACGTTAAATATTCTCTTGTGACAAGCTAATAAAATTTTCCCCTATTTTCTTGTGTTTTTTTTTCATACTCCCTCTCTCTACCTGTTCCTCTCTCGAAGTGTATTTTATATTAAATTGCCAATGTGATAAACACCCACAAACGTAAAAATGCCCCGACCCACTTGCACACTCAACAATGTGAAATTGAAATTAATAACAATTGAAAAGCAGCTTTTACTTTTTTGTAGCTGAGTGCCTCGACTCCTGCAGCTACATCTTGCCACACCAGCTATCCCAACCTGCCACAACATCACTCTATTTTGCTTCAGAAATCATATACCGCTATACATATAATTTTTGGCTACACGCACTGAAGCATGTTTAACTTTCGTAAACAGAGTCTTGTTCTCGTTTTTCTTGCTTCTATAATTCATTCATGTAAAGTTTAATTCTGCTGCTGTGACTCTAAGTACACGCCTACAACCCGCAGAACCCTCAACTGCTCCACCCACTCTTACTACTCTCCACCCTCCTTCAACCTACCTAAACATAAAGTATGTATGAGCCGCTCGTAACCGCAGCGTAACGCAGAGCAAAAGTAAAAATAAGAAATATGCGAAGTAAAATAAAATATAAAATAAATTCTTAAAAAGTATTGCCAAAGCAAATATGAATGCGAAGCCATAAAAATTTAAAGCATACACATAAAAAAAACTCTGTATGTGTGGTACGCTGCGTGAAAACGTATACTAGAAGCTATAAGCATATGCCGCTGACACGCACGGCGAACACACAATACATAGGTACTCAAGTGTGTAGGTCTTTCCGTTTAATGCCTTGGCATAGCACTTTAGTGTCTACTCACATACATAAGCACAAACATTCCAGCTTACGTTGGTCAAAAATTTCTGCTTCCTTGTTGATTTTCCCATTGCTCTCTTTATAACCAAACTTTATATTATAGATGAAAAGTTAGGATTCCTATTTTTTGGCAGCCGCATTTTTTTACTATCATATTTTATTCGTTATTTTGAGCTTTTTTTTTTTTTTTTTTTGTGTTTAAAAATCTGCATTTCTATATTTTATTGTGATAATACGCTCGAACGAAAAGAAATGTTAAACCAGCTAGCAAGAAATGTAGAAAATTATAATTAAATCTTTGAAGAAATAACTGGTGCCACAATTTAAATACGTAAAATTTTATGAGTATGTGAATTGTATGTTTTATGACTAGAGAGTGAATTTTATAACTTATGATGTGCACCTGGACCTGATGAGGCCCATTTTGAGAAACAAAATTTAAATCGATTGGGATCGGTAGAAAAACATTTCTCTTTATTTTTTTTTCTCAAGTGTTGGTATTCGCACTAATTGACCCAACTAGCTATACATTAGTTACTTCACATATGTAGATTCAAGCGATGAATTATAACACGGTTCGATAAAATCAAACTTTTTGGTGCACATACCAGGAATTAAAAAAAAATCCTGAAAAAAGACGGAAAAAAAATTATACCTGTATCGCCGTTTTGCTGTTGTAGCACATCAAAATTAGTTTTAAAATGGTTTTAAAATTTTTACCTACCGTACATCTCAGCTGGCGGTTTTAAATAACGAAAAAAAAACTATAAAATAGAAATGAGTAAGCCAATTTTAATGAATAAGAGCTTGTTGGAAAGTTAATTAAATAACGATTTTTATAAAGTAAGAATCAGAATTTTTTCACATTCAGATGGCGCTCTGATTTTTTTTTAATTTCAAATTAGTACTAAACATTTTAAGTTAACTAAACAGTTCTAAAAGAAATATATCAAAGTGGAAAGAGGAACAAGAAAATATCAAATTCCGATTTCCTGTATTTTTAAACATTTTTGAACCGTACTTTTTAACAAATTACAAAATTTTAGCCCAATCGATATAGTTTTTTATACTAAAATAACATGCGACCTATGAAGGTTGCGCAACAGGCGAAAATTGAATAACGGTGCAGAGCAACAATTTAATTATTTACAATTACCGATTTGGAAACCATTACCAGAGCTAATTTAAATAGATTGCTACGTTATTTTGATAAGTATCGGCAAAAATTAAAAATTATCACTGTCAAAAAGAATTTGAATAAATGAATAAATTATCAATTTTGACAGAAAAAATTATTCTATGCAAACCCAACATTTTTCATAAAAATCGAATTCTAGAGCCTTGAAATTCATCATTTGATCGTAATGACAAGAGGAATTTTAATTTCGACGGCGCGGTATCGAAAAATTTTATTTCATACAAATCGTGCCGGCCTAATATACATTAGGGTGTAGCAAAAATATCAAAAATTATTACAAAAGAGCATTGACTATAGTTATAACCTTTGCAGAATGATCCCGTGATCACGAACTAACCGAAGAAACGGATTTTAAGCGACGGTAACCACTGCCAGTATGACAAAAAAAGATTTTTTGGTGGCAAGTATTAATAAATCGTCGATCTTCTAATATTTGTTAACAAAATAAGATTACCTTTTTGTACTCAATGTGAAATTTAGGAATTTTGCTAACAATACAATTTTGTAGCTGATGATGGTAATCGGTGATTGCTGCCAACTTTTTTTTAAACTGGAACTGGATAACTTATTAATTTCCAGGTCTAAATACAATTAGAACTCATAGTGTTCGACGTTGTGTAGTGGTTATATGCTATGCTACTACGCAGGGCAATGAGTAGAAACGGAGAGGATTTTTCAGTAATTTTGTCTTGTTCTTACAAAACTACTTCTAATTACACTTCTCATAAGAAAAATCAAGATAGCAAGCAACTACATATATTTTGTAATCAGCTGTGGGGCCCCCAGAAAAAGTTTTTTGTTTGCCCTGAAACACTCTCGGGGTAAAATTGCTTAAGAAAAACTTTTCACTTAGTCGTTCTTTTTAACATAAAACGGTAGGTCCTTTCGATTCGAGTACAAATATAGTTTTACAACATGACTGCGAAGAATGCTCGGTCTAGGCGCTCGAACAGTATATAATCTATTCCAGGACCCAAATTTCAGATCTATTTGATTTTCTTTGAACTATTAATTGGCTTGATTGAGAGTTAAAATTTTATTATAGCAGTCTATAAGCTCACTCGGGACTCATGGTTTCCCTATGAAACAAAAGCTAGTGCTGATTACCTTATTTTTCTCCAGCTACAAATACGTCAAAACTCAAAGTGGAAGTAGAAGTCTTTCAGCACACTTAAGACTAAAATTCAGAACGTGATTGCCAATTGAAACTTAGGAAAAACTTCCACATCTTAATTTTCGAGATCTGGGTTAAACTTCCAAGTTTTGTCTTGGGAAGATCCGGGCATATTCAGAGCAAGTAGAAAAGAGTCTCCTTCTCATCCAAGTTCCTGCATCTCTTGCAACAGGTGAAATTGGAGTCTAGTCGAATGTTGCTTTAGTACCCAGTATTCCGTCACTACTGCAGACAGTTTGGCTACGTCAAGACGGATGTAGTCTGGTTTTTTGCCATGTTTTCTTAGTTCCAGCGGAGGTAGAAAGTCTGTTTATTTATTATTTATTGGCAAGGGTGAGGAAATTAAGGGGTATATAATAATTCTCTCCATTGATTAACCCTTTGATAGAAATCTTTTGCACTAAAATTACTGTTACTTACGACTTCCACAATCATGACACCAGATTTCATACTTCTGCATATGATTGGTTGTCCTTGATTAATGTTAAAAAAAAAAATGAAATGAAATGAAAAATCAAAAATGAATGGCATACAAGTGAATGTTACTCGGGTATGAAAGAGTTAACTAATTTATATACCCTTATCTTGAGGTTTGATCAATGCTTTGTCGCCCTCTCTGATATTAAAATGTTCGGCTGAAAATAACTGGTTCCGTCCGGAAATCGAAGTGATTCGGTAATATTACCTTGCTCTGAATATCCACTCACACTGACCCCGCAGCCCTCTGCTTAACAGTCCAGTGCCTTAATTCTGTATTTTATGACAATTATTTAATCTTTATTTTTTTTGGTACAAAAATAAAAAATTATACTTCCAATGACTATTTTTTGTTTTGCTTGAGCGTATGCGTATTTAAATTTAAAAAAGAAAAACTGTTGCTCTTCATCATCACAGCAGCAGCAGCATCATTGCATTTTATTACGTTAACCTGCAGACATTATACTTTATTTTATTACTACAGCTTCATAAACAACAACAACATCCACAGCCATCATTGACACACCTAATCGTCATACTCAACTCTGGAGTATCATGGTTTTATGAAATTAATATGCATACCAGAATTTCCACAACGTTTTTAACATTTTCCTCAATTTAAACAGAAGGCTTTTGTAATCTAGTTTTGGTAGCAGAGCGATAAATGGTTTCCAGGTTATGTTATTGGTATCACCAGCCACTAAATTTCACGATCTCCCTGAATACGTACTTTAGACTTAGATAAAAAGCATAAAAGAAGATATAATGTCTTCGCGTAAACGTAAGAAACGACAAAAAAAGCTTGAGATTAAAGGTTTTACTATGGGCGAATATTGGTCTATATAAGGCAATTCGCTGCCACTATAACCTAACCTCCCTGAATACATTATATAAATATTGTATATAACCTGTGAAATGATTCGACAAGAAATATCTAGGTCACTATATCCACATAATTGTAATACGCTAAAAATCCAGCGTAGTTGACATATTTTTTATTTTGGAGAGGGAGGATACTTTTAATAAATTCAAAGTTAAAAACTTAACTAAAACCTGGCACAAAATCGAATCTTGTAGCAATTGCAAATTTGAAATTTCTATTTGCAGAAGGTAATTCAATGGCACTCTAAATTCCTATCTAAAGTTTTTTTTTAACTTTGTGCAGCTGAAAAACTATTCTCTAAAAAAAAAGAAAAATATTTACTATAACAACTATTTAAAAAACAGTTGAAGATTGCTGTTATCATAAAATGAATGAAATTCAACAAGCAAGAAAGTTTACGGGCAATGATTTTCCTATGGAAACTCCCTAAAAAATAGAAAAATAGAAACATAGACAATCCTGTTAAATGATGTTAAAGAATGAGAAATTCTTTTCAGTTTCTTTTATAACATGAAGCCACAATAAATAATAAAATCAATAGCAGGAGATTTTAGCCGCTAGTAAAAAATCATTGTTAAAAATATTCAAATCGAGGAAAAAAAAAGTAATTTATAGTTTTAATTAATTGAGGTAAAATTTTCAGTAAAATCAGCTTTTTATTCATTCTCTGCTACTTTATTTCTCCATGTTTTCTTTTCACCCACGTATCGGTCCGTGTTATAATTTTAAATGTCAAGCGACCATTAAGTGAGTTTTCTCACTTTCCTTTCTGTTGTCTGCCTTCGGTTTGTGGTATTAGACACACTCCACACGTTTCATCTGCTAAGATATCTATCAGGATCATCCCAGCAACCACGAACTGTGCTTGTACCTACTTTATCCTGTACGCACTGCAAACTTTTAAGTCAGACGGTGTATTGCTCTTATTTTCCTCTTGCTATCTTTGTTGTTGAGCTCATCAGCCCAGACTGGTGCCGCAAGGCAGAGCTTACTACATTGGATAGAAGAATATCCTGCTATATCGTGGTCCGCCGACGTTTAACATCATTACCGCTGGGGCATCGCTGACTGTTTAGATGCGATTTAAAACATAATTCTTCATCTATCATCACACCAAATACTTTACGTTAGACTTGGAAGTGATTTTATTTTCTTCAATTTCTGTATTTATTCCATTATTCTTTCTGCGCTTATAATAAGTACTACCTCGGTTTTGTGTTCAGTAAGGTCGAATTGTGCCACTTGAACCTAAGTTTGTATTGTTCTCGTCGCTTCATATATGAAGCAAATCGCGTCAAATCACCACCGAAAAAAAAAATCACTCCGATTTTGTTGAAACTTGGTATACTTGTTGTACTAGTGAACTAAATATTTTATGTAAAAGTAGGGTAAGTAATATTAGCGGGTTGCCTAGATACAGGGGCGTAAAGTCCGGACTTTTTTTCTCTATGACAATTTTCAAAAATTCATATGTGAGATCACATTAAACTAATAAAAAAAACTTTTTAATGTTTCTAATAGGGTTTTGTCGGATCTTTTCAATAAAAATATTTTAAGTGCTGTAATTTTTTTTTTTTTTAACCTAAAAAACTCAAATTTAAACACATTTTCCATTTTTTCTCGCAATGCGACAATTTTAATATTTTTTTACTTTACACCAAAAGAAAGCTTATACTTTCCACTTTAAAATGACGTATCAAACGTAGTGGGCACTTGAAGTAGTGATAACAAATTAAGAATTAAATCCAGACGCAACCAGTGCGCCGAACGCCCGGAATGGTGGTGCGCATCAAACATACCATAGCTACTGACCACTGCAGATAACTACGTTTCGTTTTCTCGTTGGATAACTATGGTTTTATTATTATCCACGATGTTATTGGGTATTTTAAGAATCTTAAGCCAAAGAATATGTTGTTTTTGTCATTTATTTTTTAAAGTAAATTTTTCATATAAATACACAGTGCGCGACACAACTGTATAAATACTTTATATATGTTTTGAGATCAAAGATATTATTATGAAACCGATTTGGGAAAAACCTTTTATGTTTTCAAATCTTTATTAATTATGTAATTATTTAGTAGAAAAAAAATAAATATAATTTCAATTTCAATTAAGAAAAATTACCCTGTATTAAAATTTTCTCTTTGCTATCTGGGATTTTCTTTATATCGACCCAAAACCTATAATTTGGTTTTTTTAGTGGATTCAATTCTCTACCTGAAAATAGAACCCGTTAAACTGGTACTTGAGTCACGTATTTAAGAACTAAACCACCGAAATAATCCATTTTATTGAACGTCGTAGAGCTGTTTCTGAACTAGATAAGCAGCTTCTGTAGGAGATTAATTTGACGCTAAAATGGAAGTATCGTCTGGATAAGTAGCTAAAGTAACACCATCAGTTTCAGGCAAGTCGCATTCTTATTTTCTTGTATTATTAACAATCTACTACTTCGCATATTTTCGAGAATATTGCCAGCAAACTTATAGGGGTATATGAGGGCACTAAGTTTTCAGGTTTATTTAGTTTAGGTATCATTATTATTTCAGCACATTTCCATAGAGAAGGAAAGAGGTTTAATGAGCAAGATTATTCATTATTCTTATAATTGAAAGTAAATCGTAATAACTAAAAGCAACAATAACTAATTATGTTCACCTTTTTGCCTGTTTAAGTTATTAAATTTTTAAGTGTTTGAAAATCTTTTGGGGGGGATATTTCCCCCTGTTCCTCCCCTTCCCCCTTTTTATCTGCCCCTGGTGTAACACAACAAGACTAACTTGCTCCCTCTCTTGTAGTTGCATTTCAGTTGACGTTGAGACTTCATACGACGCTTTTTGGCCTTACATATTTGGTTTTTCGTGCACCATCTGATGCAGGTCTTGCTCGCTTAAATTCATTTGCCCGCGGGCTGTGTTTCGGAAATGACTGTTCTTATGCCTTCCATGTTACCTCCATTGCCATGGTATGCATCTCTACCGCAAGATTTAGTTCATTGTTTGGTATTCCGTCTAAACCCGGTACCTTGTTATCGCCGACTCTACTTTTCCTGCAATTCTCATTTAACGTTCTGCATATCCAGAACGAAGTTACGCAGCCCTAAGTTATATGACCTTTCCAAAGATATAGTGTATTTAGCAATTTACGAATTTCACTGAGAAAAAACTGAAAAGTGATCTGAGTCGGAACATGTTCCCCTGTGTAATTCGCATGCTGTGAATATCCTACTAAAAAATATAAAGAAATTACTAACTAATAACTCGAAATAGATTTTAAATTTTCCTATTTTTTACTATTAGTCGCAACTTTTCGCCTTTCTAGCAAAGTCAGTGATATATGTATGTTTATGAGAAAAGTTTAAAAAATAAAAATTTTTTAAATTATTTTTACACAAAGTAAAAGTGCAGCAGAAACAAAGTGGCCAAAACATTGTGGCTTTTTCCGTTTTGGTGTTTTGATGGCGCTTGGGAACAGAGAAAGAGAAAAAAAAACAGAGTTTGGTTTATTGGTTTCGCAATAAAAATTGGTGCAAGTGCCAACTTCCACTATTTGGTCACGTAACAACAATTGTGCGGCAGCAGAGTGCGGCAAATCTCTTTTATATATTTAAAGTACTTTAAATATTTGCTTCTACGAAATATTCTCCGGGTCGTTTTGATATAATTGAAGCACTTGAATGCGGAGTGTTTAAACTTTACTGCTTTCTTATTCTTCTTTGGGTGAATGACATCGAATAACAACAAGCGAATGCTTCATAATTACAATTCAATATTGTAAAGTGCTAGTTATTAAAAGTGTTTGCTTTTTCTTAATTAAGTATTATAAGAGTTTTTTAGCATCATATTCATTTAATGTAACCCGTGGGAGTCATAGTGTAGTTGGTGAGTGGGGACTTCTCTATGAAATCTAATGGCTAATGATTGGTACCAAAATTTAAGCTTGGAAAATGAAAGTTAAATAAATGAGTTTTCTATAATTGTGATTTTTATAATGATTGGATTGGTCGTTTTTATTATTTTATTTCGATCCTAACAGATACTACCTCCAAATTCCATCTTTCTTTTATAAAAGTGAATTTGCAAATTTAAACAGCGTTCGCAAAATTTTAGCTGTATTGAATAAAGACATGAAGTATTCTGACAATTTTTTTAGTCAATAAATGCAATGTTACCCAAAGGTAGTTAAAATGTTATAACGAAATTTACTATGGGATGTACCTAAATTTTCCGTTTGCCACATTCAAAATTTTTCTATAATCTTATGGTATTAAAAAGCTTACTGGATTGATTGGCAAGCGGAACAAATATGATAACATTATCGAAACTTTGTTTGTGTTTATTAGAAATGTAAGTAGTACTGTATTTTGACATTCAAATTCATACAGCTCAAAATATTTTTGTGAAGCTAGAAAAAGCTAGCATGAAATGAAGAAAACTAGAAAAGAGGCTAAACATAAATCTTGAGGTTAAATGTTAACACTCATCTGCGAGGAGTATAGGTCCTCAATAAAACTTCTCCTTCGTATGCGATTTATTGCCAGTAATTTCATTTTTTCTCGAATCTTTTGCCTGAATCACAAATCTCCTTAAGCGGCAAGGTTCGCTGATAGTTTATATAGATTCATTATTCAATTCGCCGTTTTCAACTTTTAGATTAAAAAAACAACACACTTTTTTCAAATCCAGGTATATTTTTAATTTTTGTCTTGATGCAACCAGGTTCACATCACATGATCTTCCCAACAAAGATTAGATCCCCCCTTCTATGCGCCCACCACCGTGGTCTGAATGGAGCATTTTCTCAATGATCCAGTCAGCAAATGCACTGGAATTATACGCGCTTGACTATATCAATGTCTGCATGATGCTCATGGCTCCTCCTTCTATGATACACGCCGTCTTGCGAAGTATCTTCCTCTCGAATTCTCCCAACAGTTTCTCATCAAAAGTCTTCTCAATGATTGTTAGGTCCCAATTTGTCTTTACGTTACTAAAAAGCTACATAGAAAGTTATTAAAATATCAATTATATTATGGAGAAAGAAAATGTGGTTATTATTTTTTGAACTCAATACTACTAAGTGATAGTATGTGACAAAAGTAAGCTTCCAAAAACTCTAATAATCAAAATGGCCACATTTTACTCCAACAATTTTTAGTGAATTGGTCTTCAATAATGAAAAAAAGATTTCTACATCGATCTAGACTATGTTTCCCCAAACTATTATTTACCAATTTTCTCTATTCCTCGATACTTTGCAAAGTGTCCTCTAAAACAATGAATCTCTATCTGCTCTCGCATTACCATTTGATGACGAGTCAGAGCTTAGTGGTTCCTTCATCATTACGAACACATATCAGTTCATTTTTAAATATTTTAATGCAAGCATTGTGATCTAAGATAATGAAAACATTACATATAGAGCTTCTCTCTTCAGAAATTGGTACGTCTTTTGAGGAAATGAAGACTGTTAGCATTGAAGTTGATTTTCAGTGATACAATTTTGATTATGCTTTCTATGCACAAATATTTTAAAACTTCTGGTCCTTTCATGTGATATTAAGAAGAATTATTTTGCGGGTTTCGGTGTAAATCCAATACAAAATAAAGTATTGAAGACCATAGTTGACTAGTGTAAGATGTACATATTGACTGTATCGTCAGGAAAGTGTATTCCTATTTTTATTGTATTCAAAAAATCTGTGTTGAAGCTTTGAAATCATTTTGCAACATGGATGGAGTTGATTTTTCTCAGAACTTAGGATACAGCAAACTGATCTTTTTAAGACCAGCAATTAGATTGTTGCTGTATTTTACTAACTGACTTTTATTGTTTTCTAAAAATTCATATTCCTAATTATAATGATTTTTGTCAAGCAAGAGTTAGTAACACTAGACATACTTAAAGTTTTTTTTAAAAACTAAACAAACTGAATTTATTACAAAAATTTTAAACTTTCTTTGAAATTTAAAAACGAGCTGAAGCTGATTTTAAGTGCAGTGTCAATGCTGCAAGGTTCCTTGTTTTTTCTTGTTTGCAAGCTAAACTTAGGCCTAATAAAGTTCACTTGTTCACTAAACAGAAAATTCAGTTCTTTGTTCCTATTAAAAGGCAGAGCCATTTTGCAAATAACTACTATCTGGTTGCATACAAAGTTTTTTTGTGCTACGACTAACTATTAAGAACACTACAATAAAGCATATGTAGTTATACTATTGTTCTGTATACGGGAAAATTATATCAAAATTTACCTCACTTTCTGCAAACAAAAAACACAATTACGAACATATGTGAGCATGTATGCATCTGCATGTGTGTACTTAAATATTTGTATAAGAAAATTACCTTACCTTTTACTAGTCCATAGTGAAATATCATCTTTTATTTGTTACAGCAGAATTTCTGTTTGGATTTCAAGCTAGCGTGTATACAGCTACGGACAAAATAATAGTAGTGCCATAAAAAAAGTTTCATATCATTCAAACATTTTGGCAGATACACACACACACACAGGCACACACACCGCTCACCGTAAAGTTCTTGTGCGAATAAAAAAATTATTACTTCAATTCAGTAATGAAGTTGTAATCAAATAAGATTTCAAGTGCGGAGGATATCAAAAAATCAATAAAAAGCTTTACTCCAAAACAGCAGCAGTACAAATGATGACCAGAAAAAACAAAACGCAGGTGCCGGATGCCAACCAAAAAAGTAAACTTTTACAAGGAAGGCATTTAGTTTTTTATTGAATGCTTTCAAGTTAAAAATTTTCAAAGGAATAAAGAAATATCTTTACATTTAGCTACTATTGAACAGACGGTAGAGTTAAAGCACACTTAAGGATAATTTGTGGTGTAAGTCGCAGAGCTTTAGACTAAACGCACGTACTTCTCTCTCCTCTATGTGAAGGTATTTTATGAGACTTAATTTGTTGTAAGGTAATAAGGAAATTCAGGCCTTTAAAATTGGGCAGTTGTGGAAAAAATCAGTCATCATTGAGTAGAACGAGGGTGAAAAGGATGATATGTATATCCAATTTTTCTTAAAGTGTATTCATTAATGTTGTGCCTCTCTAAATTTTATGTCACACCACAATTAATTCCGATATAAACCATGCGTTATTTGCCACTTCTAAACGCTTTCAACTACTCGTACTTCGAACTTAAAATACATCAAGTTTGACTAGTTAGGCACGACTTTATGGTTTTCTTAATGAATACACGCAAACACACACAATGGTAAATCTGATGACTAAAAAATACGTGACAATTATCACAAACACATGCATAGGTATATCAGAAACCGCAACAATTTTGTTATTGTGTTTAATGGAAGCTAAAAAATTTACGTTAGTCTACCACTACTGCCAAAAAGAAGAACCAAAATATTCCCTATTGTAATGTAAAGTGAGTGGATTTTGAAAAGGGATTTTCATGCTGATTTAATTTTATTTGTAGCGCACTTATACACAGCAACACAAAGGTACACATACACACTGACACATATATTTAAATGTTTGTGAATGAATGGCGGCGGCGTTAACTTTTTTTATTACTACTTAAATGGCGCATTTATGTCATGCAAAAGTGGCATTTATTTTTCTTTTATTTTTATTATATTTTTGCATGTGGCTGTAATGTTTAAGTTTGTATATGTGTAGGCAAACGTCCATTTTACTATGTTGTGTGCTTAAAATACATGTTCAACTTAACATAAACAGTCACAAAATGTTCATAAGTAATCTCCACACACACATAAACATTCAAACTCCAATTCTTATGGCTATATTACTCTTGGTGTATACATATATACTAAAGTATGATCATGAAAAATTTTTACAAAAAAGCTTTAAAAAAAAAATTTACTTCCTAGCTTTTTAAGAATTTTAAGAAATATCAGCTTTTAAAATTATCGCTAGTCAGCCTGTCTAACAAAAGCATGATCTCTAAAAATTTTGTAAGGAATTTAATGAAATTCAACAACCAGTGGTTTATTGAATGCACTTAAAGGCTTTATTACGAATATTTGGTCCAGTCTATATTGGGTTCGTGTCAGGCGACCGTCAGGACCAACCTAATATATTACATCAACTTGAAGTTTTTGTTTCTACACAGTGCAAAGCTGAATCTCCACCTATCAGCAGATGGCAATAGTGAGCTTTTATAAATGTTCGCCATCGTCTCTGCGTTCAAATTGCCAATAAAAATGTCCGAGACATGAACCTTTACCGGCTGTTTCACGTTCCTCTGGATCATCTTATTAGTGCCTGTACACCAGGTGCGATTGACGGGATTCCCTGCCCAAAACGAAGCTTTATTAAAAAATAAAGACAGAACCCTTAGTATTGACGTAAAATGTTGACATTTTTAGCACATGCTAGTTTTGAACACTTTGATACAAATCAGAAGAAAAAACCTGTGGCGTATACATCACCTTGATCCTTTTATCCACCAAGTGTAAACGTACCTGAAAAAATTATGTTTTTGAGTATGAACGAATTTATTACAAAATAAATTTAGGAAAAAGTAATAAAACAAAGCTAATTACAATTTATAACAGGATATCCCACATTACATTTTTCGCACATGGTTATACACACCATTGTGCAATAATTACCTTGACATCATCGACATTTATTGTGTCGACCAATCAAAGTGATTAATACCATTATTGCATCGTGATTTCAATAAAGTCCAGACAGCTTTATAATAGCAAGGTTACCAATGCCACGAAATTGCTCGACGGAAATCAATTTAGGTCATATCTAAACCGATTTTCCGATGCAAAAACCAATCATTTTGTATTGAAACGTCAATATGCCAGGTAAATATGGACCACCACCATTTTTTGCCTCTTGTTTGAAATTTGAAAAAAAATTTAAATCGACGCACACTAATATAGAAGAAACTACCAATAACTATTCAAATCTATTAAATCTACAAATTTTTATCTAAAATAAACTCTTTTTTTCGTGAACGACCTTTAGTTTGCTCTTGTCGTATGTCAAATATGCGCGTCAATGCGTTTTCATGTTTGTATACCATATAAACCCAGCAAAAAAAATTGTAATCTCAGCAAGCAATTTGGGTATGGAGTCTTTGGCTGCTGATTTCTGCACTGAATTCAGATCTAAACTTGTGCATGTAACTCAGTTCTACATGTGTTTGAGCTGTAAAAGTACCGAAGTTAAATAACCAGAAAATACGAAATTTTTTAAAATAATATATCAAAAATCAGCCCTGAAGCGGCAGAAACTTTCTTTCGAAGCTCGACCACTTTTGATGTTCTAAAACCTAGAATTAAGGTATCGGGAATTGGGTTTGAAGGGAGAAGCTAAAAATTTCACTGGCAGACCAGACTATTTACAGCACAATAAGGCTCGACAGAGAATGGCAGCGAATGAAGTGGCTGAGGGTGAAGTAGATTTAAAAAATTCAGTTATTCTGTAATAACATTACTACATTTTAAATAAAATATATTAGTGAAGTGGACTATTCTATCTATTGCATCAAAAATTGTAAGTCTAATGTCCCTGGAATATAAATAGAAATGTCTCAAAAGCAACAAATTCCTTGCTAATTCCTCGATGTTTTTATGATTTTTAGTGTTGCTTCTATTTGTAACTGATTTTTTGGAAAATTGTTTGGGAACTCATAACTATTTTGAAGTATTCTTTACTATTATAATATTATTTATTTACTAATTTAATTTACAAAATGTTAACTTATAACTTAAATTAGAAGCTAACAGAGAAAGGCAGCAATAGCAGCAATGACCCTCAGCTGTCCAGGCACTATTTCAATATCTTTTTTATCTGTTTCTATTGAGAGTAAAATTTTTAAAGAAATCGTTACTCTTTTGCTGAACTTATAACTATTTTGAACTCATAACTCGTAGCATTTTTAGTGAGTTCGTTACCATTTCGATGTATTATGGGACGGTCTCTGTATGAGAATACACTATTTTGATAAATTTTGTACTATTTCTGTCAAGCACTTCACATTTTATGTTGGGTATATAAACTTTTGCTTATTCCAATGCGTTTGTCTGTTTTTATACGCGCATAAAAACAGCGCGTTAAGCGTTACCACAATTAAGCACCTAGAATTGTTCAAAGTGGCACATACACATATTTATATAATTACATTATGTGTGTGTTTGCGTCAGCTTATCCCAGAAGGAATGGAATGCATAGAAATGCACGTTGGAATGCATAGCTCCTACAGGCTATAATTTCCAGAATACATGATTTTTAACACGGCGAATTCCTACGAAAAGTAATGCTTCCTACTTTGCATTACCTGGGAATGCAAAAAATTGTTTTCATTACAATTTTATTCTAACTATCGTAAGTGAATGAATCGATGTCGAAATCATACATTATTTTTTCGCTGCTAATATCATGTATCAAATCTTGGATTCCAATGGAGGAATAGTAGAAAATGTATTACGAAATTAGTAGGTACTGTTTTTTCTTCTGGGAAAGAAATTTTTTCCGTCAATGTATTGCTTTTAGTCTGGGACCTTTAAGGACCTTTTCTAAAAGAATTTTGCATTCATCAACATTCCCTGTAAAACAAAAGCATTGCTAAGTATTAAAAAAAAATAAATTTCATATAATAGTTATTACTTATTCAGTGAATTGAATATTACTTTTCAGTGAATTCAAATTATTTTTCAAAACCTCTATTCTCCTTTTTTAAATTTTTCGATAATAATTTAACGTAGAAGACGTGTTGATTGTTCAACTTTCACAAAACGACTAAGTTAACGTACTTAAGTTTGAAAAAAATAAAAAAGTACACAGACCCGGGGCAACGTGTCACCAAAAGTAAAAAATCAGTTAGAAAAAAGCTAATTTTTGAGGAAAAATTCTGTTATTTTGTTGCTCATCGCTGCTGTCTTTCATACGTTTGTGTAGCTGCATTACTTGGTAAGATATTTTTCTTTCTCTCTACTATTTTCGATTGTACCAAAACTGAAGCAAAGCTATGAGAAAAGAAATCTATGCATTCCATGTTCCCTTACATTTCAATTCACCTTTTCTTAATGATTTTTTCATGATCGAATTCATTTATGATAAAAGTCATGCATTCCTCATTTTCCTTCTGGGATGTATACCCAATTTTGTATACGAGTATTTGAGGTTTCACTTTGGATCCGTGAGTGTTTATATATGTATGTGCATACACATGTGTATGTATCCAGAGTGAGCGTTAGTAATTTGTTTGCAATACAATTGTAATTGCCGCAGTCGTCGCTCACATTTGCATGATGCTGTGATAATATTGTAATAAAGTACCTACATATATACATATGTCTATACAATTTTGGCTGTGGGGCAACAAATGGTTACATTGACATGAAAGAGAATATGTGCATAAATGTCTGTTACTTTTATATTATTCGAACAATCAAAAAATTAGTGCTTTAGTGTTTTTGCTTTAGAACCATGGAATAAAACAAGCACGGACGTAAATGTTACAACATAAGTATTTTTCGTTGTTCATAAGTATTATTTAATACGAAATGTTATTTAGATTAGGTGGCCGTCCTTCATCAGGATGCACTTTGGCACCCGTTATGTTGCCACGTGGGTGTTCCATCTACTCGATTTTACATAAGAAATTACTGTTAAATGCCATAGATTTTTTTTAAATTTGAAAACTAGTGTTTTTAAACCACAATATGATGCCTTGTACTACCTTTTACTAGCCATAACTTCTAAAATATTCATAATACAAAAACGTCAAAGCACTTTTTGAAGAGATAAAACTATTAGTATTACTATTAACTTTTTGATATTTTAGATGTGAAGAGTTCTTTAAAGTGATTATACCGTTGAAAAACATAAAAATACAATAATGAAAAAATGATTTCTGCAACTTTAGAGATCATGAACAAGTTAAAAAATTACAGCAATCGACACAAAACTTTATATTTTTGAGTGGAATATTTTTACAGCCACCTTAGTATGCGTAGATGATTTGTATGTACACGTTTGTTATTTTACAAATAATCAGGTGACTCAGGGACAACCTTGATAGTCTAGTGGGTAGTGCACTTGTTATAAAACCTTAGCATTGAAGGTGAGCGTGATTATTGTCTAATTTTGGGAATATTACAAAATTTATATTTTCGTACGAAATAAAAAAAAAAAGAGAACAAGATGTAAAGCTAAGTTCAAGCCTTGCCGAACTGTTGGATTGAATATTATCCAAGTTCAACAGCTTCTGCATGCTATACTTTACTTAGTAGCTAACTCATTACTCACTTTCTGATATACTAACACACTATAACGAAATCCGTTGAGTTTTAATAAATATTTCCTTGAAGGCTTTTACTTATATGATTGGTAGGCGTGGTTATTGCCCGTATTTCACAAAAGTTGTTGGCTCATTTTAGAACTTAATCTCTTATTGACTATAAAAAATGTCTATACAAAATTTGTTTGAGATTCTAAGCAAAAAAAGTCGGAGTTAGGATTCATATTTCTAGTGTTAAAGTAGTCGAAGTCAAGTTTGTGACGCAAGGCTGTAAAATCTTCGATTCTAGCAGACAAAAGTGGGACCAGAGTAGTCATTTCCTTTTGTATTTCTTTTTTTGGCATATCAATATTTCACAATATTTTAACCTAAGATTTCAATTATTTTCGAACTTGTGTCCATGAAGTCGCTCTTAATAATTCAGAGAAGTATCGCCTAGGCCACACTTCTTTCTATCTAATTTAACTTGTATTTTATTCTCCGATTTTTTCAAAAAAAAAAAAAAATTTATTCATTATTGTACATACAATTTTTTAAAATGATTTAGTTTTTACATTGTTTCAATTTAAAACGTTGTTTTCAATCAAAACATGTAAAAAAATGTGCAAATTCAATAAGTTATTTCAAATTATAATTAAAATTATCTATAAGAAAATATGAAATTGTGCATAGTTAGGCTGGTCTTTAGAAAAATCATTCGAAGTAGGAAAATCACAGTTGGAGAGCAGGAATTTTGTGTTAAAAATAGGAATTTTTATAAAGGAATAAAAAGCGAAGCATGGCTATAAAAAAAATTGTTTTTATCCTTTATAAAGGTCTTCGATAAGTTGCTGTTGTTTTCCCATATAATCATAGCTACTAGTTTCACATTATTAAAAGCGAGTGGTGAATAAAACACAGCTAAAATATGTGCAACAATAGTCAACGAGATCTTTACACATACACATTCATATTTTGATTTAAAAAGCAGGAATTTTAAAGCCGGAATTCAAAACCCGGAAATTCCTGCTCATTCCTATGCAGATGGCCATACAAAATATAATGAGAAGAGAGTTCCGAAGACGAGTTGTGTTAATAAACAACTGGCGTTAAGATACGAGGAATCGATGTTTTATGTGTATCAACTGGGCAGTTAAGATACGAGGGATCGATGTTTTATGTGTATCAACTGGGCAATGAATTAATTTCAAGTTCTGTCAATTTTATTTTTGAAGTGAAACTTCTTTGACCGCATTTTGAAGGATAAACTTAACCTGTGGGGGACAGAAGTTATTAGAAAAAATAAGAAAGAAATTGGAAGCCATTAAAATAAGAAGAAACTAGCAACGTCATCTGTTGGTTTTATAGCACTATGAAAAAAATAAATAATACGAATATATTCCATTTCACTACTATAATGAAAAGAAAGATAAGAGCAAACGTGTTCGTCAACATTTAGTGCGACATAAAGAAAAATAATTTACAGCGCGTTATGACTTGTTTAAAATCCACCCGCTCTACTTTATGGGCATCCTGATGAACAATTTGGTGAAGACCACATTCCAATTATTCCTGTCGATTCCAGAAGTACCATCCAAAGAAAATATGGAAATTGTTTATTGATGTTTAGGTTAGGTTGGAGTGGCTGTCGAGAGACACACTTAGGCCTGAACGGCCCATTGTGATACCACATAGTTGGACCTACAGTTTAACGCCGATTCCGAACGGCGGTATGGCAATTTTTTATCGGCTTGGTGGTTTTGCCATTACCAACCAATGTGTGTACTTGTACACTTCATATTGATAGTGAATATAAGAAAGTTATGAAAATTAACCACCAGACGAAGCCGGGAATCGAACCCGAATCTCCCAGATGAAAGTCTAGTGCACTATCCACTAGGCTATCGAGGATAGCCTTATTGATGTTTAAGTATTGTTATTTTGTATATGAATTCTTCAAATGCCACGTGCACACACACTATCTCTCCCACTAACTCACAATAAATAAATTTAATATTATTGCTATAGTGTTGTTATTTTATATTTGAACTATTGAAATGCTATGTGTGTATACATAATTATCTCTCCCAGTCTGCAGTTATTTCATTTTCATATTCGTAGTTGCAAATCTACTAAAGAAGTTTTACTTCCATCGAGTGCACTAAGTTGCGCATATGAGTTTTTATTTATTTTCAATTATTTTTCTTAGATAAAAACTGTGATTTACAAAGTGCAGTTTCTATGAAGACTTGAAGGCTTGTCTGCAGGAGAATATCATATTTATTCATAAATGTTATTACAAATAAATTGGGCCAAAGTTCTTCAAAGCTCGCAAATAAAAGGTTGCAAATAAGCCGCCTCCATATGATTTCTTGTAGCTCCTGGATTGTCTTATATATTCTTTCAAAACTGCAGAAATTTGTAGAATTTATGAAAAGCACAATTTCTTAAGGCAAACCTTCTATAAAGCAAAAGAAATTTATGTGAACAAAGTTAAATTTGTTACTTAACTTATGCAAATAAAAGTTTTTGGTTTGGCATTACTTTTTCTTTTTTTGTCATGTCTTGACTTTGTTGTTACTTGTTGAATTTTTATTTTCTACTTTGCTCTTTGCTATACTGCGCTCTTAAAACAAAAGATACTTCAAAACTTCATATATAATACATAGAATCCCAAAAAAAAAAACAAAGGAAATTAATATTTTTACACTAAATGTTCAATTTACTCAATTTTATTAATAATTGCATTTAAATATTAATTAACTTAATTTGTTGAATGACGTAGAAAAGCCAAAGAGATAGAACATCGATCTTGTAAGAGATGGTAGGGGAGTAACAATATAGAAAATTGATACACGAGTGTTCATAATACAATCCCATGTATTTAAAATTAGCTGGACCAAGCCACACATTGCTGTGACTCAGTCTGGTTAAATAGGAAAGAAATGGGTGTCCAACAGATGAAGCTGTTTTTAAAAATATGTTTTTACCTATTTATATTTTTATTTATATAGATATAGATATATTAGGTATATAAATACACGCTCCTATTCCTAAATTCAAAGCGATCGATGAAGAACTTTCGAAGATTTGCGGTTTTGAACAAACGAATATTTACATTTTTATTTATACGAGTGTAGATTACAAAAGTTTTTATTCGGTGATATTTTGTTCAATATTTTCTTCCAATTCCAATATAATAGAATTATATGTATATAACTAAATTACGATTCCTTGCTAATGTAATAGATGCTTGTACCATCTTTATCATCATATCATCAAGTTGTACAATATTACTTAGGGAGGGTTGACATACTTTTTGGTTTTGCGATAGTCGTAAGCCATTTTCGAAATCGAAAATATTTTTAAATCGACAATATTCTTTTATCCACAAACATTTTTTTTAATTCAGAATTATTTGAATTTTTAAAATTTGTTATATTGGTACATTCAAAAATTGTAATTCTTTTGCATGTGTCTGCTGAAAAGATATATATAGAAAATCATTCGCTGGTCATGAAAAGGAGCTTATGGTTTCATTTGACAAAACTGTTAATTTAGTTTTAAATTTTTTAAAAAATTGATAAATAAAAAAAAAAAAATTATTACTAACAAGCTTTGATGAAAAAGATGTTGCGATTTCCAACATTTATAATTGTTTTCGGAATTTCTTTGCACAAGACGAGCTGATATGTAATTTTTTCTGAGGAACTGATGAGGGTTAAATGAGGGAGTATTAGTTGAAAAGGAAAAGATCAAGAGAACAAAAAAGTCAAAGAGCAAGTTTGTTTTCTTTAATGTTGTTATCCCGATTGTTATTTTGTACGAAGGAGAGGAGACAAAAGCGGGGTCATCTAACATCTAAAACATATTTTGTTGCACAAGAAATCTGTGGTAAAAATGAATAACTGCTTAAGTTTATTTCCTTGGCAGCCGAGCTTGATAGCTTCGAACAGAAATTTGAAAGAAAGTATAGCACTGTTTCAAAAGACTCTATGCTCAAATCAAAGACCATTCTTGAAACGATTCTAAATATTATTTAAAAATTTGCACCAATTTAATATTTATAATCAAATATTTTCGAACTTAAGTCAAGTTAGGCTGTTTTTTATTTTCACCACAGAAATATTCATTTCAAAACAGTACATAAAGGTTGAAACTAGCTTCATAGTTATTTTTGAAATCAATAAAAATTCATACACAAATTTAATAAAAAAAAAATATTTGGTTTGCACATTTTTTGAGCCACACCGTTGTTGTTGTTGTACTTTATTAATTACATACTAAACGAAGCACTTAACTTCATGACACTCTTAATATAAAAAGTGCATAGTGCATACACGCTCGCTTGTTTGCATTATTCACACGCTGACTTACAGTGCATGTGCCTGAACCCCACGTGAAAACAAAATGAAATGAGAAAAATAAGCGCGCACAAAAAAAAAAAAAAAAGAATAAAATAGTATAGAAAAACATGCTGCCTGCAATCACACGAACACGTACAGCGAAAAGTGTATGAAATGCAATGAATATACTTATGTATAGGTGTTTATGGTTGTTCCTGTGCATGTCCCATATACAGCAATAGTGCCATACATCAATGTGGTGCTGTTGCCGCTGCTTTGTTCTTACAAATTTGTATGGTTCTAACATATATACATATGTACAATATGTACATATAAAAAAAGCAAATACCATCACTGGTAGTCATAAAATGAAGAGCATTAAAGACTTGCTTTGTTGCATACTTTTGTGGGCTAGCAGTAGCTTTGAGCATTTTGTAGGTACTACTGATCTAGATCAAAGCGAGCTCGCGCAAGGTTTTTCAGTTTTCACATATATATAAAGTTCCTTCTCACAGCAGAAAATTAGTCAGTCAGTTCATGTTGCGCTCTTTTTACCGAAGTGTTTGATCTCGATTGGGAACGTGCAAGAAAGTTTGATGTCAAAAGATAAGGAATGAGATCGAAAAAATCTTAACATATATAAAATTCAATAATTTTTAAACGATTGATCTTAGAGTTTTGATTTTTTTTTTTATTTAATTGATAATATTTTACAAATTACAGAAAAATATAACTTTTATAGCTCTAACCACTATTTATGAACTCGTGGACCTTTTTTGGTAAGCCTTCCATTAGAGATTTGATAGTTGTTTCAGACACCTTTTTGAAACAGTTTGCCCATCTCCTTTTAAAATCTTCGATATTTTGGGACACCTTTTTTGTGCTCTTTAAGTTTCTTTTCACAAGAGCCCAATATCTCTCCACTGGTCTTAGCTCCGGACAATTTGGAGGATTGGCCTCTCTTGGTACAAAAACTATGATATTACTTTGGTACCACTCCAGAGCTTTCTTGCCGAAGGGACCTGATGCCAAATCGGGCCAAAAGTATGTGGACACATTGTGCTCTCTTATGGAAGAAAGAAGTCTTTTTTTCAAACATTCTTTGATGTATATTTCGGTATTTATAGAGCCCACTGTAACAAATGACTTGCTTCTTTAGCCGCAACTGCATATAGCTTGCCATACCAGGAATTTTTAGGAAATTTTGTCTGCTTTTGGATTCTAAATTGTTCTTCGACATTTCCTCGAGCATCATCAACATACAAATTTTGACCCGGAAGTTGCGTAAAATCTGCCAGTACATACGTTTCGTCGTCCATTATACAACATGAATATTTTTGTATGAAATTCGATTTTAATTTCCGAGCCCTATTTTTGGCGTCTAAATTTTTTGCAGCATTCCTGTCTGGAACTTATTGAACTTTGTATGTTTTCAAACCTGCATTGGCTTTAACTTTTCGCACCAAATAGTCAGAGCGCTGGGTTAACCGGGCAGCTTTTCAACCAGATGTGTTTGGAGATCTTTTCAATATGCTTTATATTTTCTTGGCTTTCCCAATATCATGTGGTCCTTGTTTTCTTCCCGAACCAGGTTTCCTATCAATGGTCAAATTCTCCTGAAACTGTTTAATAATATTGGAAACAGTTTGACGGTAGACCTTCAATTTTTTGGCCAATTTTAGGACCAATTTGGATTTTTTTGAAAATTTTTAATAATTTTAAGACGTACTTCTTTTTCTTCAGTCATTTTGATCAAACTCACAATAAATCAACATGTATGTCATTAAAAATAACAACTGACATATTTTTCAAAGATAACTAGATCAAAGAAATTTTTATTTTTACACCCAAAAAAAATTATTAGGTAAAACGTGTGTTAAGATTTTTTCGATCTCACTCCTTATTATTGCAGTTGTCATGCAAATTATATTTCAGTTGACATTGATTATTACTTCGCGTTAACATTCATGAAAAAATGCATTGTGATCTTGCTCACATGAAGGTTGATGATCGACTGAAATTTTTTACTCTGCTAGGAAACGACAGCACAATATGTACTCGACAATTTCTTGCAGAAGAAGTTTTGAAAGCTCTCAAATACGGCCAAACAAAGAATGATTGACCTAGATTATTGTTGGCATTCGAGCTTATATTTTTCGTATTGAATTGGATTTCAAAAGTGTACTCAATCTACCCGACGTAAACTGAATATTTTATAATAACAAACAAATTATTTTTTTAATTTCTGAAGTTAATTTATGCAATGCATCAAAAGTCTACAAATTGATATATACGTTTCAGCTGCAACGAGCTCAATGTAACCACCACATTATCGATAGCCGTGGACAATCGTGTGGCCTGTATGAACTTTGGTAGAATATATGATGTCTGGTTCCCTGGCCGGGATCAATGGTGAAGTCCAGAGATCGTACTCCGGGTCATGTCTTCTATACTGACGGATCAAAAACCTCAAATGGTACTGGCTTCGGTTGGTGGTTGAACAAAGAAACCAAGTACTCTTTTGCCACTACAGGTTATGTCTTATATGGGCTCCAGAACCCTGTAGTATTACAGGGAATGAATTGGCCGGCAAACTGGCTTACGAAGGCTCTGCGATTTCACTATGCGGTCTGGAAACTTTTCATGTGTTGGATCAACGACTCTGTGGGATCTATCTACAGAAGTATATGGTCCGAGCTTGATACCTGCAGAAATTAGGAGAATGTCTTCTAAAATTAAGAAAAAATTACCTGAGATTACTGAGGAAGTCGGCACTACCGAGCATTACCTCTGCATTCGTCCGGTTTTTGCAAGAACTAGATTGAGGCTGTTGGGTAGTGATGCCTTGAGTATGAACAATGTTCTCTCTCTTGTTGTTTTCTTAATTTTATAAGACAAGAAAAAAGAAACATTTATATAAGTTATTAGATCAGATCGAGCAACATTGTTTCGAGCATGCTCGCCGTTGATATCTGATCATTGGCTCCGCACCTGTATTAAAGTGGTGTTGCGGTTAACTCATCGAATGCAGTTTTACTATATTGATTCGAACAAAGTACTGCATTTTACAACAACTGCAATTACTCTTAGTTAAAACAACAACATTTGATGCGCGTTGTTCAACGATGATTGGGCAATAATATTCACCGGTTCCAAGTACAGTCGTTTGCTAAGTTGCTTGAAAACATTAGTTTTAAGATGAAGAGCATAATAAAATTGGCACTTGAATCAGCAAGTCAAATTGCCATAAACAAAGTGTTTCAATAATTGGCGCCCAACCACGTGTGGCCTTTATAAAAAATTTGCCTACCACTCATACTACTCGAGCTAGCAAGGATAATTTCAAGCGGAAAGCACACCACGTCAATCAAAAGTACCACCACCATATTTGTAATGGAATAACCAACCTAGCTATTTTTTTAAACAATATAAAATTATATCAGAAAATTACTGTAAGTAAAAAATTCATAATTGATTGAAAGTGAAAAATATTAAAAATTAAATTATTCGAAATTTTGACTTAAACTCATTGAAAGTGTGAAAAGATTATTTGAAAAGCTTTAGTAATTAAAATTTATGTTTTCCAAAATTTGCTTTTACGAAATTGCGGTAAATGTCTAGCAAATTGAGCAAAATTACAGAAGGTTTTTTTTCGGAAAATTTAAGTGTTAAAACTTAATATACTTTTTGTGCAGAGAATTACTAAAATTATTCTTAACTAAATTGAATACCTTTTCTATGAAAGTTTTGGTTTTTTTATTGTCCCAACATAACTTAATACAGTCGTGAAATTCTTCTTATTTAAAATATAAAAATGAGTGTTACCAGAGAGCAAGTACTAGAAATAGTTAGATCAACTACTCAGCAGGCCAAGCAAGAGTTCACAGATCAGATAAATCGTCTTACTTTAGCTCTAAATCGTCTAGAAACACCTAGCATAGAAACGTATTTACCTGTCTCCATAGATCCTACAATTAACCCTTGCAATGCTAGTTTGGATTTAATTAAATCCCTCCCTGAATTTAAAGGTGATGCCTCATCCTATCCAGCTTGGCGAACCGCAGCCCATTTCGCAATGAATTATTATATAGAGGGCTCTGAAAAGTACTACATTGCTATGGGTATTTTTAGGAATAAAATTATTGACTCAGCTAATTCAACTCTTTCATCTTTCAATACTGTTTTAAATTTTAAGGCAATCATCGCTAGACTCGATCAAACGTACTCTGATAAAAGACCGATTTATGTTTTAGAAAACGAACTCAGTATCCTGAGACAGGATAATTTATCAATTGCAGAATATTATGATGCAGTTGACAAGCAATTGACACTCATCGTCAATAAGCAAATAATGACAAATAGTGGCAACACCGAGGTTACTACAGCCCTTAATGAACGCGCAAGAGAAAACGCATTGCGTGTATTCATATCGGGGCTCCGTCGTCCAATATGCGATATTCTTTTTTCTACTAGGCCAAAAGATCTTCCTACTGCACTCGCAGTGGCCCAAGAACTCGAAACTAGTCATAAACGGTATGATTTTGCTCGCACATTCGCAGCAGGTAATTCAGTAAAACCAAATAAGCCACAGTACCAACCAATACAGCGCAGTAATCAGCAATATATGCGCACTTACCCTAACTTTAACAATAGCCCAACTCCGATGGAAGTTGATCGTGGAACATCGTTTTACCGGCAACGTACCCCTCAACAAAATAACCATGTACCCCACAACAATAAAAATTTTTCTCAACCACAACTATTTTCTAACACCCCTCAATCACAGCAACAACAACAACCAAATTTTTATCAGCCAATGACCTTTAAACGCGCACGCGAACAGACATATTCCAATCGATCACCTTTGCAAAAAGTGCAAAAAGTTAATTACATGGATGAAACAGTGAATCCGAATCTGAATGATATAGAATACGAAAGCTATGACGGCAATTCCTGTCAGGACTACAAAAATGAGTGCTATCACAATGATAATAATCATGATGATTACTGGCATAATAATCAGGATCAGGACAATATCATTGCTGATCACCACAATGAAATTAACTTTTTAAACTGAAGTCGCTCCTCCCGTTTATTACTAAAAAAAACATCAAACGGGCAGGAGCTCCGCATTTTAATTGATACCGGCACTTCAAAAAATTACATTAAAGACTATTCATTTCTACGAGGACCCACACTGATGGAAAAGCCATTCATATTAAAATCAATAAATGGCACAAATTTTATTAACAAAAAATGTTTAATAAATGTCTTGGACCATACCTCAACGTTTTATTTGCTTTCTAATTTAAGCACGTTCGACGGTATCATTGGTTACGATTTCCTTAAAGAAATTGACGCAATTGTTGACACTGAAAAAGGGTATTTATATCATCGAAATGGCCAGGTGAAATTACAACATCTCTCGTGTAATCAAGTGAACTTGATAACAATTGAAGAAGATTCCATTCCATTTCACATACAAACCCAATTCCAAAAGATGATTAGTAACAACATAACTGCTTTTGCCGATTCAAACAGAGCATTGCCCTATAATACTTCTATTAAAGCAAGAATTCGCACTACCACGAACGAAGCAATTTACACGAAAAGTTATCCCTATCCTATTTCAGCTGCAGAGTTTATTAATAATGAAATAAAAATACTTTTAAAGGATGGAATAATACGAAAGTCTTGTTCTCCTTATAACTCTCCTGTTCACGTTGTTACAAAAAAAGGCCTAGACGAAAGTGGTAAACAGAAGTTACGTATGGTAATCGATTTTAGAAAAATTAATGAAAAAACAATATCTGATCGATATCCTATACCCGACACATCGGTGATCTTGGCCAATTTAGGCAAATCGCAATATTTTACCACTTTAGACCTAAAATCAGGCTTTCACCAGATTGTTTTGTGTGAAGAGGATAGACAAAAAACCGCCTTTAATATTAATAATGGTAAATATGAATTTTGCCGTTTACCCTTTGGTCTTAAAAACGCGCCGAGCATTTTTCAGAGGGCGATTGACGACGTCCTTCGTGAACATATAGGAAAATGTTGCCACGTTTACATTGACGATATAATAATATATTCACCTGATGAACAAACGCATTTAAAAGACATAGACACCATTTTACAAAAATTAGAAAAGGCAGGGATGCGAGTTTCACCCGAGAAATCAAAATTTTTTAAAAAGGAAGTCGAATTTTTAGGTTTTTTGGTCTCACAAAAAGGCATTAAGACATGTCCGAATAAAGTAAATGATATCCTCAATTACCAAACTCCACAAACACTTCGAGCGTTGCGCTCATTTCTAGGTTTATCTGGGTATTACCGTAGATTTGTTAAAGATTATGCTGCTATTGTCAAACCATTATCTAAATACTTAAGAGGAGAAAATGGGTATGTAGGAGCGAATAAGTCAAAAAATGTGAAAATATCTTTTGATACAGAGGCTATGTGTTCATTTGAAAAAATAAAAAGGGTATTAGCTTCGGAGGACGTTCTCCTCCAATACCCCGACTACAACCGGTCTTTTGAACTTACGACGGATGCATCGTCAAGCGCCTTAGGTGCAGTATTATCGCAAAATGGTAAACCAATTACTATGATATCTCGCACGCTTTCCTCCACTGAACAAAATTACGCCACGATCGAGCGCGAGCTTCTGGCAATTGTATGGGCACTAAAAACATTACGGCATTATCTGTACGGTATCAAAGATATAAACATCTACACTGACCACCAACCGCTGATATTCGCCATATCAGATAAAAATCCCAACACCAAAATGAAACGATGGCGTGCATTTATAGAAGAGTTTTCGCCGAAATTCCACTACAAACCGGGGAAAGAAAATAAAGTGGCTGATGCACTTTCACGTCAGTTCGTTCATAATTTCAGTGAATCCGAGGCGGAAAATACTGCGCACAGTGAAAATTCTTTAAGCAATGTTATTAAAACTATTAAATATCCGATTAACCAATTCAAAAATCAGTTAGTATTAACCAAATCAAATTATTTTAATAAAAGTACTAAAATTCTTTTTAAAAAACTAATTCGCCATACCATTTGCTTTAACACAATTGAAAACCTTATGCAATGCTTAAAAGAAGCGATCAACCCAAAAGTTACCAATGGAATACACTGCGACCTTCACACTCTAGCAGATATCCAAAATAGGCTAGTTTCTAATTTTCCAGGTATTAAATTTGTTCACACTGAGATACTTGTAGTAGACTTAATCAATAAAGACGACCAACTCAAAACAGTAGCAACGGAGCATAATCGCGCTCATCGATGTTTGCACGAAAATTATCAACAAATTTCTAGCGAATACTATTTTCCAGACATACGAAAATTTTTGAAATCCATAATTGCTAATTGTAAAATATGTATGGAAAATAAATATCAACGGAAACCACATAATACCGGAATAGGAAAAACACCCATGCCAAATCTACCTGGGGAAACCCTTCATATTGATATTTTCATCACTGACAAACAACATTTTCTAACATGCGTGGATAAATTTTCTAAATTCGCCATTGTAAAACCAATTGCTTCAAGATCTACTGTGGATATAAAAGATGCACTCTTAGAGATATTATTAAAATTCAAAAACACTAAAACAATCGTTTCAGATAATGAAAAATCATTTCATTCAAATTTAATAAAAACTCTGCTTAGAGACAATTTCTCAATCGAACAATTTTTCGTATCTACACTTCACAGTGAAAGCAATGGTCAGGTAGAAAGATTTCACTCTACTTTGTTAGAAATAGCGCGTTGCATCAAAGAACAGCAACAGATAAGCGAAACTAACGATTTGGTATTATTAGCAACACATAAATACAATAACACCATTCACACTGCAACAAATGCGAAACCAATCGATGTACTTCATAACTACTCAACGGAAAAACTGAATGAAGTAAGAAATCGACTTCTTCAGATTCAAGGAAAAACTTTAGGTAGAATTAACCAAGGTATAGTAGTTAGATCTTACCAGCCTGGGGAAAAGGTGTTTTTACGCAGAAATAAGAGGCTAGGAAATAAATTTAACAAGATTTTCATAGAAAAAATTATTGAAAAGGACTTGGGAACCACTGTTTTAATCGATGGTAAAAAAATCCATAAAAGTAACCTCCGGTAAATTCTGCCCTGTTTTTGTAATAGTGCTTTTCAATAACATTCACACTTTTAATATTAAAATAAAATATAAATAAAAACAATTTGTTTTTGTTTTTGTATTACAAAACATTTGATCAATTTTGAATATTTACATACCTTTTTGGAATTTAAGATTAAAAAATATGTATGCTATTATAAAATAAGTTAACTCAACAAAACTGTAAAAATCAAATCTAATCAAGCTACGACGCAGATATCCATTTGGTCTTCAATTGAACCTGTTAAACTCAAAAATTATATGCAAACCAAATAGAGCATATGTTCAATTTGTTTAATATCATAGAATTTAAGATTAAAAAATATGTGTATGTTATTATAAAATAAGTAAACCTAACAAAATTGTTAAAATCAAATTTAATCAAGCAACGACGCAGATATCCATTTGGTCTTCAATTGAACCTGTTAAACTCAAAAAATTATATGAAAACCAAATAGAACAAATGTTTAATTTGCCTACTATCATGGAACATCGAACCGAGGACGTTTCGAACTCGATGATGGGAATAGTTATTAGATCAGATCGAGCAACATTGTTTCGAGCATGCTCGCCGTTGATATCTGATCATTGGCTCCGCACCTGTATTAAAGTGGTGTTGCGGTTAACTCATCGAATGCAGTTTTACTATATTGATTCGAACAAAGTACTGCATTTTACAACAACTGCAATTACTCTTAGTTAAAACAACAACATTTGATGCGCGTTGTTCAACGATGATTGGGCAATAATATTCACCGGTTCCAAGTACAGTCGTTTGCTAAGTTGCTTGAAAACATTAGTTTTAAGATGAAGAGCATAATAAAATTGGCACTTGAATCAGCAAGTCAAATTGCCATAAACAAAGTGTTTCAATAATTTATATTGTAGACCCAAAATTTTCCCAAACGTTTCAATTAAAATCTTTATATATTATTAAAAAGTGATTTCATTTGTTTGATTTTGACTTTCAGAAACTTGATGAGTGTTTGAATAAAAAATTTATGAGATATATACACAGTATGCCCAAAATTTGTTCACACTAGAGATGGACCCGTGACATGAATTTTACGTTGCACGCGTTAACACGTTCACATGCGTGAAATTTTTTTGAAAAATACCAGCATGCGTGAGTAGTATTTCCAAAGCCGTGAAAAAGCCGTCAAAAAGTACTGACGCGCCCATCTCTAATTGAGGGCATAAAATGGAAATTTGCGAAAGGATATATGAGCAGATTTTAAGAGAATTACGGTTCAGTTTCGAAACCCAAACTATCAGTAGATATAATTAGGTAGATATAAATAATTAGCGGGAATTGTGTTTTATACCAATTTGTGGACTTATTAGTTTTTTTTTTTTTTTGTTTTTTGGTCTTTAGTGGTCGTTGATTTAAGAAAAACGTAAATTTTCTTTTCCTCCTACGCATTTCGGTCTATTTAAAAGCATCTGACAGGATTTCAGAGATACACATTGAAAAATTGAAGTGGGATTATTACTCTACTTCTTGCCCCTTCAGATAATAAAAAAGACTTAAATTACCAAAAACGAAATTTTGTAACCATGTTATAAATAACTTAATTTCAAGCCTTCAAACTTCTTCACGGATTTTGCAAAGGTTTTTGATAAGGCTACACCACAAGGTTCTTATGGCAAAATATTCAACTTTAGGCTTTAACGTTAACCTCCTGAATTAGATTAACCTTTAACTGTGGAGGTGGTGGTAAATTTTACCCCACCTTGTGAAATAAAGTGCCAGTTTTGTTGAACTTAAAAAAAAAGTTTTCAAATTTTAGATTTATTTTAATTAAAAATGTTATTAGCTTGTTTTCAAAGAACAAGTAATTACCAAAGAACTTTTTTTTACTAAAATTTTTTAGTAAAGTTAAAAGGTAAGAAATTCACATCCATAGTTAAAGGTTAACTCATATTTATCGAAGCTAATGTTTCTGATCTCATTCAAGTCCCATACGGTGTTCCTCAAGGGAGTCATCTCGGCCCTCTCTTGTTCCCTTTATTATAAACGATCTTCCTCGAATTGTAAAACATCCGATAATACCTGCTATTTGCTCATAGTGATCTTCTGCAAGTTTGCATTGACTCGGTAGTTGCGTGGTGTTCACGTCACCACTAAATTTAGATACATTACTATTACATAGATACATACATGTGAATGTTTTACTATCAGCAGATCGAACTCCCCTATCTACTATGACTACTTTATAAACTCATCCTTACTCAATAGAATCTATTTGAAAAAAAATTTGAGTGTTGTGTTAAGTCCGAGGTTAGATTTCAAGGGACTCAACAACTTATTGTCAATAAAGCTTACTCAATGCTTGGTTTCTTAAAAAAAAACTATATTGAATTCCCCGATCCTTCCACTATTAAATCGCTTTACACATCACTTGTTCCCTCATCAAACCATCATACATCTAGAATTGAAATGGTCCTCACTTTCCTTACCAGATTAGGTGTTCCTTATTTGCTCTAAATAAACGCCCCGCTCGTTGTGTCAGGGTAACTAATTCCATTTTGCCTAACATTGATATCTTTGCCAACACTTCCAAAATAACTTACTTTTAGTTCTTGAATTTTCATATAGCACGTTTATTTCTTTGTTTGTTTTCGAATTCATACTTATTAGTCTATAGTGTTTATCTTTAATTTTTTGGTTTCCCTGTTTTATATTTTTTAAGTATAAATAAATAACTAAATAAAACTTTCTTTGAATTTAGAACAGTTAGAGATTTAGAAAGCTCAAACCTCAGTGTCACGAGATGTATAATGTAGAGTAATCAAATTTACCGCTAATCTCTTCTTTAATCTCTGAGTGGCAGCTTATTGTATTTATTTTTAGACTTTTCGAGCCAATTTAATTAATGTTACGCATACGTCAGGGTGGCTGAATAATAACTAACATTTTATTTGTTTGATGTTATATATATTCCTGTCTTTTCAATTGAATTTGATACCTGATACCTGTAAAATTCTTTTCACAGAATAAATGTATTTTAATTTTTTTAGAAAAATACTGGTATTCCAATATCAAACGATAAATTTCTTTCTTAACTATTATGCATTTTTAATTTTATTTCCATTATTATAATTATTATTTTGATTTTTTCTTTATTCTGTTTTTATATATGTACATGATCGATATCGACAACAATCACCATCGTTTTTATTCTTCAAATACACGGGAACACACTCCATTGTAAACGCTGATACACAAACACATACACTGGCATCCTATCTGACACTCTCACAAACACATCGACACAGGCAAATTAGCAGCATCGCAATGGCGCACACGTTTCGGACGTCCAACAAAAGTACTCACTTTGGGTCAAGTTGATCCAACTGGTTCATTTTGTGCCTTTCCAGATAATTGGCTTAAACAAAAAGCTGGTAAACTTTAATGATTAAGCAATTTTTTCTATGTGAAATAATTTTATCTGTTTTTTTTTATTCTTCCTTTCTGTTACTTTTTCCCACATTCTCATTTCCTTAACAATAATGTATGCATGTTTTTCTAATATTACCATTAAGAATATATTCAATTGTATATTAAAGATACTCATGCTCGCACCAAAAGTAAAGTTAGCTCCATTGAATAAATTTTATCAAAACAAAAATTTTTAAAGTAAACTTGGCACCATCTGTCAATTGAAAATTATACAAAATGAAACTTATTAAAGTAAACTTGATGTCTTAAACCAACGAACTTTAATAATACGAGTTTCACTAAAGTTTGATTGCTTCTCTTGCTTTCATCTACTCACATAATTTCTAAGTATTAGAATAAAGTTTTAATAAATTTATTTTTTTTCCCCTTTTTTTATCTCCCGATTTTCTCTCAACCAATTTAGCGGAAAAGGCCAAGAATCCTACACAAAAAGAATTAACAACAAGTAAGTCTTTACACATATTTTCATTTACTCGCTTTACGAAAATTTTCTCATTTATTGTTTCTTTATTTCTTTCTTGTAATTACAGTTTTCTTTGTGAATGCAGTACCATTTGTGGCTTTTGGATTTTTAGATAATTTTGTTATGATTATCGCTGTGAGTACCATTTAATTTTTTGTGATTCCACTGCCACTAAGTAAATCTAAATGCTCCGAGCCACTAGAAAAATTCCTTCCAACATTTCGTTTAAAAATTCAAAAAACTGAAATTTTGTTAAATTATAATCTATTCTGAGTTTGCGTTTCCCAACTTACGCTACATTACTCTAATCAATATCATTTAATATAATTTGCTATTCTATTTCCAACACAGGGCGATCAAATTGAAAATTTGCTCGGTACCTTTATGTGTGTCTCAACAATGGCCGCTGCCGGTCTAGGCAATACTGTCAGTGACGTACTGGGTATTGGTTCAGCATTTTATGTAGAAAGAGCATGTGATTTTATTGGCTTAAGATTACCTGACATAACGCCAGTACAAATGGAAATGAAATCAAGCCGCAAATCAGCAAATTGGGTAACTATTAATCGTGCATAAAAATATTAATTATCTTATAATACATTTCTTTTCCAACTTTAATAGGGCCGCATTGTTGGAATTACGCTTGGTTGCTTATTAGGCATGTCACCACTATACTTTATGAAACAAAAGAGAACTCCAGCGGTGCCTGAAAATGAAGTCCTCGTTGAAGAGGCTACATTGCTGGCTGCTACAGCGACAAAGCCCGTGGTTACAGTGCCGATTAATACGAAATAAATTGTAACTAGCAATCAAAATCAAAGTAACAGCAATTTAATATAAATTTGAAATTTTGTAAACTGTAAAAAGAAGCAATGCCAATTTTTGAAAACTAAAAACTCTGAAAACCAGCACCCGGAAATAAGAGTTGTGGAAAATTTCCAGATTAAAAAAATATTTCCTAAATATTAGGAATATTTTTAAGTTACCCGATAAGAGTTATGAACAACGTCTGTATTTGTAAGTTTCTCATAATTTTTATTTCACAAATTATATTTTTAAGTTGCCGGATAAGAGTTATGAGCAACTAATTTATTTATATATTTTTAAGTTGCCCACTTTATATATGTATACATATTTTACAGGAGTTAATACATTTTAGCAGTTTTAGTGGTCTTTACTACTCAAGGAAATTACGGCCGATTTTCCGAAGTGGTTGTTTTGGCCCTAAAAAATTGTATATCAATGAGTAGGCCACCTGATAAAAAACAAAGAAACACCCCAGGATTTTAATCTTTATACCATATTTATTTATTTTAACCCTGTCTGTGCATATTTTTAATTGAACTCAAAAGATAACTTTTGTGTTAAATTTATGGCTAGGGCTTCAACAACAAACATAAAAAAGTTTCGCACCTCTGCACATCCTTGTTTTTCCTTAATTAAAGCTTGAAAAATTATACTTCTTTAATTCTAATGTTCACCTGTGAGAGACCTTTAAAAAAAAAACTAGGTGAAAAATAAGTGATTTTTTTCCAAAAAAAAAACTTAAACTTATTAACCCATTAAGTCAAAGAGCGAACCCGTTAAAAACAAAAAGCTTCAATCACACGTCTTTATCGTCACAAATTCAAACAGCAAATGCTATTAAAGAATTTTTTTATTTTTTGTAAAGTTTCTGTGATAGCGATTTCTTCTTCTTCTAACTTTTTTTATCTGCATTGAAATATACTTTTTTTTTGCGTATACGCATCATTAGGACTTAATGGGTTAAAAATAAAAAAAATCATTCCGACGAAACAGATCGTTATCAGGAACTACAAGAATGCAGGAAATACGCGTCACTTCGTCATCTAATTTATCGGGTCAAACTCGTTCTCAGAACGTTGTAACTTTTTGCGGTGACTCGATTTTTTTCACTTTGCTTTTGTTTTTTCCACCTTGATACCCTTAACAGCTTGAAGCAATGCGTCAAAATAACCTCATTTTTTTCCGAGTTAGATACTGAAAATTTATCGAAAAATCACCAAAAAAGAGAAAATAGTGGAAGAAAATCATTTGAAAGTAACTATAGCAACTATACGCTTTCCATGAGCTAGATCTATAGGTGAAAAAACGGTTGGCTGACTCATTGATACAACTAGTGCCCCACTCATTGAAATTGACGCCATATGGAACAACGCTTCAAATTTTTGCTTATCATAGAACTTGACGTAGAAGCAGTCGCTTTTAAATTTTTTTTTCAATTCACACAAATATTCTTAAAATTTTTAACAACTTTATTTTTCACAACGCTCTTCAAAACTTGCAAACGCATGTATTCACATAGAAAACTGTTTGGTGTTGATGCCCAAACGTCAAGAACAAAATTTTAGCATTTTTACTGTAATTTCATAAAAATCCGTATTTAAACGTTTACCTATATTATCCAGTTAACAGTTACTGGGCAACTAAAAAAAATATGATTTCTCGTAACTCTTATCGGCTAACCTAAAAAATATCGGTTGTGGAATAAAAGTTATGGGCAACTACAAAAAATTTATATTGTCCATAATACTTATTTTTCGACTTTTTCACCAAAAAAATTATAACAGTTAAGTCTCTGTGAAAAACTAATCTAGTTTCTCTTAGTATTTAAGTGTAAAAACGATATTAATGCGATTCCTTTACAAAATATCGTAAAGGTTGTTTAAAAAAAGTTATAATTGTTAAGTAACATTTAATTTAATTATTTAATGTTAATTTTTTCAATTGGATTAGTATCAATATTAATTAAATGATAATTATTTGGGAATTCGAACTTTTTTCAAATTCTCATTCCAATTTAAGTGCATGCTTCTTGCTGTCAACACGAATTTCTTTTATCAATTTTTGATTTCCTTTCATTATTGTACAATAAAAATGTTTATTAGTCTTTAATAATCAATGGTAATTTATATATAAAATTTTAAGTTTTTTTTGTGTGCGTGTATGTTTTATGCAATTTTTTAATTTCTGTGTCACTTTTCATTAAATAAATATTTAATTTTCAAAAAAATTTTCCTTTCGTTTCTCTTTTCTTTTTTTTTTCTTTTATGATAACAAAATATATAAATCTCCAGAAAGAAATTGGATATGATATGAAAGTGTGAGGAAAGGGCAATTTGAGTTTGTGAAAATTTATTACTGATACAGCCTCTTAAAGAGCCACATGATAGACTCTGACCGACCTTTCCCCACACCTCTTCATATAATTCAGTTTTGTTTTACTCTCTATAATTTTTATGACTAGTCTTAAATAATAGGGAATCTCTATACTTACATATATGTATGTTTCTAAAAATAAATTAAGAAACTTCGTCGTCTTCACACAATATCACACAAGTACCTCTCGCTTTTTTACACTACTACCTATTTATAGTTACTATGAATGTATATTAGATGCTTGATTTACCAAAGTGTTTCAGATCCTTTCTCCACCACCAGAATATGAAAATTGTATGTCTAAAACTAAGCAAAATCGAAAAAACTTCAAAATTGCAAATTTTGCTGGCGGAAAAGAGATCAGGAAAAATGTATGTACTAAATAAACTCTCTAATGTATATAATAAGGGATTTTTTACTAAAAAAAAAAACAAAAAACAACACTTGTTATTGATATTCTATAATTTTATATGTAAGGGAGCATGTGCTAAAATTTGCTTTCAATTAATTTGAAATTGAATTTGTACGCCCAGTCTAACATGTATGCGCTCTTGACATCAGAATAGTTTAAAAGTAGATTTTAGAGCATATGTACCTGTTAGCCTAAGCTTTTTTTATAGCATGAAGAAATGAAGGCTAAAAAACTTATTAAATTAAACTTTCTACACAAATTTTTTGAAACTACATACCTATTTACATAATCGGACCCCGTTAATTAAGCAATTTTAAATATTCTTTCGGGACCCCTCCAACCTTTTAGCTGGTAAAAACGGAAAAATGTTGGCCCCAAGCAAAACCTTTTACGACGTTTATAAATTTTGACTTTGAAAATTTTGAGTATCAATAGAAATTTTCTAAAATGATACCATTTGAAATTCGGTATTAATTCTTACCTAGATTTATATTTTTTGCTAAAAAAAAAAAAGATAAACATATAATTATAATACACATATCTTTACCAAAAAAAAAAAACTTTATGTAAACTAGTTACAATGAGAAAACACTACAACTAATAAATATATAGCAAGGTAGTGGAAGTTTCTTTCAACATCTCTATTCTGTGAAGATATTTGAAAGCAAAATCTGTAATTATGGGTTACGATTTCAAGTATTAGTAGCAGTAGTCCCTCACCACATCTCCAAGTTTGATTGCTGACAAGTGAAAATTTGTTCACGATAGGTCTGATTATTTTTCGTTTTTTTGTGATCTTTGTTATATTTTAATCATATATTGGAGTCGAAATTGTCAACGTTGATGCGGGCACTCTTAGACGCGTCGTATTAGTTTCAGCTTGGTACTAAAATTTGTCTCCTTTTTTGCCGACTAAAAAGTTAGAGCAAAAAAAAAAATGGCAAAATTAATGGACATCTTAAACTACATACTCTCAAGTGCAATTTAATTTCACTTTAAATTCTTTCTTACTATGTACTGTGCTATAAATGAAAAAGTTCTTTATTATCGGACTATATAGTAAATATTTTTCTACTTATTTGTTGAAACAAAACAACTATAAAAATATAGTTCAAATTAATTTGAAAAATAAAGTAGAATACTCCTCTTTATTGTTGCCAAGCCGTCAATTGTAATATAAATTAAGTATTATTAAAAGTGAAAAAAAATTTAAGCAATTTTCGAAATATCTTAAGTCCAAAACGGAGAGATAGGGAAGAAGCCCTTTGGAGCAAAGCTCATTTTGTTGCTCGAAAAGAAAGCTACAAGTTCCTACTATTCAAAAATAAAAATATCGAATCTGATCTTCTCCCACCAGGGACCCAAAATAATTGTTATTTTTTGTTTAAGATTAAATTGGTTTTGACAAAAATAATTAATTTAAAAAATTTTTTTTTTATATCATAAATTACCAATTTATTTTTTGGTCTTCCATAACCATTATAAACAAGAATTTTGTTTTTGGTTATTCATAACCAATTGAAAAAACGAATATTGTTTTTGACCTTTCATAACCATTGTAATTTGTTTTCTTTTTTTGTATATAATATAAATACCTAAAATTTTACTGGCATTTCACATATTTGATGTTTTTTATTAATGATTTGTGTATAAGCACTTAGAAACTTGTTTTGCGAATACGGGTTATTATAGACTTGCGGTCACGCACATCTTACCACTTAATTTTTCGCAATTTTTCAGCTTGTATGAATTTACAATTTTTCAGCTTATGTTTGGACCACATTCATGATTTTTTAAACACGTGTTCAATTGACAAATATACGCTATTTAACGACTCCACCAATGAATAACCAAAAAAATACTTTCTTCTTTATAATGGTTTTGAAAAACCAAAACAGTATCGGTCATTTAAAACAATTATTCGCAACAAATTAAAAAAAAAATAAAATTTAACAATTATGTATTTAGTAATTTTTTTTCGATATTGGTTATAACTGTTATGTCCCTGTCTCCCACCCTCTTAAATTAAAGCAATAAGTACTTTAATGCTATTTTCAAAATACATAATTTTCACAATTCGTCAAGTTTTGTGACCATAACTTTTTGAGTAATGGAATACGAACAACTTGAATGCGACAGCAATGCATCTGCCAAAACTCATAAACTTTTATGCTTGTCTCTATTATTAGCGCATGATAGTAATAAAAAAATAAATTTATGGGCAGTTTTATTAAAAATCATTATTCATTAAAAAAAAAAATAAAAAATATATCGTGGTGCTTTCAAGTTGCTGTTATTCTTTCCATTTTCTATTTCTTATTATTGAGTTCAAGCCGCAAAGGCTTAACGATCTCTTCATCATCTGTTCAAAATGGATTGTCTGGCGTCTTTCTTAGGTTTATTTATTTACTTAGTTTAATTTATTCACATATAACTAAAGCCTAAAATTAACCACTCTAAAGTCAGTGTTTGAAAAATTTGTATATTTCAAATTAATTGGTTTCTTCAGGCGGCAAGAAGCCAAAAATATTATAAAACCGCTGTGCTAAATATTCAGTACTTCCTTCAATTAAAAATTAAATAATAACTTAAAGTTTACATATAAAAATTAATGAAATTTAAAATAAGTTGTAAAACATTAGTATATTAAAAAAAAAAAACCATTTCATTTGCATAATTACCCGCATACATATGTGCATTCATTCAATCACCATTCATTAAATAATTATTAAATTAAGAATGCATGTAAATCTTATAAAAAAATATTCGAAAATAGCTAAAGCTATAATGAAATCAAAAATTCAAATAAATGCATTATATACTTATGTAACTAGAAAGCACCAAAATAATTACTTTAAAATTTAAGAAATAAAAAATAAAAAATGTGAAGTCCTTAACATTATTGTTAATTAAACAACAAAGAAATTACGCTGTGCGATTAAACGTTTAATCGATATTTTTCTTTAATTATAAAATTTTGATACGTTTAATCGCAGAAAAACAAATTAACTAAAATAACGTAAAAAAATTTGGATTTAATGAAAAAACCTACAAGCAATAGTTAAAAAGTAAACTTAAAACGAAAAATAGAAACCTGCCCAGCAAAAAAAAAAAAAAAATCGAATATAAATAATTGTTATTTTGTAAAAGAGCTTTATTCCAATTATTGATAAAATTTGTAGAAAAATGCTTAATAAAATAGTAGTGAAAATTATAATAATAAAAATAAACAAAAAAATAACTAACTTTAAAACTCATACTCGTAGTAGAAAATTTCAAAACAAGAAATAATTGCCTACATTCTTTTTACTATCATTCAGGAACAAAAAATACGTGAGTTAATTTTTTTTTTTTATTGAAATAAGGTTTTGGTACCGAGAATTTTTGTATTTCCATTAAAAATATGGTTGAAAAATATTGAGAAAATAACAAAGTTCTGTCAAAATTGGCTACACCCACCACCAACCGCCCATACAATTTTGCATAAAAGTTTGATAAAAAGTTTTGTAATTCAGCACAAGGAATATAAATAATGAAATGACAATATCTGTAAAATTTTGTAAGAACCAGCCACGGCCAACACCAATTGCCACACAACAATAAAAAAACACTGTTCAACAGCCAAAAATGAGCAGAGACGGGACAAATGTACTTAGGGTAATGGGGGGTCGCTGAGTCCGAATCCGTGGTCCGTTTTGCTCTGCTACGTCACAATTTTTTTATTGACATCAAAATTTTTAAAATTAAAAATGCAGTTCATATTTTTTTATCAAAACATCCATTTTTAGAAAAAAAAACTCACATGCGCAACTTAGTGCACTCGATGGAAGTGAAACTTCTTTGGTAGGTTTGTAACTGGGAATATGTAAGTGCAATATCAGCAGTCTGGGAGAGATAATTGTATGTATACACATGACATTTAAATAGTTTATATGAGTCGGTACATATCCAAAGTGCCAAGGCCATAGACGAAAATTTTCCAGATTTTTAATGCAATACACACTGACCGTACAAATAAATAGTTTAAACAAAAGAAATGAGCCTAATTAATGTTAATCAAATTAAAAAACCTATTTAATTTAACTATTTTTTCAAAAGTGACTAAGTCCCATCGTAAGTGTAAATCAAAATTGCTTAAGTCCCTTTCAGCCAATCGCATTCTTTCCTTGTTCTGCTGCGGCATTGTAATAAATTTTAATTTTTGGCTTTGCACATGGCCGCATTCATACAGATGCTTCATGTTTTCTTGTGTCCAGATGATTTTTTTTTTTCAAAATTAATTAGGTTCATATGGTATTTATCAAAAGTGCTTAAGCCCAACGTAAAACTGGTTTATTTTGGATTTGACTTACTTTATCATTGTTTTTTTCTTCGCAAAATGTCTCCAAAAACAGTTTTCTAAATACTTTTACCCATGTTACAAGTATTTAGAGGTAGATGCTTTTTTTCAAAAAGTAGCCATTCTGAACATTTTAGGGGTGCATTTTTTTAAATGGATAGAAAAGAGTGAGTTAATAGAAGATTATTAATACCACTTTTATTACTTAGTACTAAATTATAAATTTTATTTATAATAAAAAACGTATAAATAATGTTATTAAAATTAGTTTTCTTTATTGGGAAATACCTTGAATATGTTAAGAGTCAAAAAATAATATAAAAAGCAACGACTATTTCTCCCTATGTTCATGCAATACTATACAAATTATTTTCTTATAAATTCTCACATAAAAATTTAACTATGAAAGTATATCTCTGTTGCAAAAAGAAGAATATTAGCAAATATTTTCCCAATTGTCAAAGTTCCTCTTACTTGTCAAAATGCATCTACCTTCTTAATTCTTTTGGGTGGATTTTCACGCACACCAGCTTGATTGCTACCGAAATTTTGTTGAGATTGATTTTGCACTGTTTTCTTTTTAATGTAAGCGAAAAGGTAGATCCAAATATATTTATATTGTTTATGTTTTGCATTGCGATATAAAAGCAACAGATGACGTTGCTATTGATATATTCGTATTTATGTTTAGCATAGTGCTATCAACAGATGGCGTTTCTGTTGAAAAACTACGTTAATAAAAGATAATAAATAGTTTTTTATGTACAACACTTACTTGTATTAAACAAGTCATAACGCTATATTTGAATTGTTTATGTTTTTCATAGTACCATGAAGTCAACAGATGGCGTTATTATTGTATCAAGTCATCTCTTTCTCACTCATTGCAGATCTGTCATTTATGTTCTGTTGTGAAAACAAATATTCTTCTTTGTACTCAAATACCGCACACACATATTCTAAAAAATAATCACTTAAAAAATTGTTTTCATTAATTAAAATTAATGCTTAATATACCAAACCAATTTGAGGGATTTTCAACATTTTTCATTTCTACATCTCTTGTTTTTCACTTTGCTATTTAATAACCCCAAATGGAAACATTGTGGTTGTGGAATTGAATAGTTTCCGTCCCCGTTATTCTTCTTATTTTAACGGCTTCCGTCCCCACTTTCTGTTTCCTCAGCTCAGTTTACCCCTCAAAATGCCGCCAAAGAAGTTTCACTTCAAAAATTTTTCGATTTTTTTTATTTTTTAACTTCGAAAATTTTTTTTAAATTTTTTAAAAATTTTTTTTTTTAATTAATTTATTTTTTCGTAATTTTTTCATCCTCGTTATCATCGTTCACTTTTATCTCCTTGTTAGCTTAACCCAGTAATACACAATTTTTTTGTCAACTTACTTTCTTGATCTATCTATTTGGTGTTCTTGAACAATTAAATCCTAAAAATTTCTTTGTGTATACCTACAAATAAATTTATATATTGCTGTTTCCTTTTTGACACGTTCACATATTCATTTTTGAACACATTGTAGATAAATATATAATATAAAATAAAAAACGTAAGTACTTATGAACATAGTTTTCGACAAGTGAAAAATTTATTTTTCAATTATATTCAATTTTATTCATAATTTATCCGAAGATGTTTTATTTTAAGTTTATACACGCTGGATTCCATTTTTGCACACATCGCGATTCTCAAAACACAAATCGGAAACAAATAGTTTGTACAAAAATGAAACGGGTGAGAGCCTACTCCAAGCTTGCTTCGAAATGTAGCAACAAAATCTAAATTAATTTTTAGGGTTTAATTGTTCAAGAACACATTAAATTAAAGTCAAACTTTTATACTGCTCTGCCTTTGAACGTTGCAACGGCATTTTTCAGCGAAGACGAAGGCATGGTTGTGGAGACGTCGTGCAGTGGATCTTAAACATTCTAAAAACGGCAACACTTTGCTGTTGTTGTTGCTTTCTTTCACTAACAACGTACTGAACATCTTATTCAAGTACGCCAATCGCATTCTTACATACGTATCGTCGCCTGAGAATTGATTTGGCGTATGCGTATACGTATTCGTATACAACATGTATAAAGAGTTTAAAGCTCATTTTGCACTTAAGTATACGTTTGGTCATCATTGCTGTAACCCATTAAGTACGAACGGGAACCAAATTAGATAGTTCAAGAAAGTAACTTGAGAAACAAATTTTTTTTTAACCTGGCTCAGGAACGGCTCTGCGACAAGGTGCCATATGGCAAAGCTAGGCATTACTGGGTTAAGCTAACAACGAGATAAAAGTGAACGATGATAACGAAGATGAAAAAAATTACGACAAAATAAATTAATTAAAAAAAAAAAAATTTTTTAAATTTTTAAAGTCAAAAAATAAAAAAAATCGAAAATTTTTCTTTGTAAAAATTAACGTTTTGATAAAAAAAAATATGAACTGCATTTGTAATTTTTCTGTTTTTTTTTTTTTCAATTTTAAAAATTTTGATATCAATGAAAAAGGTGTGACGTAGCAGAGCAAAACGGACCATGAATTTGTCCCGTCTCTGCTCGTTTTCAAAAGTTTCCATTTTATTGCATTTAAAAATAACATTTAAAAAAATTAGGTGGAACTCTTGCGGCCTTTAGATTTCCTGCATCCCGAAACTTGCATATTTTAGTTTTTCTTTATTTTCCATAATAGTATTTTTTGAAGAACTTTTTTTTAATTCATAAAACTTGCATGCAATAAACATTGCATTTAGTGAAAGACAATGAAAAACTATAAATTTTGGCAAACACTAAAATCGGTTTAGTAGATCGTAAATTCGTCGATTCTGTTTATAGCTTTAAATGTAAATAACTGTAATGTCCTATTCCCATTTCGCTTAGACAACTGCGCGGCATGGATATGCTACTCTAACTCCCAGCACCAATATAACCAGGCACTTAGTGCCCAGCACCAATATAACCAGGCACTAAGTGCTCGGTGTCCGACGAACACAAAACATTTTCTCCCGAGCTTGGTCAAGGTGGTTACATTCAGCTCGTTGCAGAGTTGGTTTTTGTCAAAATGTACTCGTTTGCTTAATACTTTTTTGTATGTAATGATACTGTTTTGTAAAATAGCTCATTGTCTCCCTGAATACCCGGCGTGCTTGGTGTACAATACACTGAGCATATCGTGTTCGGTGTGAGAGTGAGTAAAGAGTCTCTCTTTGTGTTCGGTGCAACAACAATTCCATGGTGTTCACCGAGCATACTCCCAATGTAACCACAGCCTAAGAGGAGATAGGAAAGAGGAGAGAGGGGAAAATTAAATTACGAGCGGAGTTTGTATGTATATGTGAGAGCACTTCAGATTCCTTCAGTATGTTTTGATCAATTAATTCACTCATATGCACATCGCTCATTTACTAAATGACTCTCATAACTCAAAAAATGCGTTTAAAGTTTTCAATTGACTCCCACTTTGCAGAAAAAAGAAGAAATCTTATAGTTCTCACGCTCAGAGTATACAAGATATTAATATGAAATTTTTACAAAAAATGAAGCGTGGCATAATGAATAATTCTGCATCATTAACCCAAAAAATTAGTAAATGAGCTATATGTACCTCATATACATTAACCAGTGTGGCCAACTCAGCGCTTTTCCTGCTTTTTGAAAATAAAACGCGGAAAAAAAGTGATTTAGCGCTCAGCGTTTATTTTTCAATTTAAAATATCTTCGAAAAATCGAAGAAATTTTCATTGACTAGAAGTATCAAACGTGTGCCTGTATTAGTGAAAAAGTTTAAATGTATTGAGTTTTCTCGCAGTTTTATAAGGACAAAAATTTAACGCTTTTTTTAAAGAAATACGCGTTTTATTCTTCATTTTAGCGGATTTTGAAAAACAAAAGTTGGCAACACTGATATTGACGTGTGGAGATTGACTACCCAGTTGCACAAATAGTAGCCCTGTTCACGCTTTAGAGCAAAGTGCTGGTTAACGGAGTAACAGGTTAAAAGTGTAACACAAAATTACTCTACAATAACAAAATTTACGGCATTTGCTTTTACCCTCACTTTACACTTTTACTCTGGTTTGACCCTTGAGTAAAATATTTGTTACTCTGTTACTCTAAGTAAGAGAGAAAATCAGTGTTGCCTACTTCTTGATTTGTTTGAATTGTAAACACAAGATAGCAAGACTTTCGTGTTGCTATCAGATATTTCAGCAATGAGAAATTCAATATCTGAACCATTTGATTGGCAAACTAATATCATATTTAAGCAGTTTTTGCAAAAAATTGCGACACCACCACCTTTTTTATTAACACGATCATTTCTTAACAGTGTATAATTATTCAAGTTAAAATAGGACTCATGCAATTCAGCCTTGAACCACGTTTCAGAGACACATATGACATCAACAAGAGAATTCTCAAAAACAAATTTAACGTAATCCATCTTCTGCGAATTAAGACTGCGTGCATTGAAATGAACTACATTCAACCCATTAGATTGTTTACACAAAACGTTAATTAAAGCAGAATGATTCTGATTAACACCGACATTGGAACTACAAAAACTTAAAGACATTAATTTATTTTCGTGATAATAATAGTTGCATCATAGTGTTCTGGTTTTTAGCCATTTCTTGCATCATGTTTTGCATTGATGCCATAAATTGCTGAACACACTGCATCAGCATTGAGGCCATTGACTCCATTCCGTGATTCAGTGATGGTGATTCCTTAGGTGATTCCTTAGCTTGGTTGCTAGCATTCATCTTGAGACTATCAGCATACGATTTCAAATTACCATTAGATGTGGAAGTTGTTTTAGGTGCAACTGAAGTAGTTGCTGGCTGCAGATGTGGAGTATTAATGTTAATATTATTGGGCTGCGGGCGGGGTTGCCTCTGATTTGTGATGCCTCGCTGGTTCATTGCAACATAAATGGGGCAGCCTCGATAATTAGCAGTATGGTTACCACCACAGTTACTGCAGTATTTTGCGCTTGCATCATCTACCTTTTTGGGGCATAGATTTTGACATCATAACGTTCCTCTTTCAATGCCTCTTTTATCTCATCAGTGTTCACACCGGGTTCAATACCTCTTATAACAACTGAGACACCTTTACAACTTTTTAGCTGATAAGAATAAAAACTATTTTTCTTGTGCTCAAAGTCCCTAATGACTGTCATATGGTCATTTTCGTTTTTGATTTGGATCTTAGTTTCACTAATTTTACCTTTAGTTATAGGGATAACATAAAAAGCTTGTGAACCAATTAATTGTTTCAAGTGGTTGACTATAATACTGGAATTTTGCTCTCTGAGGAATATTGGAGGCGGTTTAGGATTATTAGGTCGTATAGTATCGTCTGTATCTTCATTGAGAAGCGGTAAAAATCGATTTCGGCTAACCACTTGCTCAGAATTGTTTTGTTGTTTCGCAGGAATTGTAAAGATAGCTGATTTAGGGCTGCGTTTTCTTTTGGGTATTTTAATATACCTGTCCAAACCAGTCTGTACAGCAGATCCTTGTTTAATTACAACTTTAGTTGCACTTACCCTTGGAGTTGCTGGTGAATTGATAGCAGGGGAAGGGCTCCAGGAGCCTTCCACTGGCTTCAAAATTGAGAGTGTTTGCAGCGAACGTTGCTCATGCTGTTGAGGTAGCTATTGTTGTAATTGTTGAAGCTGTTGTTGTAGCATTTGAATTTGTCGTTGTAGCTGCTGATGCGGTAGTTGTTGCTGGTGTTGAAGTTGCTGTTGTTGTTGCTGATGATGCTGTTGTTGTTGCTGATGATGCTGCTGTTGTTGCTGATGATGCTGTTCTTGTTGTTGTTGCTGCTGCTGTTGACTATCACCAGGAAGTGGCGGTGAGCGATTCAGACCCATATTTTTTATTTTGGGATTTTTATTTCATTGTAATGCTGCTGGTGTGGCAGCACTTATTAGTGGATCCTAAGTGGATCTTAGTGAGAGCACCTAAGTACGACACTGACAGCTATTGCGGTTAACTAGAGCAGCTGATATTAGGTCCGTTCCCGTACTTTTTGGGTAAAGTCTGGTAAACTGAGAGTAAACGAAAAATGCTCTCTCTGATATACAAAAATGCACAAAAGTACGGGAACGCACAAAACCACTTTTCTTGCACGAAACAAAACGTCAAATTTTAACGACAGTTAAATTCAAAAAACAAAGTTTCTGTGATATTTAATAAAATAAAAATTGTTAAATCTTACAAGAAAATAAATAAATAATGAAAAAATTAAACATAAATTATTCTCCTGTCTACTTTTGTAGAATCTTCGGGTTCACAATCACCATTTGCATTATTCAGAAATGGCAGAAGCTTCTACAGCGTCAGAAGTTAAACATACAATTGCGTCATTAACTTGTGGAGAATGTAGTTAAAAATTAACTAATATACTATTAATTAATTTTCAAATGTCTTTTAAACATTTTCCATTTTAAATATCACTTATTTTTCTAAAAATTCTTTATTTATTTATTAATTTTAAATTTTCAATATATTTTCACAAAAGCAAAACAGCTGATAAATACGAAACAGCTGATTGTTTGACACTTTTCAAGTTTTTGCCAGCAGAAATTTGTCGGGTAAAAACTTTAAACTTTTGACACGGAGGGGAAATGATTTACTCTCTCATTGCCTCTCTCATTTACCAGATTTTTGTGTACGGGAACGCGTTTCAAGTAAAAAATGGTAAAAACCTGCAAATTGGGCTAAAACTTTATAGTACGGGAATTTAATTTAATATCACTGTCTCTATCAGTACTAATTTTTATTAATTTACAGTTTTATTAAACTAATTTAATTTTATATGGTTCAAAATTTATAAATTAAAAGTTAAAATGTGCAAACAAAAAGAAATGTTTGCATCCGCGAACACCACATCACGTCACCGGCGCCCCGGATTCAACTGTGCGAAGCCTCCGGATTATAGAACTTAGAAAAACGATGGTATTTCGAACATTTCAAAGATGATTAAATAACACGTCCGCCTTTCTACAAATTTTTCTATGCTAATGTTGAAGGAAACACATAAATTGGGTCTCTCAAAGAATCATCCGAAGACCAGTCCAGCTCATCAGTAGACGACATCATTTATAACCAATTTTTTTTTAATGAAATTGAAAATGCGGAATATCCACAATTTTGAAGTTTGCAAAATTAACTATTAACTGTGTAAGGATTAGCGCCAGTAACAAATTAATTAAATTAAAGAATGGAAATTAATTTATAACTTACTTATAAAAAAACGAATGATTTTTTGATGAATTGCTTTTATATTTGGTTATTGTTATTGACATGTCAACCTAGTGACATTTGTCTCAAAAGCAACTTAAAAATTTATTTATGTTTAAATACGAAAAAGTAATCGTATTCAAAAAATTTTGAGTACGATTACTGTAATCGTACTCAAAAAAAAAATTAAGTACGATTACAGTAATCGTACTCAAAAATTTTTGAGTACAATTACAAGTAATGGTACTTTATGTGTAATAGATTACAAAAGTAATCGAAACCGCCCAGCTCTGTTGCAAACTTACGCGCGACGTCACATACGGTTGGTTTTACTCTAGGACAAGAGAAAAGAAGTTTCACTTCAAAAAGGCAACATGATTGAGTAGTTCAAATTCGTATATCATTCACTCTCTTGCGTAGTTAACTCTTTAGGGTTAGGTAGGGTAAAAACCGTACCCACTTTTGCTTAGTTTTTTTTTTATGCATGGTGGAATACCCAACTCGAAAAGTTGAAATTACCTATAGTGTTACAGTTTAATATTTTATTTACAGTTTCTCATTCAGTAGGCAATCCTGTGCAACTGGGATTCTTATTTTTTTTTAAATCTACAACAGTTCCAACACTACAAGAGTAAAAGAAAAGAAATTCAACGAAAATAAATTTGCTTGTGTGGCGTAATTTGTAAGCGCGTTGCTTAACATTCGTTTCGTTTTTATGAGCTCATGCTCGTAATCGTGTCCTCCTTTATTACTCTACTTGGAGGCTAAAACGAGTAATCCATGCCCTAGGACATGCGAGTACAAAATGTAAAAGCTGTGGAGCAATTGGGAGTAGTCCATTGCTCGCGATAGAGCGCTCTGATTAGTCCTACGATCATCCAGAGTTCAATTGGGTAAACCCTACAAGCGGAGAAGTCACCGTAGCAATGTTGGCAAATATTGTATTTCAAAGAATTACAATACATATAGTATAGTTTTCTGTTGGTTTTTGCTACTTTAACTATTTGCAGACCTAATGAAAATAACTGGTTTCACTACATGTTATAAATGTATTATCTTTTAGTTCAAGACAGTACTTCTGAAAACGCTGAAAAAGTTAGAAATAAAAACATTCACATTTTGCAATTTTATCAGCATATTAAAATTATCCAAATTTTTTTTTTTGGGGGGGAGGGGGGAGGTCACTCTTTACCACCAGAATTGATTTTTGTGGGTTTTCCATCTATCATAGCCCCACTAACAATTACTGAAAAAAATCTCAGATAACATTTTTAATGATGGAAATCTTCATGACTGGACTATATGTAGCCTATGTATGTATGTTTTATATATGGCATTTAGTTGGATTGACAGTTTACAGGGGTGATCAGCCAGAAGCTCAATTGGCTCTTTTTCAAATTGTGTTTTGAGTTGTTGGTTTTTGTTGATTTTATTTCGCACCGCCCGATCAGATCAGGGATTGTTGTTTGTTTTATTTTTTGACACATTTCTTAAATATGTTGTTGTTGTCGTTGCTTGGCTCCCAAAATATTTTTGGTGGTCACCCCTGGTTTACATAACGAATCTCTTGCGTACCTTGCTCGCATCCTCAGTTTTTTATATATCTGATTGATATATAATGACTGATAGAAAAACAATGCTAAATATGATTTTATTACAAAATAAACTTCATTTTATTAGAATTTTCAAACTGGTTCTAGTAGAAGTACATAACTTTCAATATTTTTATTTATTAAGGTTTGTGAAATCACTATACTATGTATTTGTGTATATTGGAAAATATTCTATATTTTTACTTTATATAAAAATATTTCAGTTTCAGTTTTTATTTTGTTTTAATATTTATGTGACCTTTAACACAAGTAAGCATACTTACTAGGTCTGAGCGAGTAATCGACCTTCATAATCGGCAAGTCTCGGTTAATCTGATAGTTACAGTGGTTATTAAATAGCATGTCATTCAATTTCTAATTATTCGATTTATTGAACGATAATCAGTTAATCGCACTGCCATTATATGAGCCGTTGAGTGCAAAAGTGGTGTAAGTCAATTTGTTTATAATTTGCATTTTCGCCATAATAACCAGAATAATTTTACACTTGCTTAGTTTTCTGCAAAAAGTGATCCAAGCCTAGGTTCAACCGTCTTTTATAAAGCTCCTTGTGCAGTAGGAAAATAATTTTCATAACTACTCAATTTTGAATAGCACTTCTACAAAGTCAGTGTTTTGTTAAAAGAAATTATTGACTTACATCACTTTTACACTCAACTGCTCATATAAGTAAAGAGCTTATTCATCATTAGAATTGCATATATTACTTTTGAGCTGTTAACTTTTAAATTGTTACTTTTTAAAGTTATTTTTAATTGCTTTTGGCAATGAGCGTAATAATAAAAAAAAACGAAAAGTGGATGAAAACTTTCAGCAGCCAAAAACGTTTACAAATTTAGTACAATGCAATTTTGAGTGCATTATTTTTCATCTCAAATTTAGCTATTGCTGTTATTATTACAAAATATATATAAATTAATTATATTAGCATAAAAAGTTAAAAATATTCAAGTATAAAGAAAATTGTCGTATTGTTTTAATTCATTTAGATTTTTAAAAGCAATATTGTGTGTTAAATTTAATATTTTTAAAAATGTTGAAAGGAAAATTAAAAAGCAGCGACTGATAACGACGACGTGTGCGACAATTGCATGGACAACAATAAGCAATGCTGCCGCTAAGAATTGAGACACTTGATGGAGACTCCGTTGTTGCTGTTGTGGGGGTTGTTGCAGTAAATACTATATAAATTTAAACCACATCGACGGCATACGCATTGAGTGCAGCACTTGCGATGTAGCAGCTACCAATTTTATAAGACGTTCGGAAAAGCAAGAAGCAGGAGGAGTATAATATTTTTGTTTTGTGTGGAGTGTATCTGGTACTTGTACTTGTCGCGGCTTTTGTACATTCGCATTCGAGTTCATTGCCTGCATGTTGCTTAAATGCTCCTGCATCATATCGCTATATTCTTCTTTCAAAGCCAACCAATTGCGAAGCATATCATGTGCATAAATATTCCCATTCATCTTCTTTTGTTCAGCCACATCAGGTAACAGCAAATGTGAGACACTAGCAATTTCATTATTACGTGTCATTATCTCTTCACGTAAAGCTTCCTCACGATATTGTCGTTCTAACTTCAAGATTTCCTCTTCAACATTGAACGCTGTGCAAGTGGCATTCAATTGATTTATAACCACATTGATTGTTACTACTTCATGGCGGGGATGTTGATGCAAATTGTTGGCATTGGAATTCGAGTCATCGTTGGTTCGTATAGTGCAATTTTGCTGCGTGTGTGCTGATGCTGCTGTTGGTGATGATGAGGTGATGGTATTTTCCATTAATTGTGCAGCAATATCAGCTTCAACCGATGTCGTGTGTGCTGCTGTCGGTTTACGATCCAAAGTACCTGGAAATACTTGTGTTGCCAAAAAGAATGCACCAGCAATTGTCATTACACTTGCCGCGTAACTTATGGCCATCACAGTTATATTGTTGAACAGAAATTTTACCAAAGTAAATGATGGCAACATTTGCATTAGCTCAGTGTATGTGAGCCAACCACGTTTTAGTCCTTCACGCCGTGCCAATATCTTCTCTATATTGGTCAATTTATTAAAGAATTCCTCATTCGATATGTAGATATTCCAATCCTAGAGAATAAACAGGAAACATGGTGTTAAAATGGCAATAATGCTTATTTAAGGCCTAATGATTTTTTTTAAGTCAGAGGCAGTGATTATAATGGGTCCACAAAAGCTTTTATTGCGTAAAAAAAACGAAACAAAAAACAAAAAGTTTGAGGCATTCATATTCAGTCGGTCACATTCAGATGAAGTGTAATCAATTATAGAATATTGGTAATCAGAGGCAGAAAAGGAAGTCAGAATCTATAATAGACAAACTGACAGCTGTAGTTGAAGGCAGCTGTAATCACAACTAATGGCTTAAAATTACAGTCAGTTGGTTTTTACGAACGAATCAATTGATAACGTATAGCCGTATTTTAAAAATATAAGAATTTAAATTTGTATGTTTTTTTTTTGGTACTTCTTAATTTCAATGCATAGTTGCTGCTTTTTTATCTCTTTTACCTACTTTATTTATCTACGGTCAAGGAAATGTTTTTTATTTACCCATTCAGGTAAGACGACTCTATGTAGTCTAGGCAAGGTGAGCCTGTTCTGGAAAGCAATTCTCTAAAACAAATTGTATTTTAGCTGTTAACCCAATAAGGACGAGCGGGAACCAAAATAGATAGATCAAGAAAGTAATTTAAGAAAAAAATTGTTTTTTAATCTGGCTCAGGAACGGCTCAACGACAAGGTGCCATATGGTACCGCTAGCCATTACTGGGTTAAATTAAAACACAACCCGTTATTTAAGAGAATAATAACAACAAAATAGCATATGCAAATGAGATCATTTGTGTTTCAGGATACTTGCAGTTAGTAATGCACCGATACGGATTTTACGATTACTATTACGATTAAGATTATTTTCTTTAAATTAAGCAGTATTTTCGGAATGTATTTTCAAAAATACTTTAGTCAAAAATTTAGTTGATTACATTTGTATAATTGAAGAGAAAAAAAGAAAAATGGAAAAGAAAATGACCTATTTGTTTTTAAGAGCGAATTACAATTTTTTATGAGTTAAATTATAAGACCGAGTCTACACTATAAATCCAATAGTCGACATTCTTTACGTTCTTCATGAAAAGAAAAGAAAAAGTAGTAGCAATCTCTTCTAGCATGTATATCCGAAAAAAACAATGTCGGCCACTTGATCTCTAATGAAAAATTGGTTTAACTTAATAAAAAAAAAATATTCAAAATTAGCAACTGATTAATTTTTCAGCACAATGCTAGCCTATTTCTCAGGCTAGTTTATATAAGCCCTGCGGTAGAAAATATCCTTTCTAAGGGTTGCTGGAGCTAATGAAAAATATTTGAGAGCTAATGATTTGAAGTTAACATTATTTTTCCAATAATCGATTGGATCAAGCTCATAGTTTAAATTCCGAACTCCCAAATAGGAGTCAACTTCTTTTAAAGTATTGCCTGAAAAATCGATGTTTGCTTTAAAAAATATTTTACTCATTAGTTAATTAATTAGTTGTTATAAGCTTTTCTTCAATTCATTCCCTCTTTACTTAATTTCTTTTTATTTCTAAAGTTCTAATTTTTTTTATTCATTCATATTTAATATATGTTCATATGTTCAATAAAATACATTTTTATATGCATCCATAGGTAACCAAAACATTTTTTTATATGCATTTACAGTGTATTGTTCGAGAGGTTATTGTTGATTGGATCGAGACCTGTAAGATCTATTTTACATAAAGATCCGTAGATTTTGGATTTTTATGTTACGTTCGGTTCTGTCTTGAGAATCTGCTGACATTTGAAGTTAGAATAAGCAAACGAATTTACAATCAACCCATCATTTTTTATTTTAAACCATTATAGATGACGATCAAGCTTGTGCGAGAGCGTGAGATTTTGTATAGCAAACAGAACTTTTTGTACTTTTCATTCCGTCTATTATAATTGCTATTACTTTTCCTTACGTTCCGTCCCGTTTCGAAGACACTTAAGGCTCAATTATGCATAAGCAACGGAACGTAGAAGTCTATCGAAGATACAACTTTACGTCGCGTTACGTTCCCTTGCTTACGTTACGTCTATTATAATTGGACCTTTTCAGGTACCATCCTGTTTATGTTATCAAAATGAAAAAGGTTATATCCATGGCAGAGTATTACAAAAACACCCTAATATGTTTAATGCCAAAATCAGCAGATGTAAACACAGACGTTTGGCAGCTAACGTTCTCTGAGATGAGTCAAAGAAGAAGATAGTTTTGTTGCCATCTATTATAATTTCACCATGGTCATATCATTTTCCTTTTTAGAAAAAATTTAGTGTGTGATAAATTCTTTCCTAAAAACTAAATTCAAAAATTGCAATATCTATAATTGTGATAATTCAAAATAGAATGGTGCCTGGACAATATGCCTATGCCCTATGCCTAACGCTCGTATCTTTTTTCGGACCAAAAACTGTATATTTCTACCAAAATTTTTTAAAAAACTGTATATTTTGCGGTATGAATTTTTTTCATTGAAAATTAACAAGGAAAGCAATTTATCTATCATATAAATCGTTCTCCATTTGTGCTTTGAAGAAATATGACGAAGCAATTCCGGCTTTGCTATGAGGTATTTATAGAAATCAAGGCATGGATATTTCAAGTTACATTTGACGATAAAATCGCTTTCAATGTTTCCACTTCTTTCAAAAGTATACTCGCAACGAGTTGCCATTGTTCTCTCAGACGTTTTGCATTGCGATTGATAAATTTGAATTTCCTAACGTTCAAAAATTTTAAATTTTTTTCTTAGTATAAACGCGGTATTTTGGTAAAAAAGGCGGTATGCGATTTTGGAGTTGAAAAAACGGTATACTACCGCGAAAAACTGTATAGATACGAGCGTTACCTATGCCTAATATCGGAAACAATTTTAGTTGATAAAAAAAGAATATCTAATATTAATGGCCCGCTATTAAAAAAATTTAAGATAGTTCCTGGATAATGTCATGCCAACGTTCTATAAAGAGCGACGTTTCAGAACTAGATCAGTGTACAAATACATTTAGATTCGAAGTAATACATAAAAAGAAGACCATGAATTTTGCGTGAACGTTGTGGAGGAAGGATTCTTATTGGTTGTATTTTCTAATGATTAACTTTTATTTTTTCTTTTTTCAATTCTCTTACAATTGCGCATAGAAATTCCAATTCCAATTTTTTCAGTCTCTTTTCTGTCATGTTGCCATCCTCAGCCCAGTCACTAAAATAATATTCTCCATCATGTCCTTCATAAAATTTCGTAGAAATCATCTGAAAAATACAAAGAAATATATTTTTTAAAAATTTACTAAACAAGTATACTTAACCCTCTAACCCGTAAAGCCGTTCTGAGGCAGCCATTACTCTATTTTAATTAATCGATAAGTGCAACTTTTTATATATTTTTTAAATTAAGAAGTGTTGTTAAAATTTATCGCGCATATTAAGTTTTTTATAAAAATCTAAAAAAAAATATTTCTAAGTATGTATGAAAAATTAAAGTATGTATGAAAAATTAAAGAATTTATGACAAGTGAGAGGATAAGACACCTTGTGAATTCTTGTGAGTTGCCCAAATATATCTTCATTTTTTGGCTTTAACGCAAGTCAGGGCAGCCTTTTGTTTTTCTCACCTAACTGCTAAACTATAAAATTAATCAAAAAATTGACTATATATTCATTTTTCTTTAACTGAAAATAAAAATTCTGGTTTGTTTTTTATTATTTCAGTCTTGCGGGTTAGAGGGTTAAGCACATTCAAGGATAAATATTAAATATTATGAACTATTATTCGCTCATTCTACCCCAGCAGGTTTTTCTATTCAAAACTCTTTGAATTAAGGAGTTAGATCCTATTAGAAACGTGAACAAATTTAGTATTTCAAATAATTTTTGACAGTAATTACACTTTATTTCCAAAAACTATCATTACAGAGTTATTATACTATGTTTTATCTTTACTTGACCAAAATTTAAAAAATTGGTGACGAAGTTATTGCTTCTAACTGGACCTAACTCCTTAATCCAAAAACAAAATAACAACCAAAACTATTTGTGTTTTGCCGCGTATATATTAAGTCAGCTCAACGTAGAGTTCGACCGAATGTTCGGTCGAAGCCAAAGCCGAACCGAAGATTTTAACAGAAATTGAATTATAATTATTATAATTATTAAAATAAATCAATGATTTTTACTTTTTAAACGATCAATTTGGCTTAATTTTAAATAAAAATGTTTTTGTATTTCATTTAAATTATATTTTATTTATTTTTATAATAGTATCTTGTTTTAAACCAATAAAAAAAATTCAGAGCCGTTGACTTAGAAAAAAAAAACACTTATTTTTATAATTCATTAAACACATTTAACATGATATTACAAAACACAAAAACTAAAAAAGAAAATATTATTATCAATCAAAGTTATAGTGTAAAAATAATAATAATGTCGGCATTTGTATCAAACCATTGGCATATCTTATCTTTATAAAACTGGCCTGCAGCACTACAGAATTGCTCATTTGCAACACTAGATGAAGGAGCAGAAAGATACTTGGTTTCAATTATTTTAACCATTAATTCTGACTGTTTTGCCAATATTCTTGTGTTCGGCTATTGTTCTTCTGTTCGAAGCCGAACACTAAATTTATGGCCGCACCTGACCGAAGTCGATTCCGAACGTTCGGACGAACTCTAGCTCAATGCCAAATGATGTCAAAGCATAAAGAATAGAGAAATAAAAGAATGCCTACAAAAATTAAATTTTTTATAAAGAATTGAAAAAAAAAAATAGGGAACGAAGTATAACAGTTCCTGCCTTCTTAACAAGTTTATTATCTTTTATAAACCATCAACGAATTAAATTTAAAAGATTGAAAGAAAGAAATAAATAATGATGGTATCATAAGATTAAATTTTTAGAAACACTTGCTATTTTCTGTGTGTTCTAGTTAAAGCAACAGGTAAAAAATAAAATAAAAAAATAATAAAAAACACACATTTACTTCATACGTTATACCTAAGTACTAACATAAATGCGAGGGGCTTCAGTGTATGCAGATAAATTAAATAATTGAAAAATAAAATAGAACAAAAACAAACAGCAAAAAAAAACACGTGCCTTGACAAAATAAAGCTAAATGCTTTGTGTCGAATGAAGGCATACGAGTGCAGGTACACTCAAATGATTCCGCTATAAACACAATGAATTAATGTTTTTTATAGAGGGTAGATAAACTGCAAGGTATAAAGGCAGGGGCGCGGCCCAAAATAGGAAAAGTAACAACGCTAAATACTCATACAGTCGAACCACTATAATATGAATCTTAAGGAATGGAGTTAAATTCAACAAATACTGGAGAGTTGCTAGCAACACACTTTTTCACTATATATAGAGGTTATCGAACTTGAGCGGTAGGAAATGAAGAAATTCTTTAAACTATTGTTTTTTATTTTTGAGGTTCCACTGTAATAGAATTTGTGAAGCTAATCACAAAAAATAAATTAGATTTCATCGTATTTTCTTTGAATGTTAATCAAAGAGTTCATAAATATTATTAACGTTTCATAAGTGTTTACAACAATGCTTTATCAAATATTTTTTGGAGCAAGGAACCACCTACATACCATTGAAACAATGAAAAGCTCCTGAGGCGTTATACCTCGTACATAACCCGGATTCGTAGTATTCAGCCTATCCAAATAAATAAGTGCCATAATCAATGAACATGGTGTTGACGATTCAACACTACCCGCCGTCACCGTGTTCAAACGATTCAATGAGTGTCCTTTATGTGGTTCCGAAAATATTTCCGATGCATATTCAGCTAAAGGGCGAGAAACTTCCATATCTTTTTCTAACGTACCACCACCAAAATAAAGGGATTTACGTATCCGATTGATGAATTCATCGTGCGGCATCACCTGCAAACCAAAATCGAATCAATATTAGATCAATTTTTTGTTTTACTATTTTTAGCTTCGATAAATTGTTTTTTTTTTACCTTTTTTGGTTGGATATTATTATTAGTAGTCACCGTCGAGGAAGTCGTGCTGCTGGCAACGGGTCTGACGCATTTGACACATTTGCTGTTGCGCCCCATGTTGTAATGATACGCTGCTGGCACTTATTCCCTTCTGTGTGTATTTTACAACTCACAAGTAATTTTCGTTTTCAGATTATTTCGTTCGATTTTTTGTTTAGTATGTAAAAAACTAAAAATTTAACGAAAAATAAAAATTTCCTTTTTTTATTTTATATAAATTTAAGATATGTGGTTTTACTAAACTTTCGAAATGTCACACTTTTTCGCCAGCGAGCTGGGAAGTTCTAATACAATTTTTTTAGCAGATGAGATATGTTTAATTGGGGTGTGTGTGGAAAGTAGCAGTAATTGTTAACGTTTAGTATTGCCAGCATAAAAATTTTCTACACAAATATCATTCTACTTTAAAATGTCAGTCTAAAAAGGTGGTTTTATATAAAAGATACCAACATGTCGATGGTAATACGTTGACCCCTTGTAAGTAGTTTGTCACCTCTCTTGGAAGAGACGACAAAAAAGCAATAAATGTACATAAGGAATATGTTAAATTGGTTTTTAATTCGTTTTAAATAAGAAAAAAAGTTTTTGGAATAATTTTTTTTAATTTAAACTTATTTTTAAATATTGTTTATAGAAAATTATTGCGTTATTGTCTTGTCTTCCAAAAGTGGTGAAAAAGTGCTTACGAGGGGTCAACGTATGACCATCGATATATTCGTTTGAGCAATATGGACCAAATGAAGCATTTCTGGTAGAGCTTTGGACACTGAATTCTTTTAGGCTGGCTGAATCCTTTATGCAGGCGTTCGTTCTGGCGCCCATGTGAACAGCCACTAAGAAAAAAATGTATGTAAAAAATTTAATATATAACTTTTTATGTGTTTACTCACGTTGTTATAGTTAATTACTTTTTTCTCCATTTTGATAGTTCTATTATTTCAAATGAAAGTAAATTATTAAAATATTGAGAACTTATCAAAAATTTGTTTATTGAATATTAAAAACTAACATATTTAGTTCTATGTGATATAAAAATTTAAACTAATTTTTTTAGTTTTCACGTTTATTGTTTTTCTCGCATTTACTGATTAGTTATTTCAAACGGTGGTGCATGTACATAAAAAGAATTATTTATTAACTATTTAACCACATTCAAGTTACTTAATAATATTTACTTATAAATAAGATCAATTTACATAACATTGTTTATCACAAATAATACGTACAAGTACAACTTATCATTTACTACTGGTAATAAAAGGTAGTATTATCCATATACTACTAAAATTCACTTTTGTATCCATTTCAAAATGCATCTCTAAAATGTTAGTAGTACTATAAAAATCCGAGGTTTTCGAACCCATTTATATTGTTTATACACAAATGGAAGGAACTTTCGAAATGGCAATTTTTACCATTGGAGGTTTGCCATTGCCAGCCAAGAAGTGTAAAACAATTTTTATTTTTAATTTTTGAGCGCAGCGAGCGAAATCAATCTGCAAAAACGTATTACCTCATCTCTCATAACAAATTGGTGCCATAAAGCTTACTGCATAATCAACAGACCAGGGGAGTTACTCTCAGTGCTGTCGAAGGTACTCCGATCGGAGTATTCCGCTCAAATCTGAATCCTCTGGTTCTCCTCAATTGGAAAAAATCCTCCTTTTTAATATTCTTGAATTTTTGGGTTGTTTACAAAATAAAAGTAAATCAAACTAAATGTATTCTGTTGGGTTATTTCCGTTTCGTTTCTGCCTATAAAATATTTGTTACTTTGTCTAGCTCTGTTTTATTTTTCGCTGGGATAATGCTAAAATTCAAAAGTCTTTGTTCCATTTCCGGAAGTTTTTGCTTGTCTTTGTGTTGATGTTTGCAAAAAATTAATTTCTGAGCCTCAAAAACAATAAAAATATCACTTTTCCTATGAAAATACATAAAAAATAGAAAAAGTAATATAACAGTGCCATGCTAGCATATGACTATTATATCACTATTTTATCAAATTTTTACTAATTTTTTGTAATTAGACTGCGCTCTAAATTCATCAACTTTAACTGTGAATAAACAAAAATTACGCACTTAACTAGAAAAATGTCTTGGGTTTGTTATGGAAGACGTCAGCTTTGATTTTTTTTTTTTTTTTGGTTTTATCCCATTCCAATTCACAAACTTCAATTTTGTTGCACAATGTAGTTTTTGACATTTTATTTTAAAATAGTTCTAAAATAGTTTTCTCCCTCTTTGGCCTACTGTGTATTATTATACTTCACACATCCATAGGTTCAAGGCGTATTTAACAGGGTGAAGTCATCTCTGAGAAATCTCTCATTTTATTTTAAAAGTCAGATTTTGTAGCGTCAAAATAGTGCAAAATGTAAATAAACAAAAAAGTAGTGCCAAAATTCAAATATTCACAACGGAAGCTGTTTTTGACACTATAACTTTTACTCTCTGAAGTGGCTTTACCCTATTAAATACGCCTTGCATAGGTTATCCCATGGCAGAAGAATTACGATGGTAGTTGCATTTTGACAAGTAAGAGGAACTTTCATAATTGGGAAATCATTTTTTTTTTTTTTTAAATAAACGACGAATCCCAGCGGACCCTCCTCCCGCCCAGTACGATCGTGGGGCGCATCCGTGACCGCATGGATCGGTGACCGATACAGCCAGTCCTGACTGCGTTGCGTTAAACGAACAAGATGGGATGAAGCGCGATTGAGATCGTCGAAAACAGCTACAGATTTGGCTTATCAACAGCTGCATTAAAAATATATTACTAATTTAAGTGAGATAGAACAGATTTTATAATAATATAAAGAGGAGTACAAAAATCTACTAACATATAGAGGTTATTAAAATGATTGCACATACAGCGAACAGGATCACAAAGTGCATAATTTGTTTTGCATATGCTTAACTTGATAGGTATGAAGTTTCTGGAAACGTGATTAGGAACATTTATGCTTATGTCATTTAATAGAAATGGAGAAACGTTCAATCCATTAAATAATTTGACCGTAAAACAAACGTTCAACATGACTCTTCTACTTTCAAGTGAAGGCAAATCAATTAATTTTAAGGGATCTTTGTAAGGAGGAAGATTTGTCAAGGGATCCCAGTTCAAACTACGTAAAGCAAAAAAAAAAAACTGTTTTTGAACAGACTCTAACTTATCTATGTAACATTTGTATTGTGAACACCAAACATTTGAAGCATATTCCAAGATAGGTCGAACTAGTGAAATAAACAAAATTTTAGTTATAAAAGGATCATTGAATTCCTTAGACCACCTTTTTATAAAACCAAGAACTCCTTTTGCCTTATTTATACAAGTATTTATATGCAAATTAAAACGAAGTTTTGGGTCCATAGTTACTCCAAGATCAATACAAATAAACACTCTAGAGACGTAGTACCAATACTGTAGTTTGGCGTCAATGGTTCCCTTCGCGAAAAAACCATAAACTTACATTTGTCAAGGTTTAAGGTCATCAGGTTTACAGAACATCAGCTAGAAATATAAGTTAAGTCGTACTGTATTAAATCTTGAATTGCCGGTGAATAATGTGTAATGAAAAGCTTGTTTTGATACTATTCTTCTTTTTACAATAGCGTTGTATTTTCATGGTTAAATTTTTAAGTGAGAATTTATAGGAAAATAATTTGCTTAGTATTGCATGTACATAGGGAGTATTCTGCTTTTTATATTATTTATTAACCCTTAACATGTTCATGATATTTGCTAATAAAGAAAACCAATTAAATAACATTAAGTAATAAAAGTAGAATTAATAATCTATTACTAACTCTCTCTTATGTACCCATTTCCAAAAATCGGCTGGTTGCAATAAGGTCGTATAAACTGTAAGCCAATTAAAACAAACCATTTACTTTAAATTACTTATTTTATATTCAAATCAATAAAAATAATAGGTTGAACATGTGTTCTATAAAGCTGTCTGTAAATCTGGAAAATAAATTTAAGAAGAACCCTATTTTGAGCAGCACTTCTATAAAACCAATGTATTTCTAAAAATCTGATTTTGACTCTCCCACAACGGCTCATATCGATAATCGATTTTTTTTTCAAAAAAATTTTTTCCAGTTGCAGATCCCTACTTCCTTCTCGTCGGACGTTTCAATTTTATTTTCCTTCCCAAGATTCAATTATGCACAAATTTCCACCAATTTCATAACTGTCATAACTTAAAAAAACGCGTTTACAGTCTTCAATTAACTCCCACTTTGCAGAAAAAATAAGAAATCTTATAATTCTCACGCGCAGAGTATACAAGATATAATATGAAATTTTTATGCAATATGAAGCGTGATATAATGAATAATTCTGCATCATTAACTCAAAAATAGTGTTTTTTGACTTATAACAGTCTTTTAGTAAATGAGCGATATTTTGTCATACATCTCTAAACGCTCACATTAGTGAAGATAAGAGAGGGAGCGTGTGTAAACCAACCTTTCGGGCTTAAGGTAGTAAGTAAAATACATTTTCTGTACACTGAACCTTAGTGAAGATTTTCCAATTTCATTGTGAACAGTATATTAAAAGAAGAAGAAGGAGAAAACAGCTAGCAATTTGAATTATATATTTGCGCGAATTTGTTTTTAAAAAATAATTTTTTGATATTGTAAAACATATGGTAAGAGTCAATTAAATCAAATTATTAAGTTTTCTAAATATGACTGATATTTCAGAAAACGCAGCAAGGAATCAAGTAAATAAGTATAGTGTATAAAGGTAAAATCAAAAAGGAAATAGTTTTTGGTTAAGAAGCAAAGCATTGATTTCATTAATTTCTCACCCACAACCGAAGTCATGCCCGTGATATTAGAAAGAGCAACTGTTAAAAAATTAACACATGAATCTGCAGAAATTAGACTGCGGACGCTGGATCAGATTGTGTGCAAAATAGAAAGGGCATTTGAACATAACGAGTTGCTGGAATTTGCAGCGGGTGAATTATGCAAACAGTTAATACGCTGGTTCGGTTATAAACCGCTGCAGGCGCCCATAAAAGTGCTACACTTACTAAGACAACTGTTGCATTCTATGTACGGCGAGCAAGCAATACGAGAATTGGGCTTGGAACGGTGGAAACGTGAAATAGGTAAAATACAACATTTTCTCAATGTGCGCGTACAGGCCGAAGAATTAGAAATTGTTAGCGAAATACAGCAGCTATTGCGAGAACATCAGCATGATATAGATCCTTATTTAGATGGACTTGGTGAAATGATAGAGACTTTAACAATAAGCGATTTGACATCATATTGTAATGATGGTAGAGCAACTGATGCAGAATGCAAACTAACCAATTCACAAGAATTCATTATATGTCCACCCGTAGACTATGAAGTACCTTGGTCTCGACCCACCAGTGCAGACTTTAATTCAATGAAATTTATTGTTGACATTTTCGCAAACTCCTCAGCAACATGTGTCGAATTACAAAATGCACTACAACATTTACAAATAACCATGTCCGATTATCCCACAGAGTATATGTTACAAGCGCCATATGTCTATTTAAATCTGATACATTTATTTGATACAGCTGAGGAACTTGAATGTCCGCTGGAAGATGTTGCAAACACTATACTAATATTTGTTTATAATCTCAAACAGCGGCTGCATATGCGTTTTAATGTTCTTTCATACGCAGCGCAAACGAAGACCTCAACACAAATTCTGTGCAAGACACAGTTGAAAATTGGAAAAGCACTGCAGCTTTTGCTTGAGAAATGCATGCATCAATTGAATATGCAAGCGCTCGAGTATAGTAAGGAAACAACACTAATACTACAAATTATTTTGTCAACACTGGAGCTATATAAAATGCAGAACTTGAGTGTTCAACGCGCATGTATGCTGAAGCTATACTCTATTTCTGAAAAGCTGCGTGAATGCTGTGAACAGAATGAACACTTTACCTTACAACGCATCAAATATTTGTTAATTACTTTTATTATGCAAGATATTGCGCAAAATAATTCAATGCTTAAGCCATTGGAAGATATTAAATTTTTTGAGCCATTGCTAAAAGACTACACGTTAAAAGTAAATTACGCTGAGCGCTATAAAAATCTGCAAGAAATACTCATGCACGCTGATCTGACCTTGAAAACGAAGTATGAATCTTTGGCTAAGTATGAAGAATCATTTGCTACCGCCATTTCACTGCTGAAAGAAACAGCAAATGATATGACCAGTTGCTCAAAAATTATAGCAGGTAGCGCTAGTATTTGCATAGCTTTAGACAAACTAAAAAGTTTTAAATTAACCGAGCTGCTATTTAATGCTGTTGTCAATTGTAATGTACTGTATCCTGAGAATTTCGACTTGAAAATGCAAGCAAATGATTTACTTCTAACGCTTCTGCGTCTACAACATGAACCTTTAAAGCTTTTCGTTTATAATAAGCTAGTATGCTCAATTAAAAAGCATTTTGCTTGTTTAATGAATGGTGAATGCTACTGTACGGGCATGCCGAACGCTAAACTGCTGGAAGCACAAATTTTGGGCGTGCCTTTAAGCTCCACGCTACTTCTGCAGTTGATTAATGATAGCTTTGAGTGCCCGAATGTTAAAGTAAAACCAATTTGTGAAGATATTTTAACACTATTGCTGAAATCGCAACACTTGTGGGGTAATAATTGGATACAATGCCTTGATGTCTTAGTGCCTGTGCTGCCAATGCTGCACTGTTGCGTATACTCTAGTAAAATAATGCAACACCTCCTAGATTTGTATGATCCTGATGCTTTAAACCTACCATTTTTGCCTGTATTGCAAGGTAATATTACTTTTCTATTTCACACAAAGACATCTCTACGCGCTGAAGCATTAACGCGTCTCGTTTATTTACTAAATACTATGGCAGATGCACAGCTGTACGTGCCCAATGTTATGGAAATAAGCGATTTGCTACCCAACGATTTGTGTATATTGCAAGCAGCACGAGATTATCGCCGTATATTCACCAATTCCACACCGTCTGCGGAAATTTCCACTTTACATAATCTGCTCAGTCTACTCGATACACCCGACATTGAGCCACTCATACGTAAGACTACGCTGATGCAGCTGAACGTTATGTGCCAGCAATGGGAAATGACGCGCACCTTCTGTAATGAAGGCGCTTCCTACCTCATACTTAAAGCACTCGAAAGTTCAATGCTTAAATCATCATATGCTGATTACACCGATGCTGCTATACCTGCTATAAGTTTACTTGCTAAAGTACTATGCGTTGATACAGAAGAGCGTCAGATGTTAGCTGACAAACCGAATATATATGTGCTATTACTGCGTGCCTTGTGTCTTTACCAAAATGATTTGCAAGTGCGTCAAGATGCAAGCATTTGTTTGTTTCTATTAATATTTAGCAATTATTTAGTGGTGGTTGGTATTCAGGGCATTGAAGCTCCTGAAATTTTGATAAACTTAACGCCACCTGTCAAATGTGAGCTCAAAAATATTACACAGTCCCATTCTTATTTCGGGCTACAGCAGCAGCATAAACAAATTTTCTCAAATGAGCACGAAGAATCGCAGTATTTGCGTCATTTTATTGCTACACATTTTTGTGATGGCGGTAAGATAACTAAGAAGTATTTTGAGCTACAGCAGCAGTATGATTTCGATATGAAATTAAAACTCACACAACGTGATTGGCGTCTGATGAAGGCCACTAACACCGAACAAAATCTGAAACGTTTTCTACGTACTATTTCCAATGCTACCACACATAATATGCTTATAAATGCAGTAATATCGTTGAAGTTACAGCTGCTGTTACATGGCAACTTTGAGCTTGATTTGAATAATGAAATTGCCCTGGAACTATTTAAAATGCTTAATAAATATCTTCAACTACCGCCTGGCAACGAATTGGATTTTCTGCTCTTCGAACACTTACTTGACCTTTGTGATTTATGCATACGCATGCCGCTGCAAGCTGTTATTGCGCATTTGTATAGTACACTACAAAATGATTATCAGCATGCCTTTTTGCTGTTGCTGAAAAATCCAGAAATACCGCTGCGTTTATATTACAAAATTTGTATTATGCTTACACATTTGTTGCAGGCAATTGAGAGCACTGGAAAATTGCAGGGCACGCTTTCAAATTCCCCAATTAAAACCTCAATCTCAAGCAACAGCGTTTTCTATTCTAATACCTTTGAATTGCTCTTTGAGCAAGCTCAAAAACTCTTCGAGCAGCGTGATCTACAACGTGTGCGTTGTTTGCTGTCGCTAATACAACTACTCAGCAGCCGTCACTTAGACATGTCTGATAAATATTTGCTACACTATTGCAAACGTTTTCTCAATCTCTCGCTTGCTTTGAAATCCTTCACACAAACTGGAGCGCAATGGCAACGTGACTGCCTGCGTTTAATTTGTCAGCTCTATGGGCAAATGTCACACCCGCAACACACATTTAAGCTAAACATATCAGCACTCAAGTACTTAAGCGGTTTGTGTGGTCATAATGATAAGCAGGTGCGTGCTCTGGCTTGGTGTATACTCACGCAAATAGCGCAATATAAAGATGAGCAGTCATCGTTGTCAGGAATCGAGCTGCTGTTCAATGAGTTATCATACTTGCCTGGTGGATTTTTAGCATGCTGCTTGTGCACGCTACTCGATGCCGATGAAGTTATTGTAGTACGTCAATATGCAGGTAATTTATTTATTGAATTGCTAACAAAATCACCCGAAAAATACGAAGAAGCGCATTTATTGCTCGAACAGCATAGCTGCTTTGCGGCCGCCAACGAAGCTTTAAGCACTTGCATGGTTGAAGCCACATTACCGGTACATTTCGATTTTGAACTGGCGCCCAACATAAGTAGCTGTGAAATTATTTGTTGTTTCGTGCGAATCTGCATTACAATGGCTGGAATGGATGAAATGTTTCTTAGTGAGCTATGTGAGAAAGCTTTCATGTTTAAGTTGTATGAATTATTAAAATTACCGCCGGCGCATAATAATCCCGCTTACTACGTCATGTGTGCTGATATATGCCAATTGTATGGCATGTGTTATGCACGGAATTTTGCATTTCTACAACGTACGCTATGCCGCGATCACGTGTGGCTTATGAGTTTTTATCAGCTGCTAGATCAGCCCAATGCGAAAGAGGTACAAATTGTAAATGTGCTGCAACTGCTGTTGATACTCTGCAAAGATTCGAGTGCTTATCATAAGCTGTGTGAAAAAATTGCTAAAGCACCTGAGTTTATCGTAAAGCTTTTTATGCGCGCTTTCAAGATTTCGCATATCAATACGCCACTACAACGCTGTGGACTGGCGGTTTTAAGCTTGCTACTCATTAGATCACAAGCGGAAATTATAGGTGAACACAAAAGCTTTGCAGATATTCTCGATAAGCCTATAGAAATTATGGAATTACAATGTGCCGAGTTGAATGGGGAGAAAAGTAAAGAAACTGTGCATAACACCCACAACCTTAAACCTCAAAGCTCATTAGAGAAGGGATATAAATATTCAGAGAGCTGCGAAAACTTAGAAGCGAAATATTCATTGGAAAAGAAAAGCAATTTAACAAAAAGTTGCGAGAACTTAAAAGCTCACAGCATCACAAAGCGTAAATACAAGTTATATGTGAGTGCTGAAAACCTAAAAGCTGACGAGGAGCACGCAGCCGCCTTAAAAGCAGGCTCAACAACAGCAACATCGACCAATGCCGCTGCTGCCTTTATATTCATCGAATTATTTCGGATATTCACTCATCTCTACTCTACGAAAGCGTGCAAGTTTGAGAACATTCCTTCCGCTGCACAGACCCAAGTCACCGAAACACTCGCCGTGCTGCTAAAACTTTCAACACGTGCACAGGAATCCGCCAAGAATCTTAAATTTTTTGGTAAAATTTTAAAAGTTTTCAATATTTTCTTTGAAGATTTCAAATCATCTGCCACTACATTTGTACGTCGCTATGGCGATACTAAGAAAATGATTATCATTAAAAATTTTCAAATCCTACTAAACATACTACTCAATTGGTTTTCATCACCCGACGCTGTAATCACGGATGGTCTGCAATCGTTAGAGTTTTGCAAAATGCTCATGCAAATCTGGCCATGGCTAGCGCACTCCACCGATTTAAAACTGCATGCACTGCAAGTTTGCGAATTCCTCAGCGAACACTCATTTATTATTTGTCAGCAATTCTCAATGCTCATCTCTTCGTATACACATTCCACGCTGCAATTAATTACGAAAATTGTTACATTCGAGACGACAAAAGTTAAAGCCTCAAATGCTGAGAATTTTCCCATAATTGTCACAGGATTACGTGTTGTCATGAACTGCTGCGCTTGCACTGAAGGGCGTGTCGCATTGGTGAAAGCACACATACTCGACATATTTGATGGTTTGCATCCATTTAATTTGAAATCACCTAAAATTAAGATGGAAATTATACACAATTGGTTGCAATTTTGGGAGTTATTTTCACGTTATCCTGAAGGCGCACAATCACGTAATATTAACTCACTATGTTTGGTAGTAAATCGTTCACCGGCCCGCTCTGACATACGCTTACTCTCTTTGAAAATACTCCGTAACATGTGCTTTCTACCAGGGAATCGCTCTTCGTTGATTACGAATACTGATTTTATTTATACTATCAATGAGATCATAACACAGCCACTAGAAGTTACCGACTCATATGAAGAGCAATTGATAATAAGTGTCGCTGTCTGGAAATTGGTATCCGGTGGTGTTAAATATGTTGCTATTGTGCGAGGCTCTAAATTGGCAAAAAAATTCCGTATAGTACGTGAGCATTTGAACGCATTGGAAGAGGAAGGTGCCAATAACTTGCAGCATTTCTCATATGCACAAGATTTGGCTAATGTCTTGGATATTCTCTTGGATATTTTCAATAATTAATTTAATATATTTATTTTGAAGCGATAAATAGCATATAAGTTAAGTATTTATTTCTTAATTTTTTAAAAAATTAATTTGTTGTATTCTCTATTTTTTCTACAATTTGCTTTTTTTTAAACAATAATATAATATGAATATATATGACAAAGAAATTAAGAGCTTAAGAGATAAAATCAAACATGAAAAAAAAAGAAAAACAATCATTTTATCTTTACCAGTATTGCCAAAAAAATAAATCCAATTACTCAATTTTGAACTAAATTTCCTACATTTTTTTTTATTTCATATATTACAAGACTTAAATCTGCATAAAATTGGTGTATTCACAAACTTTAGAACCAGACTTATATTTTGATTTGGCTCAAATAAGGTTGCGCCATATAAAATTTTAATTTTTTCTTTCTCTTATACCTCAGGGAAATATGTATATGTGCATCTTCTCTCTTTGTAATGGTATTTTTTTTTTTTGGGTACGCAAGTTTTTTTTTTTGTACTAAAACGCGGGTGAACGCGTTCGCTCAAAACAGCCCAGAAAGCGTTCCCGTACTCAAAAAACTTGCAAATGAGAGCAGAGATGAGAGAGTAATTGTCTTCTTCTTTTTGGAAATAGCCCGCACTTTTTCTTCGGGTAAAAATGTTAAAAGTGTCAAACAATCAGCTGTTTTGTATTTATCAGCTGTTTTGCTTTTGTGAAAATATATTGAAAATTTGAAATTAATAAATAAATAAAGAATTTTTAGAAAAATAAGTGATATTTAAAATGGAAAATGTTTAAAAAACATTTGAAAATTAATTAATAGTATATTAGTTAATTTTTAACTACATTCTCCACAAGTTAATAACGCAATTGTCTGTTCAACTTCTGACGCTGTAGAAGCTTCTGCCATTTCTGAATAATGCAAATGGTGGTTGTGAACCCGAAGATTCTACAAAAGTAGACAGGCGAATAATTTATGTTTAATTTTTTCATTATTTATTTATTTTCTTGTAGGATTTAATAATTTTTATTTTATTAAATATCACAGAAACTTTATTTTTTGAATTTAACTGTCGTTAAAATTTGACGTTTTGTTTTGTGCAAAAAAGTGGTTTTGTGCGTTCCCGTACTTTTGTGTATTTTTGTGTATCAGAGAGAGAATTTTTCGTTTACTCTCAGTTTACCAGAATTTACCCAAAAAGTACGGGAACGGACCGAATGTTTCATTACCCTATGCAAAAGTCTTCTTTAATCTTCATATTTAGTACCGTTATCATCAATTTGTATTGAGACTAGTGATTTGTTTAGGAAATAAGTATATGTGCAAACAGAGATTAGTATGCATTTGAGTGTTAAAAAAATTAAGTAAAATGAAGTAGTCATAGTTTTTTAATTAGAAGCACGTAAGTAAAAGTAGTTTGTACATTTGTAAAATATAATATTTTCACCAAATGTGGTTTTTGCGTTAGAATGCCACGTGCAACACATTTATCAGAGGAGGAGCGTGGATTGTAAGATGGTTTACGTGAAACTGGTAAAAAAATTGCAGATATCGCTGCCAGAGTACATCGACATAGAAATAAGATTTCAAATTTCCTCAAAATCCCTGTTGTTATGGCGTGATTAAGCATAATGTAGGCCGATTAGTATCGATAAACGGTGTAAGCGGGAAATACGCCGAATAGCAGTGCGAAAAACATGTTTTGCTTGGACATCAAAGGCCACTTAAATCTTAGTGTATCAAGAAGAGGAATCCATCAAGTCCTGGCCGAAAATAAAATTATTAAAAACGATTCCCGAGAGCATGTACCAAAATTATTGAAACGCCACATAAGCGCACGTTTGGCATTTGCTGAAAAACTTAAATTTGGGACGATGAGTTCTAGAATACAATTTTTTCTGACGAAAAAAATTCAATTTGGACGGCCTTGATGGCTGTCACAAGTACTGGCGCGATATAAGACAGCCCCGCCAAACTCGTCATAAGCGAAATCATGGTGACGGATCGCTGATGATTTGGGCTGCTTTTGGGTGTGCTGGAAAGTCTCCGCTATGCTTTACTCCAACTAAAACAAATGCGGATATTTATGTACAAATGTTGGACGAAGTGCTTGTTGAATTCGCTGGGGACCTGTACGGAAATGATTGGATCTTCCAGCAGGACAACACCCTACACGTACTACAAAGAGTTCTTTTCATCCAGGAACCAGTTTTGGAGTGTCCAGCGATCAGTCCGGACCTAAACCCTATTGAGGACCTGTGGGGGATACTTTCAAACAAACTTTATAAGAATGGCCGGCAATTTGAGACCATTAAACAGCTCAAAGAGGCTTTACTTTATGAAAAAAAAAGGAAAACATATTAATTACTAAAAAATAAACAAAAAAATGTTGGGTTAAAATTAATTGAATAAATGTCATTGTGCACATATATTTATTTCCTAAGAGGTATTAATATATAGTTTTCTATTTTTAGTTGTATAACCATATTGAAATAAATTTGTTTAGGTTTTGGTTGCTACTCATTAGTACTATAAATAAAAAAAATTTGAATGCATTCCGATCGTTTTTAGTTATTTTATTTCAAATTAAGCTGATGCACATATACTTATTTCCCTGATGTAAAATGTCTTCGACCTCGATAGCCTAGTGCATTCATTGCTATGAATGTATGTTGTTGCGATCGAGCCCTAAGAATATTTGTTTTTGTTTTTCCCTTGATCATATTTCGTTTTGTTGTGTTCTTGCTGCCGAAATTAATCCATAGCTTTTGCTTTCAGTTAGCATCGCGCGAGTTAAGGCATCATCCTCTACACCTCACCTTCAACTACAGTAACGATGCACCAGCCCTGCACCAGAATATATAATATGATAAGTTAGCATAATTGCAATGTCAGCATAAATTATAATTTCTGGAATATTAAATCAACATAATCAGCAATAAGTCAATTTCACCACTAATTGCTAGAATAAGATTTCATAACTTCTTATGGTCACGTTGCAGACAATGTGACCAATAAATATAAATAGGCTAAGGCTTACTAATAAAACACTTTGTAATCAACAATCGAATCAACCAGTGTTTGATTAAATCCGATGTGCCAAGTCAATATTTCAAATGTGATCCTGAAGATATCTAAGAAGATAACACCAAATGTGTTGCTGCTGTCTTGTGCCTGTAGCTCAATTGGCTTTTTGGCTCTTTACAACAAACACGAAAATGGTTGTTGTTGATTTTATTTCACACAGCCCAACCAGGGATTGTTGTTTGTGTATTTTTTTTTAACTCATTTCTTAAATTCGTTGTTATTGTTATTATGATTGTTGTTATTGTTTGGCTCCCAAAATATTTTTGGTGGTCACCCCTGCGATAGACTATCACCCGGAAGGTTGCGGGTTCGATTCCCGTCTTAGTCAGTTGGCTAATTCTCACAAGCTTTTTATATTTACATATTCACTACCGATATAAAGTACAGCTACTCACACTCAAAGTGGGACACGGAATAAAAATCCTAGTTCATATTAAAAAAATATTTTTATTTCAGACTGTATTTTACTGAACAGAAATAAAACCAAAAATATAAAAAACTCAGTTGATACACAGGCACAACAACAGAGAACTCAAATGTTTGTACTTGCACTCCTTTTTATACAGCTCACACTCAACATTGGACAGTTACAAAATCTCGTCAAAGCCCCGCTTCAATTAGTGCCTTCATATACGGTAATGGGGTTACATTAGTTATTTTACATTATGTCGGCAAAAGGTCAAACTACAGTTGAAGAACGACTAATCGTTATTAATAATTGCAAAAATTGGCATATCGGTTGGAGAAATCGGTGTTATAGTTGGTAAAAAAAGTCAACCGTGTTTAATATCATAAAAAGATACCGCGCAACTGGTCATGTTGAAGATAAAAAAAGAAATTTTGCAAGTTGGAAAAATATCAGACCAAGATGTTGGATTTGTCCTAAAAAGAATTAAAAACCATTCGTTACTATCCGCACGGTAAAGCTGCTCGTCTCAAATCTTTTATATCGGAAGTAAATCGTCAGCTAAGATATTAATACGCGAAAATAAAAATGCCGCGTTTTGGTCAACCGCAGGCTTTCTAGATTTTAAAGCATTCATTATTTTCATTGTGATTTTTTTCTTCACAGATAAGACCTAAAATGCTTGCTACACCCCCACAGTCACAGGACCTTAACGTTATAAAACACCTGTGAACGAAATTGAAGAAAAGAGTAGCTAAAGGAACGCTAAAAGCATTGTTGCCTTAAAAAGAACGGTTATAGAGGAATGGCAAAATATTGAGCCTTCTTTTTGTAAAAAAACTAGTTGATAGCATGCCACGATGTCTTCAAGCAGTAATTGAGAGCAATGACAAACCAATATGGAAAATCCTCCCCATGCCCCAAAACTCGTCTACGATCTTTTTGGTGTTCCATTTTGAGTGTGGCTTTCATAAAAAGGAATACAAGTATAAACACTGAAATTTTTCTATTTGTGATTGAATTAAACTTTATTTGTTATGTCATTGTTTTGGTTATTGTATATTAAAATAATGTGTATAGGAAAAAAATGTTTAACATGAGCAAGGACATATATTATTGATGTTTAACTCAATTGTACGCGGTGCCCCACTTTGAGTGTGCATAGCTGTATATGAGAACTATAAAAAAGTGTGCAAGTGCACTTGATAGGTAACGGTTAAACCACCAACTGATAACAAGTTGCCACAACGCCGCTCGGAACCGGTTGTTTATTTTGCAATGTAAAATAAATTTTTAGTTTAGAAAATAATTTTAAAGGCACACCAGTTCACTGCGTATAAAAGGTGAAAATTTCAAACATTTTTGGAATTAGGGCTTAGGTTAGGTTAGGTTGGAGTGGCTGTCGAGAGACACACTTAGGCCTGAACGGCCCATTGTGATACCACATAGTTTTAGGGCTTATTTTTACTATAATCAAGCTTACAGATTTTTGTTGTTCAGTGACCTATGGTAAAATTTCATGGGCAACATATTTTTTGAACATATTAATCCTCTATCGACGCTCGTAATGGGTCAAAAATGTAACTTTTTTAAAAAGGGCAAAAAATACCCATAACGGTGGGTACTAAAGGGTTAATATGTCCTATGATTTATTATACTTAATCTGTTAGAAATGGGCAAACTTTAGGCCCGTGTAAAAAGAAAATTAGACGTAAACTTTTAAAACGCCGAGACACGTAATATCTTTTTCTCGAGTTCTATCAGAATCCACTTTCAGAACCTTGTTATTTTTGTGTGTGTTGAACAGTGTAAAAAAAGAGAGGAAAAGCGGGCTAAAATTTATATAAGAGCAAAAGTGAAATAATTTAGTGTCAGTGCAAGAATAGCATACGTAATACGGTTTAGAGTGAAAATGAAACGCCATAAAAGTAAGAACAAAAATGGTATAACAATTCTTTCAGAGCAAGAACAGCATAGTTTTTTAATCCGTTTTCACTCTGAACATATTTCGTTTCACTTTTGCTCTGAACATATATCGTTTCGCTTTTGCTCTTAAGGAAAATTATTCCACTTTTTTCTGAACTTAGAAGTTTAACCACTTTTCCTCTCAGCCTCTCAGTTGTTGTATAAAATAACATTAGGTCTGTTCACGTACAAAAAATTGTTAACGATTGTCAATAGTTTTCACTGGAAAAGTTTTCACGTACTCGAAAAACTTTCAACGAGAGAGAAATACGAGAGCGTGAGAATGTGAGAGAGAAAAAAGTAGTTGAAAGTTTCTGAAAGTAAAATTTTTACTTTCACAAATTTTTAGCTGCCGAAAAAAAACAATTGTCAAATATAAAAACGTCAACAATAACTTTGGTTATGTTAAATTTGTTAAAGTGAATTTATTATGTTGAAAATGCAAATATTTGTGAATGCGAGTGTGCCACACGAAATGATTTTAACAAATTACTCTTTAAATTTATTAAATTAAATTATAAACTGCACAATATTTTTTCGCGCTTAAAATTAACAACGGATCAGCTGTTTAGTTGAAAGTTTTTAATAATTTTCTGCTCACGTACTCTTTCTGATAGTTTCTCTCTGTGGCAATTTTTTTCTCAATCTTTCCTTTACTCTCTCCCTGCAAGTTTTTGATGGAAAAGTACGTGAACAGAGCTATTGTTGAATAACATCTCTTTTTTTGTTATGTTTTTTGTAGGCTATGGAAAATTAAATCTAGTTGTTAATTTTCAAAATCTTGACTACTGTTCCATGTATGTGCTTCATTTAATAATGTGTAATTGGCTTAAAGAACGTGTATGTGTAGTCATCACAACCGGGCATCATTGTTCATTCAAAGCCTAATAATTTAGATAATTAGTTAAGCAAACTGCCAAATTTGGAAGAAATTTACAATAATTTTAAATATTAAAAAAGAAGAAGAAGGTCTGATCACTGATGAGGAACCGTAGTTGGTTTCGAAACGATCGTCTGATCTGCTAGTTCTATGAACTTTTTGATTTTCTTCTGGCATCATTGTTCATTCAAAGCCTAATAATTTAAATAATTATAAAATTTTTAAATTAATTATTAATTTTCCCAAAAAGTTATTTTGAAAAGGGGTCCAAAAGCAACTTTTCGTATTTGAAAAATGCAAAACTTACAGTGTCGTAAGTAAAAAACTATCCAGTTTTACATTTTTTAAGCTCTAACATTATTCACATACATGACATATAAAAACCTTTTTGCTGTTTTGTACAATTTAAAAGAAATTATAAAGTAGTAAATAGTACTAACCACTTTTGTACAGTACATAACAGTACATTCTGGTTACCGTTATTTAAATTTACAAGTTGAAAAGTTAATAATCAAGTGTGCAGCGACATTATTTTGTATCTTTTTTATTTTTTAAACCAGTTTTGCTTCGAAACATTTAAAACTTAATTGAGCCAAAACGCCAAAAAAAAATTTAAAGAACTAATTTCTCTCATTTTCGGATTTGGCGCCTCGAATCAACTTACGTAAGAAATTTCATAAAAATTGTTCAACTTTTGTCAAATTTTACATTATGTCAACGCAATGTGTGACGACGCGACGAAAGCTGCTCGGCAACAAAAAATTCATAAAAATTTAGCTTTAAGTGTAATTTATTTATGGGGACTAGGCCTATTGGGGCCCCACAATAAAAAAAAAGACTTGTCATTGACTCTACCCCTGCGGTGGTATGGAAATACGTTCATCAATTTTGCTATATTTTGAGATTTCCCAATCAATAAATTAATACTTCACAAATAAAGCGCTAATCCAAACTGTCTGTTTCCACAAATCTACAAAATACCTGATGACGTAAATAAACAGCACTACTGTTTATAATGCTTCTGAATTCAGTCTAAAGAGTGTGTTATGGCCAGAAGAAGCTGATAGTAATGAAGAGAATATAGACTTCGACATCGATATGTGATAGTTATAAATACAATACGAGTATGAGACAGCACAAGGTATGAGACGGTCGATTTATTACATCATGCAATATCCGTATTGGCGATCTGATTACTGCCAAACTTTTCTTTTGACATGAGTCAGTTTTTGTGGTAACACCAGAGTGAACAGACTTATTGCTTGTATCAGCTGCAAACATCGTATGGGAAAATCATTTTTTCAAAGTGATATATTTTCGAGTGAATTAATTGAAAAAGGTGAATGTAATGCATTATCATTTAGTGTTTTACATATATTTTACGATCCAATCTTGGATTATGTAAATATATGGTTGGAAACAATTAATTTTTTTGTTCTTCTCGAAATGGGATTATTTTCCGGGCATGAGACACAGGATATCACCGGGTATGAGACTCCACTTAACTACTGTTTTGACCCACTTTTTTTGTATTTTTAGGCATGTCAACCCAAAAAAGAAAATCCTCCATCAAATGCATCACATGACAGCGGCCTGTTCTTTTGTAGTGTGCAAACATTGTGATAGCGATTTGGATGGAAAAGACGATGACTAAGAGGGAGATGATGAATAAAAACCGTCATTTCTGTTTATGTTCGCCACTGAAGGCCTACAAAATTAATAAATTTATATTTATAAATAGTTATGGTGTTTTTACTTCATATTTCGGAATTTTTAGTGGATTTTTTTTACAAATTTTTTACTCTTGGAGGTTTGCCATTGCCAACCAAGAGGTGGTGCCGTGCAGAAAAATTTGTATTTTCTGTTTTTGATTTTTGAGCGTGCCGAGATATGAACCCGGGCACCTCTGCGTAGCAGTCCAACACACTAACCACTAGTCTACCGCGGCCACTCCCGGATTTTGTGTAACCAGTGAAAATTGATTGCTTAAAAACATAACCCGTCTCATACCTGGTGATCAAAGTGTATAAAATACTCTTTTTCCATTATCTTATTGTAGTTTCTCTTGTGTATAATTATATGATTGTGAATTAAAAACTTTAAAAATACATGTATATAATTAATTTTCTTTTTAATATATAAAAAATTTGTGTTTAACCCTTTTATAAGGAAAAAACGCATAGGGCACAGATCAGATAACAACTATTTATAAAGTTTATTTTTCAACAAAATTTTTTCCAATTGTTTTGATTTTTTTATTCAAAATGGATAAATTAATTATTCTAAACCCTTGTCCGCTATTTCAAATTTTCGTGCTCTGTCTGCTCAGTCAATTTCTTCTGATCACAAAAATAAACAAAATTACGTTTGGTCTGAGTGCTCAGAGCTAAAAGAAAAACGATTACGTTTTTCGACAACTCGTGCTCTGTTCAGAGTTAATAAAGAAAACCGCCTATTGTGACCGTGATTACCCTTCAGTTAGCGAGTAGTTTCATTCGCTGATTGCACCTCGAAAGAGACCAAACCACGGTAAACAAAGACTTAAGAAAACTAAAATTAGGCCCGCAAATAGTAAAAGTAGCAAAAACCAACAGGCAACTATACTATATTGTTATTTTTGTATACAAAAAATTATCCGTTGTCAATGAAAATGGCAGAGGATGTTGTACTTTATATCCCTATATACTATATATAGGCTCCGCACGCAAAAATTCAAATAAACAAACATGCACGCACATCCACAGTACATTCGAAGTACTAAATTTTCAGTTTCTTAAATATTGAATATCTCGAAAATTATGACATATACAAAAAAATTACTCAAGACCTTTTTTCAGAAAATTACTCAAGCTTTTTTTTTGGTACATAATTTTTTCATATCTCAACCGGTTAACCAGTTATTAGGAAAAAATGCTTTTTCCCCAAAGGGGGGAATTTTTTGGGGAGGTCGCTCTGCAACCCCAGGACTGACTTTTGTGGTTTTTGAATCTATCTTACCCCCACTAAAAATTACTGAAGAAAAATCTCAGTTTAGAATTTTTATGAACTTTTAGTGCACTTTTTACTCTACCGACTAGGCTATTAGTTTTTAAGTTTTCATTTTAGTTCATTGTTCATTGCTAGTCTCTAAGGAAATTTATTCCATAGACAAATAAAGATTTTACTTCAAAAAAAATTTTCTTGTAAACACAAAATGTCAGCCGATTACCGTCGTTTGTCGCTATTGTTTTCTAGTCGGATAGTCCGATGCAATTGTGTTGAAGGCATTACCCAAACTTTGCCTGGGTCAGCAGGCGGAGCTTGCCCAAGCCCTGCTAGTTAATTACAAATTACGCAATATAATTAATTAATACTTGTTCTTGTGCTATTATTGAATTTATTTTTGAAATTGATTTTACATAACTAAAATGTAATATTTTTTGTGCAACTATTAATTTTTTACTTTTAAATTGTAATCCATTTTTATAAATTACATACAATTCTCTCTGTTTAGCATTATTTAGTTAATTTCTGTTTTATTAATTTTTCACAAAATTCATGTTTTTTATGCATATTACTTTAAATAATTCGGCATTGACATTTTTAATGTAATTAGTTTTAGTTTTAACAAATGAAAATAAAAATTCAAGTCATTAGAAATAATATTCAGTTTGACTTAAATTCGATTGAATAGCAACCAAACACTTCATCATCACTTTTAATTTAAGGTATTTACATATGTACGTTGTACAATATTTAAAATTACAAAATATGCGAGTGATGACTTTACACGGTTAAAATTAGGAAACCAACAAATATTTATTTGTTGTTTTCACTAATATATTTTAACATCCTATACATTTTCCATACGAATTTAATAAATATATATTTCTAATACAATCTAATAGAGCACATTACATATATATTTTTGCGTGTTTGATCGAATTTTTATTTAAAATTATTTAGCCATTTTTTTTTGTTTGAATAAATACTTTAGAATAAAAAAACTTAATTTTTGTTCTTTTTTTTTTCTTTTTGTTAATAAATTTCACATTCATTCAACACATTCTGTTCATCTCACATAGTAAAATCACTTTTCTGCTTTTTTAATCATATTTATTTGTAATAGAACCAACATCACTTGATGTGTCCACGGAGGTTGGTGTTGTGGCATACGATGTTCCAGCAGTTATTGCTTTATAAGGCATCGACAAACAATTGTTGATGAATGTACAAACACAATGTATATATTGTGTTGGATATTTGGTAAAGATTTTAACATGTTCAGCATCTTCGAAACATACCGATGAGACATCAACACCTTTTTGCTGTCGTATTTTAATGAATTTTTCAACATCCTTTGCAAGAGAGAGATAATAATATTTAAAGTTTTAATTAATAAAACTCTACTTCATTAATTGAACATCTAAGTTTTTTAAGTCAATTCAAATCAATACTGAATTAATCAAAGGCATCATTAATCAATAAGCTTGAATAATCGATTTATCATGTTTGATTAATCAAAAAAGTTAATTGTCTTTGCCTAAAGAATTAAAAATTCAAAAATGCATTCAGTAGCAGATACAGAAGAGAAGGTTATTGAGGTAACTCCACACCATCTTGGTTTATTATAGAAAGCTCAAATCTCAAATTCTGGATCCGCCACTGCACATAGTGTAATTTTACCTGATAAGGTATTACAACGTCTCCTTTTGAATAGACAAATAATTGTGGAAATTGGTTGGCTTCATTTTTTAAATCACTAAAAGGATTAGTTTGAGCTGGCCGGCTTTTGACAAATAGACTCTTAAATGCGGCAAAGGTTTCCTGCGAAATAGCAAAATAAAAAATAAAATAAATTTCGATTTTGTCTCGTTAACTGAAAAAAAAAAATAGAAAAGTCAATGGTACCGTAACGTAGTAACTACTTCCCATACAATAATACAAAAATAAATAGCTCCACACTACTTACCTCAACAAACCACATAATACTTAAAGTTAACGTAATAATAATCGCTGTTAGGCAATGGCATTTTTTTCTCTCCTTCCCATATATTGCCGTAACAGCTCGATATAACCCCAAAACACGCCTTTCCCCAGGCGCTGAATCAAATATCATACCACGTATATGTATGGGAGTTTTATGTTTACGTATTGCTAATGATATGTGTTGATATAAATATGCGCCACCATTTGAGAAAATATGAAAAATCACCGGATGTGAATCGAAATTCATATCACATATAAGTTTTAGTATCTTTTCACCAATTGGCACCATAGCGTTACGATTCCAGAAAAGTGTATCGACGGGTGCTGTATAGCGTACAGTTATTAAGCTGAAATATAATAAAAATAGAAAATATAATTTAAAAAAAAAATGTGTTGCTCTCGTTTAGGAATATTTGTTTCAGATTTCTCATGCCCAACTGTATCTCTATTCGAAATTGTAGACCCACTAAAAAATGTATAGGCCAAAAAATAGAATAATGAATGTGTCTATTCTATTGGACATTTCAAAGTATTCGTGAGACATCAAGGAAAATTTCAAAATTTTGTATGCAAAGTAACATCCCATAAATCAGAAAATGGCAATGAATAGTGTCACTTGGTGCAAGCAACACCTACCCTCTATTCTGTTCCGCACTAGAAACAGCATTGCATTTAGGGGAGAGTGGTCCTGAGTCGGCACCGTAAAATTTGTTGCCGAAAACAGGGGGTTAACAGGCTTTAATGGTACTTTAATGCCTCCCCCATGGTCAGGTAGGTACCACGATCTTTTGTCTTCAATTCTATGTCGTTTGGAACAGAGTCGAATGATTTTTGTGGTCGCAATGCAGCGCAAAGAGAAGTCGATTTTTACTATTTCTCAAAATAGTGGTCCTAAGCCCGCACCCCTCTGGTCCTGAGTTGGCACATACTTTTTTGTTGCCCAAATGCAAGAAAAAGAGCAAGTTATGTAAGTTTTAGGAAAAAATTAACAAATTGAAACCATATGCAGTGAAAGAATTTGTAGAATATTGTCAAATATTAATTATAGAATAGAAACATTTCTCCATTCCAGAATCTCAAAAAGAAAGACACAAAATTTAAAAACTGTTAAAACTGATGAAACTACCAAAGGCGTTCATCGCTCGTTGTAGCCAATTTTGCAGAACAAAATAACTAATAAAATTATTTAATTATTCAAAATATATTTTTTTGTAAGCTGCCTAAGAGCTCACTGTGAGGCAACTGACAAAAGACAATCAACATGCAATTGAAACACAACAAATTAAGATAACATACAAATAACAACAAAGGCAACAAAAAAAAAAAGTGCCGACTCAGGACCACCAGTTTGGTGCCAACTCAAGATCACTACGAGCTTTTACACATTTCATGCTATTAAGCACGCGAAAGCACACAAAACACAGAAGCTAATGCAACCAATCAATTAAACTTTTGAAGCAGCTTCACAAGAATGTAAGAAAATGGAATTCCGTTTGTACGAAAAATTTATACCGCACTCATGTTGTCATACTAAAATTAAATTGGCAATTGTCAGCGTAAATTACGTTCATATCTACCAACCTCTCATACGACAAAACGGTTAAGCTGCCACGCGCTCCATATCTAAGAAACGCGGGGTGCTGGCTTAACCCACAGTGCCAACTTAGGACCACATTCCCCTACATATTTATCAAAATAAAAGAAGCTATGAAGTGTGCATACACTAAATTGAATTTTATCGATTGAATAAAATTTTTTGCAATTAATGATAAAATAAAATCGACACTAATAAAAAGGCTTCCTATGAATTAATAATTATGATATGATAATAAATAACCCATAATTATGGCAACAACAAAATTCACAAAAAGTTGATAAATATTTAGCCTTTGACTGCGTTAGGCTTAGAACCTACAATGTTACTCAAATGCTGCTTATAAAACGAATTTATTTTTAAAAGCACAAAATTCGTTTGCAAGTTATTTTTATAGGTTAGGAATTAAAAATTGTTGGAAAACTTTCCATTGGAAACTATCAACCATGTTGAAGCATGGTTTTTCTGTTCACTTTGCGTTCTCTCGCTCTTTACTTACCCACGATCTTCATATATTTTGGAGTATTTCATTAGATAACGATCCTGGCAACCAGCCCAACCCAAGAGCATCACAATAGGAACATTCGTTTCCTTATAGACGAATACAAAATCCGTATCTGGTGCTTCAATTTCATTACGATAATTAAGTGTTGGAAATTTAATGAAATATTCTAGTGTATCTTCCGGTTGTACAATGTCACGCTGTTGCTGCAGTGTCTGCAATGCTGTGCGCGATGGTGAACCTTTAGAAGAATCCAAAATGCCTCGCTGCTGTTGTTGGTTATGTCGTTTTGGTGCAGCTGAATCTAAGCGGCGCATTGTTACTCCATCTGCAACATGCGCTTGCGATTGTGGTGGTGCTGGTACACCATAAGGATGATTATTGACCGTATTCGATGAGGACATATTAAAGTTGTTGCTTTGTTTTTGTACTACACGTTTTATTTTATTATTTTGAGTTCACAGCGTTTTTCTGCAATAATAAAAACAAATTTTTACATAATTTTCAAAGCATATTTATTTTTTTCAATTATATTGTGTTTTTGAATTTGGTTTTCGTGTGAGAGTAAAGTGTTTAAAAAGATAATCTTGTGGGTAGTGCACTAGACTAGGATCTATTTATCCATTTATTTAGAGCAAAAAATTAAATTTAATTTAACCCTTCGATGGGCACCTCTTTAGGAGGCACTAACATAACCTCCTGGGCCTAATTAAGCCCACGTGAATGAAACGATAGTTATGGCCTATTACAGCATGTTATTGCGAAAATTTATATAGGGTTTTGTTCACTAAATATTCTGCTATAGTTTGGTAAAAATAAACACCTTTTTAGAAAGCATACTAAGAAAAAAATTAACTTTTAAAATCGATCCGAATTACCAACATGCGTTTCTACTTGCAAATTACAAGCAAATAAGGTGTTTGCATAATTAAAAAATTTAGGAAAATGAATGAAAGTTTTTTGGTTGTGATTTAGAAAAAATTTAAAATTGCATTTTAAAATCCAAAAATATTTTTTTTTATTCAAATATTATTTGAAATTAATAGCGTTTCTTAGAGTTATACCAATTTGGAACTAACAAGTAATTTTTAGTTAAATTCAATATGAAAAATATTTTTAAGAAACAATTTGTATTAAGTGATTTTAATTTTTGACTATCAATATACTTATAAATTTTAATTCAAAAATTATTTCATCGTTCACCATTTCATGGACTAGCGGATCACAATTTTATTACTTTAGCTTGATATGGTATTCAAAGATATTGGATTTTTGCGAAAATGCCACGCCCACTTTGAGATATGGTCACAGTTTATAGCCCACAACTTGACATACATACAAGTGCATCACTACACCAAATTTGACTAAGATCAGACAAACGGTTTATGATTACATAAGCAAAACACATAGCACTAGAATAGCGCTGAACAAGTGCTTGATTGAAAGCACTTAAGTGCACTACAAGCACATGTGTTCCATATAAATTTTAACATTGCATGTCCTAGGAGACAAGCACTTGTTTAGTGCAGTACTTTTAGCGCTAAACAAGCGCAAGAAAGAATGCGTTAGATAGGCACTTCCGCTCATGCATTCGCTGCTTCGTGCTTACTTTAGTTGAAAAAAAAGAGGAGAGAGAAAAAATATCGAGTATCGATTCATGCATTCATAATTTTTCATTGCTGCGTCATTTTATTTTATTCTTTTCTTTTGCTGTTTTGTTTTTTTTTTTAACCAAAACCATATATATATATATATATATATATATATATATATAGTTATATTTTTATTTATTTTTTATAAAACAATTGCAAAAAAGTTTAAAACAAACAAAAAAGCAAAAGAAAAGAATAAAATAAGAAGAAGCAGCAAATGAATGAGCGGAAGTGATAGTTTTCTAGTAGACTATGAAAATTAAATCTAGAGGTTAATTTTCAAAGTCATGACTTCGAATGGGGACCGTTCAGAAAAAATGACACCTAGAATCATTTTCTAACAAACACACACACTCTCTCATGTACTAGACTTTCAGATAATGAACTGTTATGCAGACTAGCTACAATGGGAAAAAAACAACAATATAAGTATATAGAACGGTAGTGGTAGTTTCTTTCAATATCTCTATTCAGTGAAGATATTTGGAATCAAATCTGTAATTCTGGGTTATGATTTCAAATATTAGTAGCTTAAATAGGATATTGAAAGATTAAGAACTATCACTAAGATCACTGATGAGGAATTGTGGCAGATTCCGAAACGGCCGTCTGATTTGACCGTCTCTGTATACATTGTTGTTGTGATGACTACATTTGTTCATTAACGTGTATATATATATCTTCAAATAACGAAATTGACATGAACTTAAGTCATGACTTTGAAAATTAACCTCTAGATTTAATTTTCATAGTCAGTCTACTAAAAAACTATCATGAAAATTTTTTCGTTGATTTTCATTTACTACTGTTTACTGTTATTTTTCGAGATTGTTTGTTGATTTTCTGACTGCGTAACTCAATTTCTGATTTACATATGAGTTTTATATCGATGAGTACAGTTCGGTCTTAAAATATTTGAAGGTTAAGTGAATATTAAACAATATGTTATGGTATTAACACAATAGTAAAAAATTAAAATTATTGGATATAAGCGGCAAAACTTAGAAAAGGTTTCAATATCGAGAAAAGTGGTCTGTCACGAATCTTCAGTAAGAAGATTCTGGAAGAAATTTTTGGAAACCGGGAGTCTGATACGCCTATCTGGCAGTGCACGTCCAAGAAAAACAGATGGACATGAGGACAGTGGGTATAAATTTAAAAAATCTAAAAAAAACTTCTCCAGAAATCTCTTCAGAGTTGAGATAGATGCATAAAGTAAAAATAGTTGAGAAATAAAATGAATGAAAATGATCTGGATGCACGAAAAGCTGCGAAAAAGCCACTGTTAACACCAAAGATGCGTTTAAATAGTGCGCCGCAGACCAAACGAAAGATACAGTGATGAATGCACCAAAGTACTGTAAAGCACAAACCGCACATTATGGTCTGGGGTGCAATTACCAGCTGTGATGTTGGAGAAATTATTTTTCTGGAAGATTTTGTGCACTCTTCAGTCTATATAGACATAATAAGCAGAGGCGTATTACGTTCTATGGATATATTATTCGAGCACAAATTCAAAGCAATATTTCAAGACGATTCTGCACCATGTCATCATTCAAATTGGCAATTACCCCTGTTGAATAAACATCTTTTTAGAAATTATTTTTAGAAGTTTTGTGTTATTACTTATTTTTCTATTCATAGATAGAGGAACATATAAAAGTTTTGGGGATACAGTCGTTACCATGGTCCGGAAACAGCCCAGACATCTAATTGAAAATATTTGGGCAATTATTAAACGGAAAATTCGTCAAAATAAGCCCTTAATTATTCCCAAACTGAAGGAAGCAATTGTATCCACTTGATACAACGAGATTTCCGAAGATTCAATAAAAAATCTTTGTAATAGCATGTCTTCTCGGGTAGGAAGTGCCACCAAGGCGAACTAAAAGCCTTTCCTTTGTTTACAAAATTTACAAATATCGTTATTTATGCATAAGTAACATGTAACATATTAAAAAACATAATTTTCACTCATTACAAACTTTTTTTTTTATTATCAAATTTGTGAATTTGACTTTAACACATAAGCTTTTTGGTAGCGTATATTGTCCTTGAATGGTAAGTGCAGTCATTTTTTGTTTAAACTAAGAATATTTTATCAAACCTAAAAATCGGCTTTTTTTGAGCGCGTGTGTATATTTTCCTTAAACCCCAAAATTACCTTTTGCGTCTAAATAAACCTCAAATTCAAAATAATTATCTATAAATTTTACGAATTCACAAAATAAACACCTGGACCTATTTATATTTGTTCTATCAACTTATTCCAATTGAAACAAATTTTGTTTTTTTTGTGCTTAGAAAACATTGGCGCAAGTCATGGAGTTTCAGATCGATTCGTCATGAAACAAAAAAGATATACGTGTTTAAACTCAAAATGGGCCTAATTAGGCCGAGGTCCCCATCCTAGGGTTAAACAATTGCTTCCATCCCAAGAAACAATTTTTGTCTAAAATTTAGTCTGGGTAACCGAAATTTATGACTTTGGAGTGGAGAATGATTTAAACTTTACAACAACTAATAAGATTTGATTTTATGCTTTTAGTATAGCTAAAAAGCATTAATGACAAACTGATCTTCCCATAGATTTATTGTTTAAAAAATCAATTTATTTTTATATGACACACTTTTTGTTCTCTATTGCAAACTAAAGAAAAGAAATTTGATTTTCTTTTAAATAACACTAGTTTACAACCGAAAAGCACCAAGAATAAAACATGTTTGGGTGCATAAATTGGGGCCTCCTGAACACAAAAACATTTTTGTTTTCTATGGTAAGAATTTGTGAATCATGTGATGGCTCTTAGGTTTACTTCAGTACATAGTAAAATAAACAAGTAGGCTAAATAGTAGAGGATTGTCCAAAAATATGTCAAAACAAAGTCATCAATAAAGTTGGAGAAAAATGTATTCCATATCCAGATTGCTATAAATTTTCTGACAATCATTTTTTTGAGAACCATTTGATATTAAAATCAAGTGAATCTCAAAAATTTCATTCATTTAAAGAGGGGAGAATTCGGTTTAGCATACTTCTTTATTTTACTATGCTTTTATACAGTGTAGGGCAACTACTCTCCACTTACACAATCTCATTTTCAATTTTGCCGGCCACTGGTTCTTAGGTTCTTATAGAACCTAAGAGGAAAGGCATTATTTAATTTGGTTGAAAAAAAAGAAGCAACAAAAAAGATTTTAGATTTTTTTCTTAATTAAAAACGTTTTAACTCATTGATTTGATCCCATATAACGACGGAGCAAAATTAGAAGGAACTCTCTGAAATTGATGAAATTACGTATGCTAGTAAATTTTTGGCTTTGAACTTTGAAGTAATTTTAAATCAACCGGTTTTGGTTCCACCACAAACTAAGCTTAAAGTTACAATTTTCGTCATATTTTACACGCTATAGTGTAAGAATGGGTGGTTTAATCTTCAAGACTTTTCAAAAAGTTAAACCATTTTTATTGGAATGCTTTAACCCTTCTGTTGACACCACTTTTGTTTGTCACATTGCTCCCTCCACGGTCCAGCCAGACCGTCATATATTTATACAGCATTTATCTGAATTTTCAATGAAAACTCTACGAAAACACGACACATTATGTAAGAATAATGTACTTATATGTACATTTATTGAGAAAAATATGTTTTTAAATTTTAAAAAATTTTACTTTTCAAACAGCAATGAAGAAAATAATCTAACAATATATATAAAAGTGAAAATCTGCTTGTATGTCCGATTATACTCAGAGCTGTAATACAATCATTTGCGATGAAAAATCATTTGATATTTTTACCAAAATGATTGTATTCATTGATTAAGAATGTAAAAAATTTATTCTTAATCGTATTGTTATCAGCGAATAATTATTAATTTTTTAAATCATATTTTTGAAATCATTTGAATGCAATCTTTAAGTAAATTTAGTCGAATTCATTCGAAATCATTTGAAGTCACTCGAAATTATTTCTACAAGATCTAAGCGTGAATAATAAAGAGCAACATGTACAGGGTTAGTCATATTAGGTGGACCCATTTATTTAAAAAAAACATGAAAAGAACACATATTTTGCTGTTCAAGTGGAAAATCATTTAATTTTGTTTAAGGAAATTTGATTACATCACTTTTTGAAGATGATATCGCACAAGGTGTCACCCTGAGCTCGACTGGCGTAATGTGCCCGTTTTTCGACATTTCCCACATTATTTGTCAATATTTCGGCTGATATGGCGACTATTTACTGGCGGATGTTGGCCTTAGGTTCGTGTCCTTGGCTTGTTGATATAAACTTTTGACTTCAAGTAGCCCCAGAGGAAAAAGTCCAGCGGTGTCAAATCTGGCGAACGCGAAGGATAGTCAAAATAAACCGACCGGGGAACAATGGATTCAAGAAATCGTTTGTGGCAAGAGCTGTAAGAGGTAATGCACCTTCTTGTGCTCCACACCATTTTCATGAAAAATAGGCTTCAAAACATCAAAATAACTTCTCAATCGGAAAAATTGAGAAGTTATTTTGAAAGTACAACTGAACATTTCAGCGCGTTCGATTGGTGTGTACTTCTTTATACTAAAAATCCCCTAAGACTAACGATTCAAAAACGTGTTGTCATTAGTCGGTCTGACGTTTATTTTCAAAGTTATGGTATTGTCGGATGGGTCCAATTTACATGGCCAACCCAGTACTATCAAACAAAAATCAGAATCAAAAATGCCAACAAGAACCAAAATCAATTAAAACACTAATTCGTTATGTTAACGAACGAGTTTCAGTATTACAGGAGTGCCTCGAAATAATTATTTTCGTTTTACTTCTGTTACTTTGAAGCTTCGCCCCACTCTTAGTTACTTTTCGGTTAACTATGTATATTTCTTTTTATATATGCCGAGAAGTACATAGCATAAATATAATGTTACCAGTTGTTGTTTTCCTTTCATACCATTAAATGCAATGAGGCCCTAATTTTTTCTTTGGGCGGATTACCATAGTAAACAAGGGAAATTTGTAATTATTTTTCGTCAAGATTTTTTTGAGCTTTCTTAGTTGGATTACTACCTTTAAAATGAAACCAAATTTGTTTGGTTTTGACACTCCAAATGTTTTGAATTTTGTCTATGAGACGAATCACTGAGCAACGTTCCGTCGAAGAAAAATATATTTATTTATTTATTTACTAGCTTCGCGTCCGGTCCTGGCAAAGTAGGAGTAATACGAAAATTACAGCCAATTTATCCAAATTAAAATATTTTATTTTGAATGTTGTTTGAAATTTTTTTGTGAAGTGAAAGCTTAAAAAACGAAAATTTTTTTAAAAAAGTGAAGTGTTTTTTTATGCACATCAGCTTTATAAGAAACAAAAAAAATTAAATTTGCAAAACGTCTGAAAGAACAATGACAACTCGTTGTGAGTATACTTTTGAAAGAAGTGGAAACATTGAAGGCGATTCTTTTCGTCAAATGTAACTTGAAATATCCATGCGTTGATTTCTATAAATTTCTCATAGCAAAGCCGGAATCGCTTCGTCAAATTTCTTCAAAGCACAAATTCAATACGACTACAGAAGGAGATATGAAAATGGAAAACGAAGACAATTTAGATGATGGATAAATTGCTTTCCTTGTTAATTTTCATTTAAAAAATTTATACCGCGAAATATACAGTTTTTTTTAAATCGATTTACAGTTTTTTAAAAATGTTTTTAAGAAATATACAGTTTTTTGTCCGAAAAAAGATATGAGCGTTACCTATACATCAACAACTTTGAAGTTGATTGTTTTCCATTATCTGGTTAATTTAGCATATAGAAAACAACAACGGACATTTTTTGTTAAGAATATTTATTTATAAATTAAATTTTCACAGCTTTAGTTCATTAGGCTTGTTTTACAAAACACAGTATATTAAAAAAAAGTAACTTAAGGCACATACAGTGCCGGTCATATCATTTGCAACTAAAACCACTTGTACTTTAAATGACTTCTTGAGTTCAATAGAATAATTTTTATCAAAAATCTTTTTTATTCAAAACAAAGTGTATTTATTGCCATTTATTATAAAAAATAAAAAGGACAAAATTATGTTGCAAATTAAAAAAGAAAAAAGTTATAATAAATTAAAGTCTGAATTAAAGAGGTCAAAACATTTGCAACTAGAAAAGTTAATGTGAATATTGAAGAAAAATCGAAAAAGCTTTCAAAACAATGGCGCATATCCATTATTAGAGATCACTGTTGCATTAAATGTTTCGTCTGATCGATTAGAACTCGCTTCCATTGCTTTTAAATATCTTCATAGAGATCCTCCAGTTTCTTAAACGTTTTCGTGCACGAACATCTAATCAAGATTTATTTGTTCGGTATTCTCATCATCATTCGGCATTACCTTTTTAATATTATTTTGCACCGACGTAGTCAAAGTTGATATTTTAAGCCAATCAGTTAATTGGCTTTCGACAAAGACAGATTTTTCTTAGAAAACAAGTGCGATTGAGGGGCTTTTGTTTTATTTTTGAAACATGTTGTGAGCGTAATTGACATAGCTATTTAGAAAAGTCAGATTTAATATTCCATTTGTACGAAAGTGTACTGGAACCTTGCTTATGTACTGACGTATTTCCGAACCTCAGTGTACTAAAAAATTTAGGATCGTACCGAAAACCGAATCATAATGTATATCGTCATACGACACAACTATGTTTCGTTTCCTTGAATGAGCAGACAAAGAGGATAGATTGTGAAGAGGTCGCAATTCACTCTTTTGAATTTTGGAACAAAGAACGTAGAAACCAGCAACGAGGTGCAATACCAATGGTGTGAAAGCGACGGTTGTCAACACATCCAGTGGACAAAATTTTTGAATGGATGAGTTGGAGGTATTTCATAAAACAAATATTTTGCATTTTTTTTGGAAAACAGCATTTAAAATTTACAGTTTTTTATATATTCTTTATATACAAATATATAAAGTTTTGTGTTGATTTTATGTATTTTATATAAGTACTTTTGAATCTTTTTCTACTGATTTCATGAAGTCAAAATGCGAAGAAATTGTCATTACTATTTTCAACATTTTACCTAAATATAATTATTTACATATATTTAGGTAAAATGTTGAAATATTTAAATATATTTACCCAAAATGTTGGAACTTTTCACATTTTATATTTCATAAACTTTAATAAATTATCCCCCTTGTACATTTTTACATTCATAACAACAAATCTTCTTCTCACTATGTATTTGGCAAATGCCTTTATTTCATTTCTGTTACAAAATCTAGAATCACAACGAGGTGCAATGTAAAAACTAATAAAAATGTTAAATTTCTTTCTTATTTCCAACGTTACCTTGTTAACATTAGTATTGAATACGAAAGAATAGTTATGTAGTTTTCAAGAAGAATTTTAAAATACTTAATTCCTAAAATAACAATACATTTCTCATTTTGAAATTGGAAAAAAGATAAACGAACAAAAACCCGCATATCTTCTTTTTTTTCTTGTTTTGTTTACATATTTCATTTCATTTATGTTACAAAATCTAAAATTACAGCGAGGTGCAGTGTAAAAACGAATGAAAATGTTAAATTTGAAATTCTGTAATGGCGTCAACTATCTGGAAAAAAAACAAAAACAAACATCTCTTCTTCTTATTATTTGCTTTGGTTTTCTGTTACAATCAGATTTTAACATGAGGTGCAGTGTTAATTCTTTTGTACATGTTAAATTTCATATATCGCTGCTACGATAACATGGAAACAAACAATTTTTTGTATGAAAAGTTCCAACATTTTAGCTAAATATATTTAACTAAAATATTGCAACATTTTGCCTAAATATACTTATTTATATATCTTTAGATAAAATGTTGAAAATAGTAATAATTCATGAAATCAGTAGAAAAAGATTCAAAAGTACTTATATGAAATATGCAAAATCGCAACCAAACGTTTAAATATTTGTATATAAAGAGTATACAAATACTGTAAATGTTAAATGTTATTTGCCAAAAGAAATGTAAAATATTTGTTTTGTCGAACAGGTCAAACTCATCCATTCATACATTTTGTCCGCTGGATGTGTTGACAACCGTCGCTTTCACACCATCGGTATTGAACCTCGTTTCTGTTTTCTACGTTTCTTGGTTCCAATTTTAACAAGAGCGAATTGCAACCACACACAGTGTGGCCAACTCAGTGCTTTTCCCGCTAAATTTAGTGCTTTTTGAAAATTAAACGCGGAAAAAAGTGATTTAGCGGTCAGCGGGTTTTTTAACACGTTTTTTCAATTTAAAAGACACTAAATGGACTTATTTAAAACCAAAGTTTGTAGCCGTAAGTCACTCAGTTCAAAAAATTCTTTACTTCATATAAAAAATGGATTATAAAACCAAAATTCATTTTTTGAAACTACAAAATACCTGCTGACGTAAATAAACAACACTAGTGTCAATAGTGCTTCTGAATTCAGACTAAAGAGTGTGTTATGGCCAGAAGAAGCTGATAGTAATGAAGAGAGTATACTAGACTTCGACATCGATATGTGATAGTTATAAATTATTACACTGTATAGTTTTTTACGATCAAAGTAGGTATATAAAATACTCTTTTTCCATTATCTTGTTTTAGTTTTTCTTGTGATTGTATGATTTAGAAATGCTGTGAATTAAAAACTTTAAAAATACATGTATTTAATTAATTTTTTAACACAACGGAATTCCGATAATTCGTAATCGCAATGTACCAGCAATTTTTTACGAGCTACAGAGGTTTTCGATTTAACGAGATTTCGATTTATCCCTTTCACCCCTGAGTTTTTCCTCAAAATCTGGTTGAGTTTCTTCAATACTTTATGCAAATATTAAACTAAATTTTAAAAAATAATATATCCAGGACTCTTAATCCTTCCAGTTATCTTTAAGTTTTCCAATGGGGCATAATGTTTGCTATAACCTTTTAACCAGGAATTATAGCAAAGCCAATTTACGACGATGACACTGCATGTATACTCACTCCACTCATTGACAGCCAGCATCCGTATTTTAAAGAAAACTCAAACAAAATGGAAACCGTATCTCCCATTTCTCGTAATTTTTCGAACATTATTGGGATATACAACGGTTTTGCAGTTAAAGGTTCTTTTCGCGTATGTTGTCAACCACGAAAAAACACAAAAAATTCCATAAAAAAAGGGAACGTAGCTATCTACAATGATTGGCTTTTTTCGAATCATAGTTCCATAGAATTTTGCTTTTCATTACGAATCAACAACCAATTTCGATTTATAACAGGTTAAACAGACCTTGTTTTGAAAAAAAAAATTCGAATTAGCGAGGGGAACAAAATGTGTAGAATTTTGGCGAATTCAAGCGATTTTTTCAGGGGACCAGCAGTTTGTTACGAATTATTGAAATTTTCGAATTAACGGCTACGAATTACCGCTTTTCTACTGTATATAAAAAATTTGTGTTCAACACTTTTATAAGGGAAAAATTTAGCGCTTTTTTAAAGAAAATACGCGTTTTTTTCTTCATTTCAGCGAATTTTGAAAAATAAAAGTTGGCCACACTGTATACACACATATATATTCTACTCCCGCTAAAGCAATGATTTTTACAACAATGAATGCAATGCTTTGATCTATGAAAAAAATTGAAAAACTTCCGATGCTAATATTTTAAATATTATTATATTGATATATATTTTAGATATTTCATATTGCATTGCCTTCCAGCTATATTTAAAATTTCAAGTCTCTAACTCATCGGGAAGTTAGTTCAAGATCGATTGCAAAATTTGTACCGAAAAGACAGACACCATTGAAAGATATAAACGTGGTAATAAACATTTTATATAAACGAAAAATACCCTTTACGTAGGCTTAGAGTTACTCTCGATCAAAGTTATATTAAGGGGCCCTGCACTTTCTTGGTTAAAATTTTTTTAATAGTTTTTTTTGGATTGATTTCATTTATTTAAAGACAAGAAAAAATTGTGTAATAATTTAAAAAAAAAATTATAAAGGGATTTTTTTCAGCTTCATGGAAGACGTTTTGAAAATCGTCAAACGCATTGGCGTGCGTGGTTGCGGCTCACTGGAACATCTAAAAAATACCATTAGAAAATTTATAATTATATTCTCAGGACATACTAAGATTATTTTGTTTGTCCAACAATTCACAAAATGGCAGACCGCAAAAATTAGTTTTCTCAAAAATTTAAATTTTTTCGTAAAAACAAAGTTCCAAATTGAGGAAAGAATTAACCAAACTTAAGAACATATTTAAATTTCAGTTATCGTCCACGCCAATGGCAAAAACCTTGTTTTGAGAAAAACTGGTTTAAAGTTTTGACTATCAGTTTTTAAAATATAAAATATACTTCTTCATCTTTATAATAGCTGACCATAATTTCCAAGTTCATAGGTTACAGTCACCAAGAGCTAACCGTTATTAATTAGAAGGTGCTAAACAAAGGCACAACTAAGCCTTTTTGGACGGATGAAAGAGAGAGAGAAGCACTGCGCGATCGCGTTGGACTGTCTAAATAGTTAACGTAAACAGTGTTGCATAAAGCAATGTTTTTATGGTGTTGGTTGCAAATGTGCCAGAAGTGTATTTAGGAATATAAAATTTTGCAAAAAATATTCTACAGACTGTTTGGGGTATTTTAATATTAAAACCTGAACGGTTTCAAATTCCCCGCAAAAAACAGCTCATTCCCCGCACTAAGTAAAACTCCCCGCAAATCGGGGAATTCCCCGCAAGTTGGCATCGCTGGTGACAGGGCACTAAGAGATATGCTAGATCGCCTAAACCACAATACAGCCAAAAGGGAAACTAAATTAACAGGAATTAACGAACAACAAGAAAGTTCGGTACTTTTTCCTAGATACTCTTAGAGTATCGTTACCATAAACTCAATACCAGGTGAGTACTAATATCGATACTTGAGTCAGAAATTTCAAACCTTGTATGTGAGTCCTCCACTACCAGATTCAACACGTCGAAATATTTCAATTATTTATTCCATATCTTCTTCCCTATCAAATAACTAATTATTCTTAAATATTTTTTCCTATTTCTAAACTAATATACATTTGATATGTTTTAAAAACTCGTTGAGTTTTGAACAGTTTTTGCACATTATTATTATGATTATTTGAAGGATGGGACGACCCAAAAGTCAGGCACTGCTACCTATAAGATCTATTGTACCAAAGCTCGAAGTTATGAAAGAAAGACACTAAGAAGAAAAAAGGATAAATAAGAAACCATACCCTAGCTGAGAACCGAACTCGGGTCTCCAGAGACAAAAGTTTGGCACTAGACCAGAGTGGCGATGGTTGCACCTACAGTTTAACGCCGATTGCGAACGGCGGTGTGGCAATTTGTTATCACTGGGTGGTTTTGCCATTGCTTACCAAGACTTTCATTTGTACACTTTCTTATAATTCATACACTTCATATCGATAGTGAATACAAGAAGTTTATGAGAATTAACCACCAGACCAAGACTGGAATCGAACCCGCAACCTTCTGCGTGAAAGTCTAGTGCACTATCCACTAGACTATCGAAGTCGTCAAAGTTTTTGCACATACTGCACATAAATTCTGATTGTGACAAACCCAAGCCTATAAAAGTGAATGATCTAACTCTGAAAAAGTTGCGAAAGCGAGATAAAGATTGCTATCGGTTGATGAAAATTTAAAATTAGGATATTCATAATGACGTAATAAAATAATTGTGGAGTCTTATTCTGATTAATAATACCCATGGAGAAAATTTATGAATGAAACACGTTTTTTATTTATAAAAAGAAGGAACTTTTTGTGTGTTTTCCAACTCTGGTTTTTGGTTTGGTTTGGCCCGCAACTAAGGATAAAAACACTTTAGGTTAAAAGTTTTGTACGGTACAATATCAATGGTAAGTAATGCTAACCTTATTCTTATTATAAATTCGTCAATTGAGCAAATAAAACTAAAAATCTAATATGCAAGGGTAAAGGTAATATTATCTTTACTAAAACATAAAACTTTCAACTACAAAAACTTGATCGATAATGGATGCATATGTATATTCGTTTGTGCATGCCAATGATTATTTATTACAATTTAGTACCAGCAGTGAGAAGCAATACAATATGCATAACTGCGACATCACAAATGGAAAAAAATATACAACTAGGCGTATGAGCGACACGTAATTATTATTCGTTTTTTTTTTTGTTCTGTGTGGGCAATTATTATTATTAATCATTCATTTTTTCGCTTAAATTTTGCCTATGCATATACAAGAATTTATGATATCTCAACAATATTATAATTCACAATCAATCACCCTTAATAATTTACCCTGGAAACGGTATTTTTTCACTTGCTAAACTTACATGCTTTTATTTTTCTTCCTTAATTTTGCTTGATTTTGTTACTGGCATCGAAAATTCACACGAGGTTTTAAAACATGTGAAAATTCTTGACCTTCTTATAATATATAAACGTTTTTTTTATTCGCCTTTTTCGATTTTTTTCGTTCGTTTTAATGTAACCGTTGTCGTTGTGGTCGTCGTTGCTGTGGGGTAATGCCTCCAGTATGTCTAACGTTACTGCGACAATTTTTGTTCTTGTCGTCGTTGCTTTGCTGTCGTCTCTCTTGACTAAAAAACCGGATAAGTTTTATATGTATGTTAAATCGCTTGGAAAATATATTGTTGTTGTTAAGGTAGGAAAATTTTAAATGTGTATGTATGTGAGAGTGTTTGGCACTGGTGCTACGTGCTTTTATTTTCATAATTTGACCGGTTTTGATTTTACATTCTTTTTTGTTGTTTTTGCATGATATTGTGAGAGGACATGCGCGTAGTACATTTGTGTGTGGCAGTTCACATGACATTCGCTAGTAGCGTAATAGGAGAGAGTAATACAATTATTTGAGAGAGAGTATGAAGTACGGTTATATAAGACATGCATAGAAAGAACTTGCTCTATTCGAAACTCTCAAACTCCGGGTGTATATAATATTTAAAAATTTTATTAAAAATTGTATTCCTTTACTCTCTAGCCAATTTCATTATCCCATAACGTTCCAAGTTACAAACTTTCCCAACACATCGGTTACGTTCTGAAAATATTATATCGGACAGACACAATATAAAGAAGTTTGTCCAATTGACATAAAATACCGTAAGAAAAGAGATATAAAAAATTGATTGATTCATCAATTAGCGTAAATTTTTTGAAATTTGCTGTTTCATGCGCTACACAATAGCTCAATAATAAGGTTATGTCACCAGCATAGCCCTCTTCTTCTTCCCGACTTATTCGCCTAATTCTTTTGTCAAATAAATCAAGCAAGAGAAGAGAGGGGTTTCCAACCTTGCATACAAAAACAAAATATACGTTCGATTTTGTTTTTATAGCGCTGCTATAACTTTATTATTGAGCCATGCGCTACAACAAACAGTGATCTCCATAATAGTGCACACACACGAGAGAGAATTTCAAATTTAGGGGTCCACACGACAAAAAAAAAAGGAATTTCAAGTTCGTTTTTGACAGATTATAAGTTTGGAGAAGAAGAATATTTGCGTTTATTCCTGTAAATAAAAATAAATATAAATGTTGCCTTTCAATAGGTTTGGACACCAAGAATTTATATATCATTTAAGGGTAATTAAAGGAATGGCAATAAGTTGCTCTGCGACTCCATTATTTTATTTTTTCACTTAATAAATATTAAAAGAGCAGCTGTTATAAAAACAAAATCCAAAATGTTTAAAAAATTAAACAGATCTTATATTTCTCATGTTTTTTACAACCTTGTGTTTGAAGGTATAAATTTGCCTGAAATTCCCTTTCGTGTGTCCGCACTATAACCAACAATAACATTTTATCATATAACGTTTAGTTTGGTTCAGTTCCTAAAGAAATAAGACCCCTATTAGGTCCAGAAATTTTTGAGTTTATGTATGTACAATGCCGGTCATATAATTTGCAACCAAAATCACTTGTACTTTAAATGACTCCTTAAGTTCACTAAAATAATTGTTATCAAAAATAATTTTTATTCAAAACAAAGTATATTAATTGCCATTTATAGTAAAAAATTAAAAGAACAAAACTATGTTGAAAATAAAAAAAAAGGAAAAAGTTATATTAAATTAAATTAAAGTGTGGTTTTGGTTGTATGTTCTTCATCGAAAACATAAAGCATAAAAACAAATTATATATCAAAAGTATTGCAACTCAGTTTCTGATGTATTGCAGCGTATAATAGCACAAGAAATTAAGGAGCAACTTCGAAAGGGATTGCCAATAGCTGCAACTATTTAAAGTATTGCTGCGTCTTCATCTTACTGTTCCGATTTAAATTATTTTCATCTTATTCGAAGGGTAAAAGATCAGGGTTTAAATTGCCAAACAAATTTCAAACACTTTGCTGAATGCTGGTCATTACAGCAAAAATGTTTTGCTGTCAAATACTGATCTATAAAATGCTCATTGCTTTTCACAGAATTTTCTTATATGCTTTAATCAACATTCAATGCTTCGTCAGTATGCTGCGTAATAGTATTTTTATGAATACTGGAAATGCTTGCCTTAAAATGCTGACTGCTGATTGCTGCTTATTTATGTTTTTTTTTGTAGACGCTGTTTAGAGTGAGAGAGTAACAAACGCAAACAAAATATATCACATCAAGGCCGTATTTAGGGGGGAGGTTTTGGGGGTTCTGACATCCTCCCCCCCCCCCGAAATGTGAAAACTTTTTCCTAATTTTTGATATTGATTGCCAGTGGATGAAAAAAAAGTCAAAATAAAATCTATTGAATGATTTTTAAATATTTTTTAAACCGTTTCTTTCTAAAAAGTCAAATAAAAAAAAATTTTTTAAATAAATTTGAATTGAAATCGTACGAAGTTGTGCAACATGGCCAAAAACGGTATTTTCAGTAGTTTCAACCCCATTTTTCTAAAACGTGACGCAATGGGAAGTTTTCGACCTCAGATTCGTGTTCAGCATGAAAAATTCATTCGCAAACACTAGGAACAATATTGTTTACCAAACCCATGCAGGACATTGTAATTGAATAAGCTTCAAAGTTCTTAATCTTAAAATAGAATTAATCCTTTAACCCATTATTGCTCAGAGCACCCGACTCGGAAGATTTCAATGCTGTGACTGCACGAATTTAGGGAATATATGCCAACTTCATCCGGGCTCCTCATCATTGATAATGGCCCAAATTCCCACTGATAATCATTTGAAAAAAATGATTAGTCTCTGACTATTTTTGGCATTTTTGATCATTTTTTTGAGGTTGGGTTCATTATCAGTAATGGCAAGTCAATGAGTTATCGAAATTGTGTCTTTCACGATAAAAAATGTAATGGAATCCACATCGAATAATATTTATTAGAAAAAATTTAAATTGATTATTTTGTGAATTTTTTTGTCATTTTCGGCCATTTTTTTTAGATTAAGATTAAGAAAATTCGGAAACAAAAATTTTTCCTAAAGCTTTAAGACAATTATCCACTTTTCTCCCTAGTCTGATAGGGTCCATCAAATGCATCATCGTATTTAATTTATTGAATTTAAACATTCATAAAAATTTTATATGAATATTTTCTTCGAATGAAACCCCCCCTTCCCCCCATGAAAAAAAATCCTGGCTACGGCCCTGTATCACATATAACATAGCTTCTCGACTAGCTATAATTCATAGCAATGTTTGTGTTCGTGTCAGAGCATCTGATGACTGTCAAAATATGAAGTGGGCAAATTATATTTAGGCATTTCATTTTACAAAATGCTTTGAACATTAAGCAATAAATATGTGTTAAATTTTTTCCACATTTTCTCGAACGTATTTCTTTTCAACTCGATTCTTTTATATTTTTCTCGTTTATAATTTCATAAACCCTCATATACTCGATTTATATTAATGAATGGGGGGCTTTGGGGACGGAGGACACAAGGAAGAGTCTGTGACCGACTCAAGAGATCTCAAATTCGATCCTTGCGCTTCTCGGTCTCAAGTCGACACACAGCCCCCTCGGAACGCCACCTAGATAGCGATCTGACAACCGTCAGTGAGGTAACTAATGCGTGCGGCGGTTTCTTCGTGACCTTGAATGAACGGTTGTGCGTCGGGCTTGGAACCCACCACGTCAAAAACAATCTTCAGTAAAGCCCATAAAGAAGCCTCGGATAACGGACTCCCCTAATGTTGACGACCCCCGCAAATGCCCAAAGGACTACGATTTATGGATATATACCCCGAATGTCCGAACCTTTTACGGGGAAGGTCCCTCTATTCAGCTGGTAGATGTCCTCGGAAGATATCGAACTGACATCACCGCTATACAGGAAATGCGATGGACGGGACAGGATTGCTCCAAAAAAGCATCCTGTGACATCTACTACAGCTGTCATGATTCACGACACGAATTTGGTGTCGGGGTTGTGGTTGGGAAGAGACTGCGCCATCTTGTTTCGAGGTTCACGCCCGTGAACGAGCGCTTAGCCACTTCCGCATCAAGGCAAAACTCTTCAACATCAGCCTGATTTGTGTCCATGCCCCAACGGACGAGAAGGACGAAGCGACTAAAGATGACTTTTACGGGCTCCTCGACAAAACCTATGAGCACTGCCCCCGCCACGATATTAAAATCGTGCTAGGCGACTTTAATGCCAAGGAGGGCAGGGAGAGTCTCTTTGGTTCAACGATCGGAAAATTCAGTCTCCATGACGAAACCACCGACAACGGTATGAGACTGATCGACTTCGCCGCGACTAGGAGCATGACAGTTAGTAGCACTAGATTCCAGCATCGAGATATCCATAAGGCCATTTGGATGTCCCCCGATCTAAATACTCGCAACCAAATTGATCACGTTGTGATCGACGGAAGGCACGCTTTCAGTATACTAGACGTACGCACAATACGTGGAGCATCGACTCTCACTCCTCTTTTCCCAAAACACCCCTCAACTCAATGATGCGCACAGTAAACGCACATTTCCCGCTCTATGCGTACTGCTGCCGAAGAGGTGCATATTATACCATACCATATTATTCTCCTAAGACCATGGTAACCTGTGCTAAGTAGACCGCAAAGTCAACATGGAAATTCGATATGAAGGATATTTCATTTTTTTAAACTTAATTAATTTTTATGATAGAATTCTATTTGAAAAAAGAAAAAACAATAGAATAATGATAATTACTCAAAAATAAGAAAAAATAAAATTTATTATGCATATTTTCCCTTCAGAGATTTTTCTTGCAGTCAGGATACAGCTTTCTATGTTCTTATGTGTTTTCTAAAGTTAAAACTTATAAAAATACAAATAAAGAAAGGTAAAAATGGAAGAAAAATTAATACAGGAAATAAAAAAATTTTATGCCACATAAATCAGCCGATATTTTAAAGACGAGGAGAACGCGCAGAAAACGAGAAATTGTAGGACACGGACTACTAAATTGAAATAAGTAACACAAAACAATATAATTTACCTTAAATACTACGTACCGCATTCACTTGTATTGGCATGTTTCGGTGCAACTCGGCACAGGTTACTGAACTCTAAATGACCTTAAATTTTTTTCCAAGTGTTTTATGTTAGAATAAACAAAATTAAAGCCTATACGTCAAAAAAAATAGCTTAGAAAAATAAGGGGCACCATCTGCCCAATCCACAAAAAAGGTAATTCCACGATCCGCATATTAGGTTCTATCGAGCGTCAACAAGCTGATTGACGTTATCAGTGTGGTTTCAGGCTTGGTAAATCCACCTTCGACCAGATATTCACACTACGCCAAATCCTGTAAAAGACCTGAGAAAAACAAATCGACACGATTAGAGATCACCTCTATGCCGCAATGTCTGGTTTTGGTATCCCTGCAAAGCTCATCGTCTTTGCAAAATGACACTGACAGACACCACCAGCGCAGTGAAATTGAGGCTGACCTCTCCGCGCCATTTGATACCAAAAGAGGTTTCAGACAAGGTGATTCTCTATCGTGCGACTTCTTTAATCTAATGCTGGAGAAAATAATTTAAGGTTCGAAAATTGACATCTCTGGCACTATGTTTTACAGGAGTGTCATGCTGCTAGCTTACGCTGACGATATTGACATCATTGGCACCAACGCACGAGCAGTCAGTGCAGCATTCTCCAACTTAGAAAGGGAGTCTCGTCGAGTGGGACTAATAGTGAACGAGGACAAAACGAAATACCTTGTGTCAACAAACAAAGAGTCACTGCGTCTTGAACAAAATGTCACTGTTGACAATAACAAATTCGAAGTCGTCAAGGATTTCGTTTATCTTGGATCCAGCATCAATACCAACAGTAATGTCAGCATTATGATCAAGCGAAGAATAACTCTTGCCAATAGGTGTTGCTACGGGCTCAGTAGGCAATTCAGAAGCAGAGCTCTCTCTCTCGACGTACGAAAATAACGCTCTTCAAGTCCCTCATCCCTCCCGTCCTAATGTATAGCGCTAAGACGTGGATATTGACCACAAATGATGAGATGCTGTTAGGAGCGTTCGAGAGGAAGATACTTCGCAAGATCTATGGTCCAGTGTGCGTGGACGACGTGTATCGTATAAGATGGAACCATGAGCTGTACGCCGACATTGAAGTAGTCAAGCGCATAAAAATCCAGCGGCTTCGCTGGCTGAGTCATGTTGAGCGAATAGATGGAAGTGCTCCGACTAGAAGAGTGTTTTATTCGAGCCACGGAGATGGAACGCGCAGAAGAGGAAGACTTAATCTCCGTTGGAAAAACCAGGTACAGGGGGACCTGACTGTACTTGGCCTTAACTGGCCGGCGCACACATTGAAGAAACGAATAGCGAGCCTTTATAGAGGCGGCCAAAACCGATCATCGGTTGTAGAGACAACTAAGTAAGTAGTATATTTATGAAATTAATTATTTCGCTTCTGTTTAGTTTAACTAGCGCCATTTTTAAATACACAAACGTCAAAATCTAATGAAACTTCAAATTTATGTTAGTGTTGATAGCAGCAGTACTGTCGTGACGAAATTTAAGATTTTTTTGGTGTGACATTAACATAAGATGTCTCGATGAATTAGAGCTAGTCGAGACGCTATGTTAGATTGTAAATACGATCAACGCAGCTGAAACGCTGAGAGTAGAGCTACTTTCAACGCTTTTTGATTGAATATATAATTGAATGCGATTTATTAAGAATGACGGAAATTAATGATTTTTTTTATTATTTCGACTATGAAAAGGCTGACGCGGTTGCCAATTCAGTGGAGGAGTTGGACGAAGCCGATCTAATAGAGAAAAGAAACGAAAGGTATGCTGAGTTATTTCAAACACTTCAACGGCTATACTCATTCATTTTCTATAAAAATTCTACAGGGAATAAAATCAACTTCGCTTGGTGTTTTGCTGGTACCATCACAGCGTAAATTGTTGGTGTATATACTGTGACAGTGGGAGCAATTGCTGCTCATAATAATGCATCACATTCCAATTGAAATGTTATTGCCACCACCGAAGATGCTGCCAATATTGAGAATGCATTAAAACTGAGAAAGCTGATAAGCTAAAAGTGCACGTTAGATAAACCTTTTCTAATTGGTAAAATTTCTTTTTCTATAACTTTACTTTCAGATGAACTAAAAGAATCGAACAAAGAGAATATATCAGTAGTGACGACAGCTGCGACAAACAGAAAAAGGAAGCAAATGCCTAGCAGTAAAATAGATTAAATACTGCCTAATATTGATACAACAAAAAAAGGATTGTAAAATAAAACTACTTTCTTCGTTAAGATTCTATTTTTTGAAATACATATACACGATTCCTTATGTTTAAATTTATTGCAGTTTAACTGTTTTTAGCTGTTATTGGAAATTATTGAAATATTTTAATAAAAAGTAAATGAAATTAATTCTTTTGAGGAACATTTAATTTCTTCGGTCAGTGACCATGATTATTTGTATGAGCTCTCAAACCCATTGTTTTTTTTGCGTTGACCTTTGTTACGGTTTATGGATTGAGTAACCATCATATACCATGAGAGCAAAAAATATGAAATCAATGAACTCATCATCGTCCAAATCCATAATTTTGTAATTTTTTTCTTTTATAATTGGAAAAAAAACTCAACGCACGCAATATTATGTTCTGAGAAAAACTAAGATCGTACTTTTTGACAGAAAAAAAGTTGCAAGTAATACTCAGAAAAAATTTTGAAACTTCTTTGGCGGCGTTTTGAGGGGTAAACTGAACAGGAAACAGAAAGTGGGGACGGAAAAAAGAAAAATAAGAAGAAGAACGGGGACAGAAACTATTCAATTCCACAACCACAATGCTTCCATTTGGGGTTATTACATAGCGAAGTGAAAAACAAAAGAGATGAAAATGAAAAATGTTGAAAATCCCTCAAATTGGTTTGGTATATTAAATATTAATTTACTGAAAACAATTTTTTAAGTGATTATTTTTTAGAATACGTGTGTGCGTTATTTGTGTACAAAGAAGAATATTTGTTTTCGCAATAGAACATAAATGACAGATCTGCAATGAGTGCGAAAGAGATGACTCTATACAATAATAACGCCATCTGTTGACTTCATGGTACTATGAAAAACATTAACAATTCAAATATAGCGTTATGACTTGTTTAATACAAGTAAGTGTTGTACATAAAAAACTATTTATTATCTTTTATTAACGTAGTTTTTCAATAGAAACGCCATCTGTTGATAGCACTATGCTAAACATAAATACGAATATATCAATAGCAACGTCATCTGTTGCTTTTATATCGCAATGCAAAACATAAACAATATAAATATACTCGAATGTACTACTATTATGAAAAGAACGTCAAAAACAAAACGTTTTCTCAAATATTTAGTGCGGCAAAAAGATAACAAATTTACAGCGCGTTATGACTTGTTTAATACAAGTTAGTGTTGCACATCAAAAACTATTTATTATCTCTTATTAAAGTAGTTTTTCAATAGCATCGCCATCTGTTGATAGCACTATGCTAAACATAAATACGAATATATCAATAGCAACGTCATCTGTTGCTTTTATAGCGCAATGCAAAACATAAACAAGATAAATATATTTGAATCTACCATTTCGTTTACATTAAAAAGAAAACAGTGCAAAATCAATCTCAACAAAATTTCGGTAGCAATCAAGCTGGTGTGCCTGAAAATTCACACTCTCTACCATGGCAGAAGAATTAAGAAGGTAGATGCATAAAAAACATGACAATGACAATGGACTTAAGCACTTTTGATAAATACCATATGGACCTAATTAGTTTTGAAAAAAAATCATCTTGACTTAAGCACAAGAAAACATAAAGCATCTGTATGAATGCGGCCATGTGCAAAGCCAAAAATTTTAATTTATTACAGTGCAGGAGCAGAATAAGGAAACAGTGCGATTGGCTGAAAGGGAGTTAAGCAATTTTGATTTACACTTACGAAGGGACTTAGTCACTTTTAAAAAAATAAATAGTTAAATTAAATAGGTTTTTTAATTTAATTAACATTAATTAATAACATCATTTCTTTTGTTTAAACTATTAATTGTACGGTCAGTGTGTATTGCATTAAAAATCTGGAAAGTTTTCGTCTATGGCCTTGCCACTTTGGATATGTACCGACTCATATTAACTATTTAAATGCCATGTGCATACATACAATTATCTTTCCCAGTCTGCTGTTATTGCACTTACATATTCCCAGTCACAAACCTACCAAAAAAATTTCACTTCCATCGAGTGCACTAAGTTGCGCATGTGAGTTTTTTGTTTAAATACTTAAAAGGCATAAAAAGCTTCTGCAATAATAAATCATTTATTTTGTAGTTTTATTTAATTTTCGTCGTTTATTTCATAATTTGTCTATTTAGGGTGTGTGTGAAACGGTTACTTTTACTCCATGAGAATAATAGTGAAAAAAAATTTCCTATGGTGAGAAAAATTTTGCTGTTCGCAGTAGCGTATCCAGAGGGGCACTATAGGGACTGACACCCCCCAGGACCCGACAATCTTATAGTAAACAGTCGTTTTAGAGAAACCAAAAATATTTAGATTTAAAAAAAAAAGCCATCAGCAGTGAAAAGAATGTACTTTCAACAAACGAAAAAGTTTAGGATTTAAAATATTATTTTCTATTATATTTTATTTTAATAATAATAATTTAATATAAATATTAAAATGGGCCCGGATATTTGAATCAATTCTGATTAGCCGCCATGATGGGCGTGCCAATAGGATGCACGTTACAGTGCAATTGGTTATTAAATACATTCAGACTACATTAAATCTACAATTTCAACGTCAGTTTATAAATGTCTTTCTTTTAGAAAGCTTGATAATGGTCTAGTTTTTGGATTGAATTTTGTACTGAATTTTAGTCTGATATTGGCTTAACATTTCCTTTTTTGCCCGTTTTTGATCTGAATTCTGGTTTGATTGTAAATCAGAATTTTGTTTTATTTTAGTTTGAATTTTAATCTGAGTTTTGTTTGAGTTTTAATCCATGTTTGGTCTAAATTTTGATTTGCGTTCCAGCGTTTGATTTCTGGTTTAAATTTTGGTTTGTTTTTAATTTGTATTTGGCGACTATTTAGCCTCAGTTGAGTTGTGGTTAATATTTTCGTCTGAATTAGCTTGATTTTGATACTATTTTGGTCTGAATTTCGGCCTGAAATCGGTCTGAATTTTGTTTTAAAATTTGGTCTTAATTCGTCTGAAATATTGGTCTAGTTTTTGTTTAATTTAAGTTAAAATTTTTTGATGTAAATATTTATCAGATATTCCCACTTGTTTTTAGTCTGAATTTTTGGTTACTTTCGTTCGGTATTTGGTGTTCTTTTGGCCTAAAGTCTTGTCTAACTATTGGTCGGAGTTGTGGTCTAAATTTGTTTTGGAATTTTGGAATGAATTTTTAAACTGATTTTGGTTTTGATTCGGTCTGAATTTTGGGTTTATAGTCTGAGTTTTGACTTTTGAATTTTGGTCCGATTCGTGGCCTGAACATTGTTTTTTTTTAACCGGTTATTGCCCGGTACCCGAAAGCGTGTGCGGATCTCGTTGAAATTTAAAATGTATTGGTTTTTTGGTCAAATTAAGATATATCTACATTCTAAGTAATGTACAACAGGCTTAAAGAACGTATTTAATTTTTCATAAAAATTACGTGCTTGGCTATGGAGTTGTGAGATCGTAAACTCGCAACCAAGCCGATATTAATAGTGATACCGATGCCAAGAGTGATATGAATATATATATTTTAGAAATATTTGAAAGTACTATCCAAATCAACTGTTATCTTAATTTAAATTTTTTTCGGGGTTTTGTTTCGACTAAAAATGACTCAAAAAATAGAAATTATTTCATCAAAATTTTTTCTCAAAGGAAATTAAGATTTCCTTCAAATAGTTTTCTCAAAATAGATCATTTAACAATATAAATCCATCAGAAAAGTCATAATCAAGATTTTGATCTGAATTAGCTATAATTTTGATCTAGATTTTTGATCTGACTGACTTTGGTTTTTCTCTTGGTTTGAACTTTGATCTGAAAAAAGTATTTGAATTTTAGTTTGAAATTTGTTCGAAATTTCCGCCTAAATTTTTATCCGATTTTAGTTTGAATTTTGGTCTCAGTTTATTCCAGTTATCTTTTAATTTTTGATCTATATTTGATAAAATTTTTGCACTAGTTTTTGGTCTAGGTCTGGGTTTTGGTCGGTAGTGAGTCTGATATTTATATTTTGATTTAGTAAAATCAGCCTCCCCCCAAACCCAAATCGTAGAACCGCCACTGGCTGTGCGAAAAGGAAATACAATTTTGACACTTCCTGTTGAGATTGTAAACAAATAAACGGTGTGGAATAAAAATATTTAGGGGATTCCTTCAAACACGTAACTCGCAAGCTGCGCAAGTGTATAAGTTTTTATGCTTGTCTGTGGGAACGCTCTTTTCAACAAACGTGCAAATTGCGCAAATTGAATAACTAATTGCAACCTTGCGGCGATAACACATGGAAGCTGTTACACAAATTGGCTAACATAAAAGGAACAAAAGTAGAAAAAATAAATCAAAAAGCGAAAGAGAAATGTAAAATATTACAAAAATTGTACCACACAATATATACAACTGAATAAACTTTGAGTAAACTAAATCAGATGTAAGTTTCAAAGGGTTGCATATACATTTGCGCAAGTTTGCGAGGCTTTGCGCAATGAATTCATAGCGCAAACTTATCCGGTTTGTGCAAGAAATCCATACAAATTTTGACAGCTGATTTGAATTAAATTTTTGTGTATTTTCATGTTATTATTATTGCAATGATAGTTACCAAAAAAAAAAGAAGAAAAATATGAGCTAAATGCAAACAGAAAAATAAATATAACAAAAACTGAATTAATTCATTTACTTCCAGGTTTTGTTGGCATTCAAATTTTTTCTGTTCATATCATCCATAGCTATCCTTTTTTCTATTAGGTATTTTCTATCCCTATTATATTAAAACAGTAAATATTTGTTTTAGTTATTAAAACTTGGATTTTTCTTTTTTGGATTTGCATTATATTTAGTTTTGAACTTTTTAGTAAAATGCAACTGTGTATGTTAACATATAAAATGCTTATTTTGTTGTTCTAAACATTTCATCCTGGATTGTCAAAATTTACAATTTGAGCTAGTGAAAATTTTGGCAGTTTACTTCCACCTCAATAGTGTCAATATTTTCTTTCGAACTGTCAAAATTTCTTTTCCGAATAAAAGAAATTTATTCAAATTTGCCAACATGTTGCCAAATTTCATATAGGAAATTCTCTCTTTGTCTCTTTTTGAGAAAGAATATGACATAGTGGAAATCAAGCATTGTTTTGAAGTACATTCGCGCACGAAAGAATAATTTTTCAATTTTTTCTTCTTTTTCAGAAGCTGATTGAAGCATTTATTTATATTATATATATATGTATATACACCTGCTCAAAATAATAGTTACACTTCATAACTATTCATTTTAACTCCTCTGCACAACTTTTTTGGAAATTTAAACGGTAAATTGTGGAGAAAATATAAACAGCATAATCTAGCAACGCTGTTGTCAACAAAATAGAAAGTGTAAGTCCTCAATATATGATTTACTTGAACTTGAACTATGAATGAACTACAAATTGGCTTGCTCAAAATAATAGTTACACCTACAAGTGTAATTTAATACATTTTAACAAAAGTTAATATTACATTTTCTTTCTGATTTTTTTTAAAGAACGGTAAGCTTTCTCTAATATTTTTTGCAAAACGACATGTATTGATAATGGAAATTCTTATTCATATGGGTCGTAAATCACATCGTACCGACGAAAAACCCCCGATCGGTTTCCAACTTGAGAAAATATGGGAATTTCTTCGGTGCATTGGTGAACTTACTAACATATCCCATAATTTTGTCAGAAATGTGATAAAAAAGAGAAAATCGAAGGTAGGCCTTTAAAAACGAACACAACGCTTGATCGACATATAGTCACCTAATGCAGAAAGGACCCATTTAAATCATTAAAAGCGATTGCAGTAAAAATTGGAAACGAGGTTAGTGCTGGAATAATTTGGTGACGGCTATAAAAAGTCAACCCACCAGGATGAATAGCCAAAAAAGTTCCCTTAACGCAAAAAAAAAATATTGTATATGAGGCTAAACTATAAAAAAGGACCACGAAAATTGGTAAGGACCTGAAAGCAAAAAAAAAATGAAGAAATATTTTATGGAGTGACGAAACTAAGGTAAATCTCTTTGGAAGCGATGAAGAAAGGAATGTTCGACGCCTCAAAGGCAAAGATGTTTCATGTTTGTTTAACAAAAAAAAACAATGAAGCATAGAGGTAGAAGTATTACGGTGTAGGGTGTTACCTTTCATGGATATGTCCTATATACCTGACAACAAATAAAATAACTGTCGCCGAATACCAGGAACAATTGGAAAATGTGATGCTACCCTATTCTGAGAAAAACATGCCTTTGCATTGAGTCCTTTAGCAATATAACGACCCAAAGCACATCCCATGATGGTAAAAAAAATACTTTGAGGACCATTAAGTCGATTTGTTGTTGAGCCCCCGGACTTGAAACCGATAGAAAACCTGTGGGGAGAGTTGAAAAACAAATTGTCCAAGCAAACTTTTTCAAAACAAGGAGTAGTTGTGACAATATGTTCGAAAAATGTGGTACGACATACTCAAGCAATCCTCTCAGACTTTAATCAACAGCATGTCGAAAAGAATTGTGAAAGTAGTCCAACATGGAGGTGGATATACAGGTTATTAGATAAATAATTAAAAATATATACAAAACTATTCTTGCCGTTGTTAATTTTTTTGTACTTTTCTATAAACCATAAGTGTACCTATTTTTATGAGCAGGCTGATTTAGGCAAAATACATATTTATCGACCTCAACTTTTGTACTTTACACTATATATTAAAGAAATTATTTTTTTTTTATATGTATAAAATCAAAGAAATAATGTGCGTTTGTTTTGTTTTGAAAATGTTAAATAAAAATAATTTTCTGTTTTGTTGAAGTTAGAATTCTAATGTGTAACTATTATTTTGAGCAGGTGTGTATATTTATTACGTCAAAAATACTTTTCTCAATTATTTTAATTTCACAAACACACAAACAAAACATTTCAAACAAAGAGTTACTGTAAACATCAACAGCTACGTCATCAAAAAACATGTTTTCGTCGTTTTGTGCAAAATGAATAAATTAATTATTCTGAGCCCTTGTCCGCCATTTCAAATTTTTGTGTGTTCTGTCAAAATATTATTTTTTCAATTGTATCCTGTCTCCTCAGTCAATTTCTTCTGACCACGTAGAACACCATTTTTCATCATAATGCACTAATTCAGTGGTTCTCAAGTGGTGGGGCGTGTCCACCTTGGGGGGCGTAGACACATTTGAAAGGGGGCATGTTGACTTTTCAATAAACAAATATTTGCATACTTTGTAATGCATTGTAATCATAATAATTAGTAATTAATAAAATTATTTCTCTTTTCTTTCATATTATATTAAAATACACACTTTTTAGTTTCACTGGCTGGCTGGCTTTGCACTAACTAAAGAAGGGGGCGTAAGATAAAAGCAGTTGAGAACCGCTGCACTAATTGAACATGAACTTCATGAAAAACAATCCAGGACGATCGGATACGATTTTGTAGCTTTAAAATTTTGTTTATTTGCGGTAAAACGATTCAAAATACACAAGTATTTTTTTTTTCCGGCATCGGGGACCAACTTTTTTTTCATTCAAGACAGGTGTGTTGTCTATTTGCACAAAAGATATTTGTGGCGCGCAATATTAGAAGACAGCGAAAACGAATGGTGATTCAGTGGAAACAGTAATTCTAATAGTAAAATTGATAAAGGAAATTGTCACTCACAAAAAATAATAACTTGCGGAAACAAAGTTGTCAATTATTTGGAGTTAAAAAGCACGCAATGGATAAAAATGTATCGAAAAAGGGCCAAAAGCAGAAATCACAGAAAAAAGGGGCAAAAATGTATCACTTTTGATCCAATTTGATCAAAGTGGTAACACTGGCCGTGCACTACTCAGAGATAATAAAGAAAAACACCTATGTACCAGTGATGAAAAAGTAGGTACAATTATACCTTTTTCCGACTTTTTCAAACTACAAGGTACATTATATACAATTGATACATTTTTGGCAAAAAACTTCTTGCGTTGCTTCTTAATAAGGGGTTTAGTTTCCGATTTGTCGTGTCCCAAAAAAGTTAGTTCTTGTGATCAATTTTATGACTCACTGTGTATGGGCTGTTATAATTTAACCTAAAGATTAATAACACTATACAATAAAATGAAAAAAATTGCAATACCCATCTCCAAAGTGGATGGTTCATAATATTTTTTGTCGTAGCAACTCAGGTTTTCGAGATATAGCCAATTTTTTGATTTTCCGGACATGGGTCGCCATTTTTATAAAAATTACCATTTTTCGAAATGAAAAGTACAGCATTTATTTCTTTTCAAAAAGGCAATTAAATTATCTTTAATTCTGTTCCATTTCTGTCAAAAGTTATAGAGATTCGAAATTGAAATTCTGACAAAAAAAAAACGCTTTTTTGCTGAAAACGAAATATCCCATTTTTTATGAATCGCTAGCGTGAATTCTTACGCAAAATTTAAGTGCTCAGCGATGGGTTTCTGAACTCTAGTTTGGGAGCTAGAAACAAAAGCTACGATTTCATTAATTTTAATGCGTAACATCTATCTATACATTTATTAGTGTAACTACAATTTTATTCCAGAAGATCTAGTAGTGCTACACTATCATATTATATATCAATTTAAAGAGCTTGACGAGTAGGTTAGCCAAAAGAACACCAAGATTTAAAATTGGTTTAGCCAATTCCTAAATATTAGCGCCGGAAGATCTTTAAAATTCACTCATTGAACAAAGCATTGCATTCATCGTTGTAATAATCATTGCTTAAACGGGAGTAAATAACAAATGAGAGAGAGAAGACATGAGTAACGGCATTTCTCAGAATTATCTAGCGAATTATCTGCATACACAAATAACAAACCAAACACCAATGAGTAGTTTGGTTCTCTTTCGATATTTGTTTTTTCATAAAGAGATTTCTTGAGCAAAAAAATAGCCCCAGTTACTGGGGCCTTACCGACTCATTGCCATACAAAACTCAATTTCAATATTTTCGATTTTCCGGCTTTTCTTTTGGGTTTTTCTAAAACCACCCCAGTATTGAGACAAACAAACCAGAAAAAGAATCATCCAAATCGGTCGAAGTGTTCTCGTTTTTTTGCGAGACTAACACACGGCAATTGATTTTTATATATATAGATCGTAACTTTTTTATTTAAATGTCTAAAAAATATTGTACATACAATATAAGCAATTTATATATTTTCTGCATCTTTCCACACACTACCACTTAATATTCAAAGCAGTATTCATTTTCTCTACAGCATGATAACTTGTATGTAATAGCATTTTAGATTTATCTGTATGTGCACCATCGAAGAAATTCGCATAAATTTGTTTGGTTTCATTGTTATCGGGCTGTGATTGTGGTAATTGCTTGTAGAGCGCTTCAAGCTGTGTAGTAAGCTCACGCACATGTAAGCCAGTGGGTGGGCGTACTTGTGCACCACCATTAATGCAGCCTGTAAATAGCAGTAGCAAGTAAGCTTAACATTTTAATATTATAATTACTACCTGAAGGACAAGCCATCACCTCAACAAAATGATACTGAACTTTGCCACGTTTCAGCTTTTGCACTAAATTTTGTATATTTCGAAAACCATTTGCAATAGCAAATTTAAGTACACATTTTCCATCTTTTTCCAAAGAAATTTCACGAAAATCGGGATTTCTTGTGGAGATGAGAAAATAAAACTTTTAAATATAACTGCATTAACCGCAATTTAAATAAGTACCTTAGGTTTTTATATTCCAAATTCTCCAATTCATTTGCAAATAGCTCTTTAGCAGCATATTTAAAAATATGATCTGCATAACCACCAGAAGCAGTGGACTCATGTGCCCAAACATTAAAATCAGACTTTTGATCACCCCAAGGCCAATCAAGCATTTGTGGTGCATAAGATTGTAATGATTTATCGTCCAGCATTTGTTCGATTTCAACTAAAAATTAAAACAAAATTTAAATTAAATTAAATAAAATAAGGCGAACTTTTAACCATACTCGATGTAATGACACAATCAACATCGCGTGAATCCGCTACTTCACTATAGAAATCTGCACGTGAAGCCTCCAGCTTCTTATCATAACACGGCATTACAGTCACATGATAAATTCGCGATGCAGACACACTCAACTTTTGTGCCAACCACTGTTTCACCAGCATGCCCATAATTTGTTGGGGTGAGCGTGTGGTTGAAATATAAGGTAAAATAAAATTGCCATGCGTTTTTTCAGCATAACACACCCAGCCAGGGCAAGAAGATGATAGCATAGGCAATGCTGCTGAAGCTAAGCTCAAGGTACTACCACTATTTGCCTCACGATAACGTTCAACAAATTCATTGCGGCTTTCAATCAGCGCCAAATCATCAGCAATTTTAGTATTTAATATAATATCTGCGCCCAAACTACGAAAGTAACCACTTAAATGCTTGGAAGTTTCCTCCGCGGACAGCTCATAGCGTTGCGCTAAGCTAAGAATCGGTTGCTCAGCTATTGTAAAGACAATAGTGCGTACTTGTTCGTTGGCCCCTTGTGCTTTGAATTCTTCATTCTCACGTAGTACTTTCAATAGCTCCTCTTGGCTTTGTTGTGTTATCAAAACACCTTCAGCGGATGTAATACAACCCGAACAAGCAAGACAATCTTGGAGTGTTATTTCTACCTTTTGAAGTTTTTGCATGCCGCCTGTCTATATTGATGGTAAAGAATAGTAAAGGGATTGTTTTGGACAATTTAATGATTTTATACTAACCGCTGACTCTTCGTAGTAGCCATCCTCTTGTATTGTTATTTTAGCACCTGTTTTCGATTTGGTTTTTTCAATCGTCACAGGTTTAATGCATTCCTTTCGAGATTATAATTTTGTGGGTATGTATTACAAATATGTATTAGTTCTGAACGCAAATATTTTCTCACCTGGGATGGTGTTATGAAATCATCTAGATCGGTTAACTGAAGCGCTCCGCTAAAGCGAGACATTTGGCGTTTTTGTAAAATTGTTGACCGATTCTTACAATAAATTAAAATGGTACTTCAATGGATTAACACAGTTTTACAAGGTGACGGGGAAAAAATCATGCTTTTTAAATTATCAAAAACATATGAGCGCACACTTGTTGTTTTTTGTACCGGAAAATTTTATTACGTTTTTGTTTTGTAGTAGAACGTATGTATTCGAAGGCACACCCAAGTTTTTTGCTCTGTTCTCGTCTTAACGTTTTGACTCTGAATTTATTTTTAAAATAATTTATATTAAATGATATGTTTTTTTTGTTCTCTTAATTTTTTTTAAATAAATACTTTTTGCTTTAAAAGTACTAAACGAAGGGTAGCGCTACTATTGCATCCCTTGCTCGCTCCATTGTGAATGGCATACCTAGTGTTAGTCCGATACAAGATACTACGAGTAAATACTCGATACATTTTTTGAGTACTGAGTACTTTTTGTACTCGATGCTTTTATGCAAGTACTCCAAGAATGGTAGAATACAAGATTAGGCATTGCGCAGGTTTACCATTTTTAAAATTTCTTGGCTTAGTCATACCAGACCTTTGTTTACATTTTTGCTTTTCCGGGAATATTTTTATAATTTTTCGCGACTGCAAATACTTGTCTTATGCAAGATATCGCATGACTCCAAAGCATGACTACTACCATCAGAAGGCCGGCAGAAGAAGAAGCACCATAAATTTTTGTAGTGGAATCAAATAGCTATGTTGGTAATATTGCGTATTAAAGTGCACCGGAAGAAAAAAAATCAATTTTGTTGCACAATTATTGAATTTACTTATTATTATTATTTATTACTAATTTATTAGAAGAAAACAATTGTTTATTGTGGTACACCTCTGCCGGCCTTCTGATGATGGTATCCACAAAGCTTTGGAGTCACGCGATATCTTGCCTGAGACATGTATTTGCAGTTGCGGTAAATTATAAAAATAATCCCGGAAAAGAAGAAATGTTAACAAAAGTCTGATATGACGTAGCCAAAAAATTTTCATTATGGCGAACCTGCACAATGCCTAATCTTGTATTCTATCATTCATAACTCGAGCTAAGTAGGTAAAAAAATCACAATGATATTTTATGAACTCCTCACGCGAGAAGAGTAATTGTCATTACTGCAGTCTATGGAGCGGTAATTCATTGAAAACTTTAAACACGATTTTCTTAAAAGTTGTTTGTCTTGCAGAAAAAGATCGTGAACTCTATCTTTATTTGCTGCTTGGATAAAGGTCAAAAAGATTGTCGCACAGTGTAATAAGTATTATTCACATAATAAATGTATCATGCTTTATAAATTCCCCTATTTGAATGAGCACGATATGAGTAAGTATCGAGTATTTATCTCCGAAACTCTTCTAGCATCGTTACTTCTCACCCATACTTTTAATGAGTACTGGTATCGAGTATATGCCGGTATCAGAGCAACACTAGGCACATCAAAAAAGAAGAAGCAGCTCTAAGGTATAGTCGGAAGGATTTGCAACTGTTATTATTTTACACAGGTTTCCTTAAACTCATTTAAAATTCCAATTTAAAAATGATTGCAACTGAGGCTGCACTAAGAAAGCAAACAAACATTTCTGATAATTCCAATAAAATTACAAAAAATAACGCAGAGGTAACGCCGAAAAAAAATAAGTAGTAAGTCCATATACTGAAGTTTAAAAATAATGAACCTATTGATTTTTCAAATATGAACCTTAATCAAAATAGCACTGCTGTTCACGCTGAACTTCAAGTAGCCACCAGTTCCACTACACATCGTTTCGTAACACGTACTGTCGTCGTTGTTGCAGTATCGTTCCTCGTCTATTTCTATGCACATAACAAAAACCATGAAACCAAATTTGTGCTGGTGCGGGAAAACGTTGAATTAAGAATGCAAAAATTCAATTGCTCCGACAGTTATGCAAAAGAATTGCAAGCTCATCCATTGTGTGCTGCTATGAATAAATGTGGACGTTTTGTTAGTGATTTCTTAATCGAACCTAATGAAATTGCGCTGCTTTTGAATTTAGCGCGTACAATTCTTTCTAAAGCAGGCTCTGCTGGAGGTGCTTCAATTTTAGATTTGCATACTGGTGCGCTATCGTATGGCAGCGATTTTGTTAATGTTTTTAGTATACCGCATTTGGTGGCAGATATACAGGAAGAGCATTTACTAGCGTATAATGTAAGTTTTAAATATTTATTTCATTTATTTATTTAAATGAAACCAAGCCATGACGACCATATATGTTTTGAAAACACTCATCTTTTAAATAAATTACTCCTTTACAGCTTGCTAAAAGCACAATAAAAGTTGCCATCTCAAGGAATTTTGGGATACCGCTCAATAGCTTGTATCTTACATATCCAACATTTTTCTCACGTCTAACAAATGTAACAGCAAAAACTGTACACGATGAATACTGGCACGAGCATGTAGATAAGGTAAATAAACATTAATCGTATATAGAAACGTTTCAAGATAGTAATTTACTATTTCGTGTTGTAGGAATCATATCCATCTTTTCATTATACCTCACTACTCTATCTAAACACTTACGAAAAAGATTTTCACGGTGGACGTTTTATTTTTGTTCACGGAAAAGGTAAAAATCGTACAACGTCTACTATCGAACCGAAAAAAGGACGTCTTCTTGCGTTTACATCTGGTGAAGAAAATCTCCATCATGTAGAACGAGTGCAAGCTGGTGAAAGGTAAATGGAAATGCAATAATAATTGCTTATTTTAAATATCTCTACTTTACAGATATGCTATAACAATATCCTTCACCTGCAATGAAGCACTGGGTATTGCAGATCCTAAAATCAAGCCCTAGAACCGATCAAAGTATGGATTGATTTGCTAATATAAAGTATACTATCTCAGACAATAGAGTGAATATAGATTAAATTCAATATCATAGAAAATTTGTAATGTTTTGTTATATGATAACACTATGTTACAACTGGAAAACAAATTTAATGCACCAGAGTTCTAACCTAGTTTGGCCGTAGAAAGTAATGTCTTTTCCATTTGCCAAATTTTTCACTTAAAATGGCTGTAGTAAATGTTTTTGCCACAACTCATTCTCTTTTTCACCAATTAAATATGTATTGATTAAATAAATAAAAAAAAAGACCTCATGTGTTGAACGCTTATGATTTTGAATCGCTAAAAAAATGGGGAATTATGGAAAAAAAAATTTTTCGGGAAATCTTATCGCGTACAACTCTGTTAGTTCTTTACAGATTTTCATAGCTCGACAAGTTTTGTAAATCGAATACTTGGATACTATGTTTTAACCATTATATACCCACTGGTCGCTGCCATTTTACGTTCGCCATTTAACCCTCTAACCCGCAAGATTGAAATAATAAAAAAAAAGAAACACCAAAATTTTTGTTTCCAGTTAATATTGATAAAAGAAAAATGAATATGAAGTCCATTTTTTGATTAGTTTTTGAGTTTAGCAGTTAGGTGAGAAAAACGAAAGGCTGCCCTGAGGCGGCCTTGCGGGTTTAAGCCAAAAAATAAAGATATATTTGGGCAATCTTATTTGGTGAGCGGCCTTACGGGTTAGAGGGTTAAAACTAACATCTGAGTTTACTAACAAATTTTCTTTATCAATACGTACAAATACGAATGGAAAAATTGCAACTGTCGTATAGTTACAGTTATTTTTAACTCGAAAACACGTTTTGAAAAAAAGATTTTTTTATTTTCGAGTTTTTATATAACATGTTAAAAACTTGTGCCAAACGGTATGTGATAAAAACAAATAACTGTTTGTAAAAATTATTATACATATATAGTGGACGCTCTGAATACTTATATTCGGAAATCTTAATTGTCCAGAAAACTTGAGTAATTTTTGACTTGTATGTAACTTCCTAAAATCTTAAGATTTGAATTAAGTTTTCTGAGTAGGTTTAGAATAATTTTTTAGTTCGATTGTTGTTCTTGTTTTTAGTGCTATTACCTAATAAAATGCTACTGTGTACAACGTACATAATGTATCTATAAATTTTCGATCATCCAAGCAGTATGTTATGTATGTATGTAAAACGACTTTGAAGCTTAGAAAAATAATTAATAAATGCAACGGCTATATAGTATTATAATAAAAAAGTACTTTAAAAAAAAAAAAGTTGATTTTATAAACCGTTCAAAAATCTTAAGAATTCGGAATACTTAAGTAGCCCAAGAAAATAACTACTAAAGATTTCTAAGCGTCCACGGTATTCCAATTCATTTTTCATATAATGCGCAAAGGTTACTCCAGTGATCAACAATGTACGTATGTCCACATTACCGCACCTTCAACTAATTTATTTTAAAACTCTTAGAACGAAAATAAGTTTTTTATTGAAATGGGGCGTACTGGGCATTTTTGTTTCAATCACTAGAGTCACGTAAGGTATTAATTATATATAAAAAATAAAATAGGTCTTAAAAACATATCGAAGTGATGAAAAAATTTGGTAAATGGGGACAGCCATTATTTTTAACTGCCAAACCAGCTATATAGGTCCGAGTCCCTATACATTTTTCGTGTAACATAGTGTAATTTTTCAAACTCTTACTATCATTATTACGTTCCTATCAAAATTTACAATACTTTTATTACAGTTAAAGAATAAAGAACCAAAGGAATCTCAACATTTCCAATAATTATAAACCACTTTTCAGTATTATTTATACATTTCTTATATATTTTTTGTTAGAAACAGCAATTATTTGTAAGCATTATGATGTCTAAAAAATGGATTAATTATAGTCTATTCACAATTTGTAATTGCAAATTTTATGTAAAAACAGTTTGATACACAAAATTTAGTTACTAATGTTTAAAATTAATATTTTTTTCCGCAGTTTTAATGTAGTTGAAAACTTTTAAATTTATCAAAATTAAAAAATCCAGCTCGCACTTGTCGCCCACCAAAGAAACGGCCATTTAAATCAACTACAGCTACAAATAAAGTATTTAACTAAAACGAATTTTTAATTATACAATAGAAAGAATACCTTTAATAGCGCTTTCAATCCGTTTAAATTCAACAAATATTTTAACAGCATCTTCTGGTGCAGTGCCAAAAGCTTCGTGTATTATAACACTCACGACATCCCCATATTTGGTATTACATTCATCTTTCACTTCGGGCTCAAGCTCTTCGTCAACATCACCGGGACCAACCATATTCTAAAGAAATAAAAATAAAAAGAATAAAAAATTGGGGGAAAATACCGAAGAGGAAACCTAATAAAAACAAAAATTTATTGGATTTACCCTCAATAGCACCACTTTACTGGGAGCCTTCATAATTTCTGTAATGCTCGGTTCTGATTGCGCAATTTCTGTTACAGCAGCAGCTGCTGCAACTACACTACTGCTACTACTACCACTGCTGCCACTAAAAGCTGGTGCAGCATTGATATTGTTAGTCGGTGTTGTTGGTGGCGCCATGCTTGCTATAACTGTTAGCGGGGGACTAAAAGAAGGTGGCGGTGGCAAGAATACATCTTTTTCATGTATAATGCGACCACCACGTTTTGATGTTTTTTCCACTTGCAAAGCTATGGACATACCCTGCTCCTGCTTGCCCAGACCCTGTCCATCTTTAAAACCATATTTAGCCATTATCTTAGCAGCGACAGAACTAGCAGAATAGGGTATGGTTACATTCGATGAACCATCACCACTTTCATTATTAATGATTGAGATCTCTTGTAATGAAGGTGGCGGTGCTATTGCTGCACCACCTTTATTCGATACCGAACCAGCTGATGGTGGACTGTAGCTGTCTTCTTCGGTTTGTCGTTGTCCAAAGCCACTAAATTTCACTGGAGGAGAATCACTGTGTGAATTATTATTATTACTGTGACGACCACGACCACGTTTGCGATCTCTACCACCACCACCCCCGCGGTCATCATTACGTTCGCCGCGACTTCCACCGCCTCCTCGATCGTCACGATTCTTATCTTTATTTGAATGCCTGTCTTTAAGTTTTTCATATTCATTAGGCCATTGTGGATCGTACTCATCAACAAAATCCCAATCATCTTTTTTAACATTTTCTATAACTGGTGCCAGTGGTTTTGCAGTGATTATCGGCTTTTGTCCTCCAAATAGAATTTCGGATTTGCCAACGCTGGTATTTGTAGCTGCTTCGTTATCGGTAGCTATTTTTTTCGTTCGTAAGTTTACCACCGGCGTCATAAGCTGGGGATTCAAAGAAGATTAGATATTTAAGCATACTTTGTTTGTGGTATGTATTTTACCGGTTTCTTAGGTTGCTCCTTGGGCACTTGTGCTTTTTTAATAGCCAGCTGCGTTTGCAGCATTTTAATTCCTGATGACCACCCATCAATCTGACTAGCTCGCGGCTTAGTATCAATATCATCGTACAAATCCATTTTTAACAATTTTCTGCATAAATTATCCCAACAAATTTTTACAAATATTGCAGATTTTCGAAAATTTTCAACAATTCTTTATTTTCCTTAAATTTGACATTCGTTTGTTTAGGGTAAGTGCAATGTATCTTGCTAATAATTGAAATCAGAGTTGTATGCAATAGTACTAAAAGGGATAGTGACAGCAGAAAGACGATTTTTAATTCATATGTGAAACCCATAGAGTAATTAAAGCAGGTATCGTTAGCTGCAATACATTATTCTTCTTATTTTCTTTCAAGAAAACGATGGCTGTTAAAAGTTTGTCTTAAATCAACTGATTTTAAGATTTAACTTGTTTACACTAATAAAGAAGAATAAAATTGTGTTTCATATCATATTTTATTGAAGAAAAGTTTTTGTCATATACATATATATTTCTCAACTCAAATTTATTAAACATTTCACGTTAACATCCTTAGAGCGGTGAATAATTTGTAAATTGAGTATCAATATATCGAAATCTGATATATTTGAAACCTACGTTTTAAGTGGGTTATTAATGTTTTTTTTTTGTCATTAATTTCTCCTCTAGTCGTATTGGAAGCTTAGGGATACAAGGTACTCCTAGTGGAAAGGCTGTGGCTCCGTTTCTAGAACAGGAATAGTTGCTACCTGTTTTGTGGATTATCTTTAGTGGTTCTCACAAAAAGTTACCAGAATTAACATATCGAAGATTTATTAACAATTGTGAATGGGAAACTAAGCCTTATGGGCAACCATAAGGGGCACTAAGCAGCTTAGCCAAACTAAATATAAACTAAAGATTTTAAATTAAAAAGTGTTAAGTGTCATTTATATTATGAAGACAGCAAAAGATTGTGTAAAAAATACGATTATAGTAAATAATATAGAACTGTCAAATTCAGGCAGAACATCTTTAAAACAAAAACAAATTATTGAAAAGAATCAAAATCGATAAACACTTTCGTTTAAAAAATTTTTAGAATAATATTGTTAGTTCAAAATAGAATAAAACAACTGCATTTAATAAGTTTATATTTGCAGCACACAAAATTTGTAGTTCCGCATCCTTTTTTTTTTTTTTTTTGTTCATTTATTTGAAAAATGTAATCTTTTAATGTAAAAAAGTAAAAAAAAGTTGCTAGCAGCTTAAAAATTTAAACTAAGTTCATTTTTAATGTAATTTTTTTTTGACACTACCACATTTTTTTTGCCTATAGTGTGATGCATTCACGCCAATGAAAAATATAGCCTTAATGCTAGTCGTTTCCTCTAAAGACATTAAAATTATTATTCAAAATTAAAGAAACGAAGTATCATACGGGCTTTACTAATTGTATATAAGTGATAAAGAATTGCTTCGGACGTCAGTCACTAATTTTTAAAACAAAAAGCAGCCACGAAAACAACAGTCTATTGTGTAGATCATTTTGTAATGAAACATAATATGCAGTTCTTAATTAAACAATTCAACGATATATTGTGTTATATCCAAATTTTACAACAAATCGCATCATATTTAGGGTAGTCGGTCAACCAATAATATTTTGATCTGAGCTGAAATCATGCAAAAATTGTATGTAAGATCATCTTGTTTGTGGAGGATAACCAACTTGGTCTTGTCTGTTTTCAAGAAAATGTTAATGGTAGAAAAGAGGACCAACAAATAACAAAGCTCATTAAGCATTGCCTTGACCGTGTTATCTATTTTAAGTGGTGTACCTCTTCTGAGTAGGATCTTCCAAATATTTAAGCTGCTGACACTGCCTTATTAAAATTGATAGACACGGCTTCAAATATACGCCTCAGAACAATCTTTTTAAAAATTCGTTTCTCAATCGGATTAGTCCTTTTCTTTCTTTTGAACTTAGGAAAAAAATTTTATTCGTTCTCTAAGGGTATTAGAAACTCGATATTAACCTGCACTTTATTCTTCCTATTTTAATTTAATTAAATGCAAATATAAGTCCTATAATTCCTTCAGGTTATATTAAATTTATTTCAATAAGGTAGGAAAAATAGTTAGTAAGAAAGAGATTGAAACTCCCCTGTCTTTTTCTAACTACCTATTTTTTTACCTCTCTCTTTCAGACAGGCGTTCATGCTTCTGTCCGTGTGATCAGCCACATTAAGAACAATTTTTTATAAATGGATTTTGGTGAATAGTACCAAATTTTTGCTACTCCTCCGTTAATCAACTCTTTTTCAAGCACATATGTTGCACAATTTGCAACTCTATGAAATCAACCAAATCGAACGAAAAGGAATTATGTTCGCCATCTTGGAAGAAGAAGAAGAGAAAAATCGAAACAATTGACAGCGCCAGCGAAAAAAATCGCGTCAAATAATTGAATTTTAATTTTTCCTAAAATATCTAAAAAAATTTCCAAAAGAAATTGCATTTTCACACAATCGAAAAACGATAAACGAACTGCAAAACAGGAAGTAACGACAAAATTGCGTTCAAAAACGTGCGAAAAACTGAAACTAAAAGAGAAGCAAAAAAAAAATCGAAGAAGGAAAAAGTGCGAAGGCAACGAAAAGGAAAAAGTTTCGTTTTTTGCGTTGCTACTACACACACACTCTATTTCTACTTGTACTGATGTGTGTTGCTTGCGCGTTCTTCACTAGCGAATTATTGATACAGCGTATAATAATTCGGTAAATAAAAGTCGGAATACATCAAACCAACAACAAAAGTAAAAACGTGGAGCTCATTGTGGAATCATCATCTCATCTTGTCATCCCCCACCACAATAGCTGCAGCGAAGCGCTAACAGTACTACTACTGTTGAAGAATAATTGGAGAATTCCTATTCTACCCTCATAACAGAAAATCGAAGAAGAAGAAAAACGACGACGGTATTTTTCACGACACCGCCCCCTCTTCGGCGTTTCTTTTTTGTTTTTTTTTTTTTTTGGAATAACAAATTACTCGACTTTTTGCTAAATTTACACGGAGCACCCGCGCGCTGCATTTGCATTGTCATTGCCACATCGTCGTCGCCCTCATCAAAAACAATTACAAAAACAGAAAAAAACAAAATCTGTTTATTGTGTCTGTGTACGTTCAAACAGGATATTTCTTTTAGCCGTACATCATCGCCAAAAACCAGCACCAAACATAACACAATAACAACAGCAATAATCATTACAACAGCAGCTCCAGCACACTGTGAGCTTTTGCAAATAATTGGAATTATAATATTTTGGTTCTATTGGACTATGTCTGAGCATTTGTGTCAACTGAAACAACAACAATTCACATAGCCATGGCTGCGACGAGAAAGTTGCAAGGTGAGCACAAAAAACTTGGAAATATTCTTATATTTAGATTTATGGTGATTTAATTTCAGTTGCTTCCCTTTTTTGTTTAATAATTAATTTTTTACAAGGCAGTGGCATGTATTGCCAAATATATTTTCCCCCAATGCATACATCTCAACATAATGAAAATCCAAAATATGTGCGATATATCTTTAATGTGTAGTTTTGTATGAATTAAATTTTTCAATTATATACGATTCTAAAAGTGAATCTCCGTAACATGTTTTCAGACGCAACGCGTTTGTGGTGTTTTTTTTTTTTTGTTTCAATGTTTATTTATTTATCCAATAAACGGGATACAATTTATATGGATGCTTAGTTAAATTATCTAAGTACAAAATTAAATAGGTAAATTTTTGTTCATGGGTAAAATATTAAAAAAGGTAAAAAACAATGAAAACCATAATACTTAAACAAAATTGATACGGTACATGTGACAAAACTTAAAAGAATAAATTAATTAAATATTGTCTATTGCCCCGGTGTTATACACTAGTCCGTTTTCATGATTGTATCTTGTGTGAAAAATTAAAATTTTGTCATTTAAGACCAGTTGTCCCGATTCATGTAGATCATAAATGTATGTAATCTTTGTGTATTTACTACTTATCAGATTTGGGCAATGTATGATATCCCTAATATTAATAAGTTCAGAGTTTATGCATTTATTGAAAAAATTATAGTGTCTGTACGTCACGAAGCGATCCATTCTCGCACACTTTTTATGCGGAATATATTTCAGAGATTTTACCATATTTATATGAACCAATGTCTCTTAATTATATGATTGATATTTATTAGGCTCAATAAATGTTTGTCAAAGTTAAAAAGTCACAACTGCATATAGGACAGGCAAATCATACGGTCGTTTTTTTGTGATGATTCTTATCATTTCAACACCCTATATAAACTACTTAATACCTGAAATCGTAACCCAGAAGTTTTGCCTTCAACGAGCGCATAAAGTGTTAAAAGTTCCTTGCAAAATGCCTGATTTGATACTGAGTGCAAGTGAAAGTAAGAACTTGGCACCAGTTCTGTAATTCGCTTATATCACTCCATGGCAACGGGTTAAAAATCGTTTTTAAATAAAATGTAGAACTTTACGATAAAACTTGTGCGTAGTTATACAATAGAACCTCGATAGTTCAAATCTCAAAGGACAACCTAAATCATTTCAATTATAAAAGATAAAAAAAAAATTAGGATTGTTTACTTATTGCACTAAAATAACAAATAGTTATACCTAAATTGGAAAGTCATACTGATCTTGGCAAAAGTGGTGTCATTTTATAGGTCTAGACCAGCGGTTCTCAAGCTTTTTTTTGCGTACCATCAATGAACAAAGTAGATCAAACACGTACCACAAAACTAAAAAACTGTGCTTTGTGTACTTTATGTCCATCAAAACTGTAGCGTAATGAGAAAATACAGATTTTTAATAAAATTCAGCTATCGCTTATTTCTTTTGCCGTCTATTATCTGCGTACCATCTTTGGAGGCCTCATGTACCACTGGTGGTACGCGTACCACAGTTTCAAATAATTATGTAAATAAATATATTAATCATAAAACGGGGTCTTGAGATTTTATGAAATATTGTTCAAAATTATAGCGCACTTAGTACTCACTATGTTCAAAACTGAATAACTTCGGTATAAATGAAGAAAATTCATCGGGTCTTTTTTATTGTGAAACTTTTTTTTATTCTATATTAGTTTGAGAAATAAAAATGATCACTGTAATACAAAAAATATCAAATTTCGGATTCAGTGTGCCAAAATTTTTGCGCACTTAAACTAATTAATTAGTAATATTTTATTAGGAGCATCAAATTTAGTTTTTAGTATAAAGAAGGGTTACCTCTGTATTTGTTAACATATCAATACATAAATTTCTGAAATATGTTGTAAATTTCTTAACAAATATCTGATTTTAGGGATCCCTAATAGTATTAAGTTAAATTGAAGGATATCTCTCTCCAGGAAGTTTTAATTCCAACATTAAGACCAATTTTTTTTTTATATAAGGAAGAGAAATGTAGTCGATCACAACAATAATTTATTTTTCCTTAAACAGAAAATCAGTTTCTTTACCAATTTTTAAAATTAATCATTTTATATTGACGATAGTAAAAACTAACAAAATTTTTTAAAGATTCTAAAATACGACTTAAGCCGGAGTGAATTCTTCTTGTGGCTTCTTCTAAACCACAGTTATTAAATAACATATTTGATACCAGAATATAAAATGCTGTTAGAAGTGTTTTTTTTAAGTCACCGATCGGATATAAGAGACTTCACAGCAGCCATTGATGACTTGAGCTGTTAACGAAGCAATTTTGGCTGGCATATCACAACGACGGACACCCAAACTACAGACTCGCCACACTCCCAAAACTCCACTGGGAGTTAGGTTGGGATACAGTAGGTTCCACAATTCTTACCTCTCAAAAATCAACGAGACTGTTCAAACCCCGCATGACACTCCACAAATATTTAAATGTCAATTGCACCCCACGAACTTAACATACATACTATACATTTACTTTTGACAATGAACCTGTGATATTGATGACAAAAGTTATAGTTGCTACTACAACAACAACAGCAGTCATTGATTTTGAAGTATTAAGATTTGCATTTCCATGAGTTCGAAAAAATATTGCATTCCGCTAACTCCAAAAAAGTCTTCAATAAATGAATAACCAATCGGTGACTTCTAAAGAGACTTGTAATCACATATGGTATTCTAGAGTCAAATTTATCTTTGGTCAAAAACAGTAATCACTCAAGTCTGAAAAGCTCATTTCGAGTAGACACGGTTTAAAGTTAATGTGATTGGTTGCCACTCTACGTAAGCGAACACGTTCCTTTTTTTATAACTTTTGTTTTAAAAAACATCGAATTTCGGTGATTTTACGTACATTTGCATTTACAACTCAATTCTGTTTAAAGTCGACTTAAGCGATTATTGCTTTTGATCACAGATATTACTCAAACTAAAATCATTATGCAATTTATGTAGTCAATATCTCAGTTCAATGCGAATCAATTAAATATATATATTTATACCTATATAAATATATATTTTTCGCTACCAGAGGGAGCGTAGCTCGTGAAAAAGAGTAACATTTATGTGGCAGCTATAAGAATAAATTATCTGAATACATTAAAATGTGGCAATATTATTGCCAGTTAATTTTTGCAACTGACATTTAAAAAAAAAACTTGAACTACGTACAAACAAAAAAATATAAAGTACAAAGAAAACAATTTTTCGTTTTGTTTAGCTAAGGAGTTTTCTTATATAGTAGGTACCAAAAACTCATACGAAAATAAGGCACATTGATTGAATTCCATAACAGTATTCTACTATATGCAAATAAAAATGAATTTCTAAAAAATAAATTTTGAACACAGTTTCTCAAGAAATGGAATAGAAAATGGGTTTCTGTAAATAATATTAAATCTAGGAAAAACGGTTATCATCTTTAGGCGCAGTGACTCAAAATTATTCTGTGAATTTTCATCAAAATCCAATAACTCTTTATATTTTTCTGTACTTTTTGTACGACGTCGAAGCACTGTGCACTGTAAATAACAATCAGAATCCATTTTTTTTTTATTCGTCAGAAAAAAGATTTTAAAGTTTCAATTCGAGCACAGAACTTACGAACATGACGGTCATGCCAATTAAAGTTTTTTGTTTTCAGAAAAGTTTTATAAAATGTTTACTGGGAATAACAGGTAAATAGTACACGCTTGTGAAAATTAATGTAGACAAAAATGTGTTTCAGTGACATCGGAATAATTATTTTTTAATGTGTCCACCCTTGGCTTCCAGTATCATCTGAATACGGCGAATTATCAATCTTGGATGGCTGGCAGGGTGTCAGATCTTGTTAAAAAATCAGGCTTGACATGAACAAAAATGATTGAATATGTGAAGAGCGGAACAGCCTATAATGAGATATTCTACCTGCTATAGCTCCTTGAATTGAACACTAGCCATAGGGTTGGGACGATGAGAGAGATGAAACGAAATAGACAATATTATGGGAAATCCTTTAAATAAGCTTAGCTTCTGAGATATTAATGGTAGGGTTTTTTAACGTTAACCTCCTGAAATTTGTTGAATACATTTGAATGTGCATATCACTAAAAATTAAATTTTGGGATCATTCAGGCATCACAAATAAGATTTGCTTGAAAATGCCAGAAATAAAAATCTTAATTTGTTAATAATGGAAAGTTAAAAGGTTAAGTTCCAAAACTCTTACACATATCTATAAAGGGCCTGTAGTTAAAATGTGATATGCAACAATTTAAAATTTTACAGAGAAGCAAAAAATCCCTATTTTTTTGTTTCACAATAATTTTAGGTTTATTTTTATGGTATTTGTGATATAAAAGTTTTGTCGATGATAAGTCTAGGGATACCCGGCGGTCAAAACGTAATATGTGCCTGTGAATTTTATGTTCTGAATGAATTTTTAAGTGTTTTTTTGTTAATCAATGAATTATGATGAATATATAATTCATATAAAAATAAAAAAACCCATTTAGAAAAAAGTTTTGCATGTCACGTTTTGACGGCTGGCCCTTCATATCAGAGATGTGCATGAATGCATGTATGAGCCATTTACACACCAAATGAAACTGACATAAAAATGCTTGAGAGCAAAAACGAAATAACAATAACTGAGAGCGAAGTGAAGAATATCAATTGAGTGCAAAAGTGATATAAAATAAATTCAGCGCAAAAATGAAATACGCGGTGTTCTGTTTTTTCTCTGAAGTATTGTTATCCCATTTTTGTGCCGAATTTTTCATTAGTCCGTTTTTGCGCTCAAGACGTTTGATTATTCAATATTAAATTTGTTTTTTGACAACGTTTCACATCTGCCAAAATTTGAGATGTGAAAACCTTCGATGGAATAAACTTGCTCAACTTTGTATACCGTTCCAGGCCACGTTGAATTTTGTTTTTCGCTATATTTCTTTTATGGCTACCATTTTCTTTGTGCCCACTTTCTGGATGTTGAACGTTTCTCAATTTTTATGCACCAATTCCCTTAGTTTTGCTATCGTAATCCTCAGCATCAATTTGAAACGCTCGAATCAGTGTCCACCACCACCACTTTAATATATATGATGAAAAATATTTGATAAATATTTTCCGAGTCTAACTCGAGATTTTCTTTTTACCACTTAAATATAGGCCCCTAACTCATCTCACTTCTAAACAAGGAATTTGTAGTATCCTGTAAATATTATCATTTCCTTTAGATTGGTAATTGAAATTATTAGTGAATTTTGGAATAATCACCGTAGTTCACATATAGTTATAAACATTTACGCGTTAGACGTAATCAACCATTTTTTTATGGCCTCAAAATATTGACTTCATTTCAATATCGTTAGTATCAATTTTGTTATAGCTATAATATGATGAGCTTTAAATCGAAACACTAATAAAAACCAAGGGTGTTCACGTTTAAGAGATTGTTCACGTTTGCGATTGTTGAAAAAATAACCGAAACTTTTTGAAAATAAAAACTATACCATATAGTGTAAACATTTTATGAGTAAAATAATTAAAAAAAAATTTGCAAAAATTCACTTAAAATTGAGAATTACTTAAATAAAAATATAAAGTAAAAAAATTATTTCCTAAATAAATAAGACTAGTCGGTAAGGCCCTAGTAACTGGGGCTAGTTTTTTGCGGAAGAAATCTCTTTATGAAAAACAAATATCAAAAGAGAACCAAACTACTCGTTGGTGTTTGTTTTGTTATTTGTTTATGCAGATAATTCGTTAGATAATTCTGAGAGATGCCGTTACTCATGTCTTCTCCCTTTCTCTCATTTATTATTTATTTCCGTTTAAGCAATTATTTTTTCAATGCAATGCTTTGTTCAATGAGCGAATTTTGAGAAACTTCCGACGCTAATATTTTGGAGTTGGCTTAACCTATTTTAAATCTGATAATTTTTGGCTAACCTACTCGTCAAGCTCTTTAAATGGATATATTATATGATAGCACCAGTAGCACTTCTGGATCTTCTGGAATAAAATTGTAGTTACACTAATAAATGTATAGATATAAATTAGCTTATTGCATAGAAAAAAATTTTAAAAACAATATTTTACTTCAATGGATTGAACGTTTTTAATTAAAAAAAAAAAGTTAATGAAGGAAAAAATCGGTAATCTTCACCTTAAATATTCCCATTTCTCTTACGTTCTTGAAAATTGATACACAATTTCTAATAAATTTTATTCACGTTTTAGAGTTTTCTGGTTTTATTCACGCTTTTGAATATATTCAACCAATATTAATTGACTATAGTCAATTAACCTTTAGAGTACCGGGGTGGCCAACAAAGTTCAAAATCATGAAACTTGATGCTCAGGAATTCTTAGATTCGCTGAATCCATTATAAATGTTTATTTTAATTTTATAATTTTAAATATTGAACTGCTATTTATTTATTTTACCGTTGGTTTTGTTTCTTTTCAATAGAAACTGTATTTTTTCTTAAAATTCTTCTGCTCATAAATGTATGACTTAATTGTATGACCACAAGTGTATATAGATGTTTACAATTGTTTAACTTCTGGACAAATGTAATTATAAATAGTATATACAGGTATTTACATTTGTAACCTAATAATATTTAGAGAAAGGCTAACTCGAACCTAAGAACCCCCAAGTAAAAAGTTTGAAACGAACTAAATCAATTTTTCAAAAAGTCGTTCCCCATTTTAAAATTCTGTTTACACATTCGGATTGAGCGACCCCAAAAATCGCCGAGTAACAAGTTTCAAACGAATTAAATCAATTTTTTAAAAAGTCGACCGCCATTTTGAACTTTGAAATTCTATTTACAGGTTTGGACCCGATTAACAAATTTCAGAAAAATTAAAAAAATTTCATCAGAAAGTCGTTTTTCTTTCTGTTACCGGCAAAATTTTAAAGTTCTGTGGAAAATCGTTAGCCCTCTAAAGGTTAAACAAAAACCAACTTTGCAAGAAAAAAATAAAACCGTTTTTTAATTTGCATAATTATAATTTCAATTTCACTGAGAATCGAATTTCGTTTTTGACAGATTAAAAGTTTGGAGAAGAAGAAGAATTTATGTATGTATGTGTTTTGCCAAAATAAATAAAAATGTTGCATTTCAACAATCGGAGGAATATCAATTAGTTGCTCTCCAGCTCCATTATTTTTTTTTCATTCTCGGTTTTGTTAATAAATCTAATATGTTCATGTTTTTTACAATGTGGTCTTTGAGAGTTACTGAGTTACTTTCCGCATTTCAAGTAAATTTCGCTGAAATTTTGAAATACTTTTCTCAATGGCATCTCTTGTATAAATATGCGAATTTTTCGAAGTTTGCGTACGTCTGTGCGCAGAAGAAATTTCATGATATTAGAAACCAGACTTCAGAATTACTTACATCTGAACCTACTATATCAACTTGGCGATCTTATTCAAATATTGATAGTAAAAAAGCAAAAATTTGTTTCAATTTCTAATAATCTGTAGTTGTACTTTTTAAATAAAAGCCAAATGCAAAACATAATTTTCATATCGGATATTATGATATTAATTGCTGCCCCATGAACGACGCCAATCGACATGCCCGAATTTTAATAGAGATTAGTAGAAAGATTTTATGCAGAAAACATGATTATTTAAAACTTCCACAATCATAATACTAAATTTCATACCTCTGCATATAATTGTTTGTCCTTTATGAAAGGTTAAAAAAAACATTGCTATGGAGCTGTAGACACTGTATTTTCTCAAATTTTTTTTATTTTGATATTCTCTTGTTTTTTATTTCCCACTTTTTTTTTTTAGTTTGAAAAACTGTTTTTCCATTTTATTTTCATTGATAAAGAGCAATTATAGAATACTGGGATCTAAAAATATTTTAGTTGCTTTCAAGAGTCTTGAAGATATTATCTGATTTTAAAAAAAATTTTCTTGGTTCGTTAGAACTGAAAGTGTGTTTTAAGTGGGTTCAAAAGTACTGTACAAGTACATATAACAAAACTTTAATTAAATTCTTTAATTGCGTGAACTGGGTCCTTTCTGTATTAAAATTTCAGCTGTTTTAGTAGCCAAAATTTATCCCGCTGCTTTTAGTGCTTTTTGAAAGTTAAAACGCGGAAAAAAAGTGGTTTAGCGCTCAGAGCGTTTTTTCAATATAAAATAGCTTCGAAAAATCGATAAAATTTTCATTGACTAGAAGTATCAGATGTGTGATGAGTTTTCTCGCACTTTTATAAGGAAAAAAATTTAACGCTTTTTTTAAGAAAATACGCGTTTTATTCTCATTTTAGCGGATTTTGATAAACAAAAGTTGGCCATACTGTATATGCATATGAGTTACAAACTGTTTTAGTAGCCGTCGTCAACGCTTTTGATGTGTTTGTGTATGTATTTTACATAGTTTCTTTTTCTTCATAATTTTCAAAATTGTATCTCTTCTTTTTGACTGACCTTTTATTTCATTGTTACTATTTTCTTTGTCATTTTTTTTTGTTTTTTTTTTTTTTTTTGTTTTACTTCGTCACTTATTTTGTTTCGTTTTCACTCTTTTGCGCCAAGCGTAAAGTTTGCTCACATTCAATTAAACAGCTGCGTTTTCAACAACATTGCTGTGCTTGTGTGTGTACTGCAAAGTATTTGAGCGCGGGGGACGCCTACTAAAAAAAAAAACGAGAATATATAAAATCAAATCCATTCTTTATTGGGTTAAAAAAGCCGGCGATTGTTCATACTGATATAAAAATTGTATACTTACATATTTAAATGAAAGAAATAAAAACCAAAAAGATATTCAAAACTTGTTTGGTTGTTTTTTAAGCAAATGCTAAAGTCACAAATGCAATTTAAATATGAACATTAGAGTGCCATTAATTTTCGAAAGTCGGAAAATTTTTCGCGGCACCCTCTCTATCCAGTGTGGCCAACTCAGCGCTTTTCCCACTAAATTTAGTGCTTTTTGAAAATTAAAACGCGGAAAAAAGTGATTTAGCGGTCAGCGCGTTTTTTCAATTAAAAGACACTAAATGCTCCGCTAAATAATCCATTTCCTGAATAATCCTAACAACATTTTTTATTGAAACAATGAGCAATGAACTTATTTAAAACCAAAGTTCTGTATATTTTTTTGTGATCAAAGTATATAAAATACTCTTTTTCCATTATCTTGTTTTAGTTTTTCTTGTGATTGTATAATTTAGAAATGCTGTAAATTAAAAACTTTAAAAATATATGCATTTAATTAATTTCCTTTTTAATACATTAATACAATTCGTAATCGCAAGGAACTAATATGTCCAGGACTGTTAAACCTTATAGCCAATTTACGGCGATGTCACTGCATGTATACAATCTACTCATGGACAGCTAGCACGCGTATTTTAAAGAAAACTCAAATAATATAATAAATATCTCTCATTTTACTTAAGTTTTCGAACATTATTGGGATATACAATCCCAAGGTTAACGAGGTTAAAATAAGAAAAATACGAATTAACGGTTTGGTAGTTTAAGGCTCTTCTCGCGTATCTTGTCAACCACGAAAAACACAAAAAATTCCATAAAAAAAGTGAACGTAGCTAACTACCAGAGCTGTAAAAGAGTGCAATCAATTGAGTATATAAGTCACAAATGAATAATAATTTTTGATTGCACTTATTGAATAATGTATTTGACTTCAGAATAAAAAATACATTTGGAAGTCTTTTTTGGAGTCGCCGATTGATTATTCATTTAGAAAAGTCTTTTTTAGAGTCAAGGGAGTGCAGTCTTTTTTTGAAATCATGAGACTGCAAATCTTATGACTCCAAAATCAAGACTGCTTTGAGGTTACTTGGAGTCACTTGAGTAACCTTGAATTGAAATGCAGTCATTTGGAGTCAATTGCAATTTGCAATCAATTGAAGTCACTTGGAGTCAATTGGAAATTTGAAGTCTTTTGGAGCCAATTGGGAATTTGAAGTCAATTGGAGTCACTTGAAGTCTTTTGGAGTCAATTGGGATTTGAAGTCAACTTTAATATATGTGTTATTTAATATTTAATTTATATATTTTCTCATAAATACTCAATAAATACTCAAGTCTCTCAAACTGATTCTTTCATAAATACTCAGTTTCCCACAAATAACACGCCACAAATAATATAACAATATCACAAATTATTCACTTCAAAAAGGTTTGCACTTTTTGTGGTAATTCCATGCAACTTGCGTTTCAATATAATAATTAACTAGTCGGTAAGGCCCCAGTAACTGGGGCTATTTTTTTTTTTTTTTTTTGCTCAAGAAATCTCTTTATGAAAAACAAATATCAAAAGAGAACCAAACTACTCGTTGGTATTTGTTTTGTATAGTGTGGCCAACTTTTCTTTTTCAAAATCCGCTAAAATGAAGATTAAAACGCGTATTTTCTTTAAAAAAAAAAGCGTTAAAATTTTTTCCTTTTAAAAGTGCGACAAAACTCAATACATTTAAACTTTTTCACTAGTACAGGCACACATCTGATAACAAAATTTAAAAACGTACTGAGCGCTAAATCACTTTTTTCCGCGTTTTAATTTTCAAACAACACTAAAATCAGCTGGAAAAGCGCTGAGTTGGCCACACTGGTTTTGTTATTTGTGTATGCAGATAATTCGTTAGATAATTCTGACCTAATCGTCATGCTCTTTAAATTGATATATAATATGATAGTGTAGCACTTCTGGATCTTCTGGAATAAAAATGTAGTTATGCTAAGAAATGTATAGATACTTTTTACTAATTTATTTAATAATAAAAAGAAAATGCTTTGACAATAATTTCTGCGAAACTGACATTCAAGTATTGTAAGTGAAATAACAAGGTGTATTACCCTAGAATAATGGTGTATTACCCTAAAAATGTATTAACAATATCTAAGCTATAACTCGTAAAAACACTGACTCCAATTGACCAATCGGCGACTCCAAAAAATACTGCCAAATGCATTTTTTATTCTGGAGTCAAATACGTCAATCACGAATTGTCGGTAATTTACTGTGACTTCAAGGTATTGCAATTAAATTGATTGCATTCTTTTACAGCTCTACTATTTACAATGATTGTTTTTTTTTCGAATCATAGTTCCGTAGAATTTTGCTTTGCATTACGAATTATAAGAGGTTGTCAATAACCAATTTAGATTTATAAACAGACCTTGTATTGAAAAAGAAAATACGAATTAGCGAGGGGACCAAAATGTGTAGAATTTTTTTCGAATTAAAGCGATTTTTTTTTTAAGGGACCAACAGTTTGTTACGAATTATTGAGATTTTCGAATTATACGATATACGGGTACGAATTATCGCGATTCTACTGAATATAAAAAAATTTGTGTTTAACACTTTTATAAGGAAAAAATTTGGCTCTTTTTTTAAAGAAAATACGCGTCTTTTTCTTCATTTTAGCGGATTTTGAAAAACAAAAGTTGGCCACACTGCCTCTATCGGTTCGTTCTACTCAAAAAATTATCTGTATACAATTTCAGGTCAATTAACTAAGAAAAAATGGTGCCCCAGGAGCTCCATTTGATTTGATTGTTTATATCTCAGACATTTTTCAGTTTACATAAAAACTGCATTAAAAAAATTTATAGATCTATGAAAGAGGAATAATTCACTAATATAAATTTTTTCGGTATTCCTAATAACTATTGAATAAAAGAAAAAATAAGATAAAATTACCCTATTAAATCTAGCAAGTTTTACAAATGTAATTGTCCGCACAACTACATAAAAAACATACCTGCATAATCGTTCATTGGAATGTGAAACAAATTTTTTTTGTCCAAAAGTGAGCTGAGACTTGTTTATCTATCAAAATGAACGTCGAGTAACTCGAAACACTCGCTAGCTCTCGAAAAAGTTGTAGTGGCCTTTCATAGTCTCCTAAAAACTATCATGAAAAAAAAGCAGTTGTGCGGACAATTACATTTGTAACACTTGCTAGATTTAATCAGGTAATTTCACCTTATTTTTTCTTTTATTCAATAGTTATTAGGAATACCGAAAATATTTATATGAGTGAATTATTCATTGCTCTTTGATATATCTATAAATTTTGTAGAAGTAGTTTTTATGTAAAATGAAAAATGTCTGAGATATAAACAATCAAATGAATTTTGTGCACGAAAACCGTTTTTTCCAAATTTTGGAGCTCTTGGGGCACCATTTCCCCTTATCCAATTTTTTGAGTAAAACGAACCAATCAAGGGGGTGCCATCAAATGATTTTTCGAAAAAAAATTCTCCATATAGCTTGATGGCACCCTAATGTACGCATTATTGATAATTAGTTATATGGGTTTCCCGTGGGTTTTTTTTATTCATAAGCGTTGGCCACTGTAACCAACACATTTACATTTTTTATATAAAAATGGTTATATTATAAAATTAAATTGTTTTAAACTTTAAACTATGTATATTGGCGATCCTGGCAGGAGTAATCGTGCCGAAATAAAAAGATATAAAAAAATTAAAAAAGTATGAAAATCTTAAGGTGCGGCAGTTCTAAAATTTAAATTTTTCTATTATACTACGGTTCCATGAATTACCATGAACTCCTGCCTAATCTTGAGCGCCAATTGCATTTAACCTCGCTAAATTCAAGATTCAACAATTTTCTTCATAATGACTAAAGAAACTGGTAAACTTTTTCAATTTAAAATACTATATATTTTTATTTAAATATGGATGTGAAATCTTCCTAATTATATCACTATTAAGTCAATATCAATATGGTACATACACGTTCTTCTCACAATACCAAAAAACACTCAAGAAAATGGATATAATAATTTAGGTCAATGTGCTTTGAATATTTTGCGCACACATTTCAATATCCTTTAACCAACTGAATAAATGGTCTCCATGGCGTAATGCGTAATATGCTAGACTGCTATGCAGGTTGCACGCGTTTAATGCTTGGCATGGCCAAAAACACGGTTGCCACTTACTCATTTTATTTTGTACCAAAAAATGTTCCAAATGGGGAAAAAATGTACCAATATAATAAGTAACATTAAATGTTATTTATTAAGGATGTAGTCTGATGTTCGAGTTTCAAAAAATCGAGTATTTTTTTAAATGTATTTCGAAAGTACAATATATTGAAAATAAACTTTATCTCTCGTTAAAACTTGAAAAGCGTTTTTCTCGAAACTACGTTTTTTTGAGAATTCTATCGAACTGATTGGGCTGAACTTTTAATATATTATTTTACACGCCAATGGCTCTCGCCGGTAGTAGAATGGTTTATTTTTAATCATTTTTTCCTATTTTTTACAACGATTTTCAACGAAGAACGCAATTTTGAAAAAAAAAATTTTGAAAGTCCGCCGTTTTGTTGTTTTTTAATCAAAATGTTTAAACCCGGGCCAGCCCCACACTTTTTTAGGTGTCCATTTGGGACGTAAAAAACGCTAAAAAAATATCGTAAAATAAACACCAAAGAATTTTTTTTGTACAGTTAAAGATAAATAATAATATAAAAAAATTAAATAATTGTATTTTATTTTGTTATAATAAAAATTCCCGAAATAACCTTAAAAATTAGGCCGGAACACCAGACTACATCCTTAATAAAAAGTAACACATTAATTAAAATATATTTTGTATTATTTCGTATTTTAAAAATAGTCTTTGGTCGACTAGATATAATGAGACTCACAATTCCGTCTGACACACAATTCTTTTGAAAGCATTATATATATATTTAAATTTTATCATTTTCACAAAAAAATAATTTGAAAATAATTTTACAATTCTTAATTATTATAAAAGCTAACTTTGCCCACAGAATGTACCAGATTTTAAAAACATGTACCAAAGTGGCAACCGTGGCCAAAAATACAATTTTTTCAAAAATAAAAAGAAAACCTTTCCATTTTTGTACAACTTTCCAGCTTTCCATGAGCGGCATAGAAGTAGAATAACGAAATGAAATAGTTACCGTAAGAATAGTTTTATTAATTGAACGAGTCAATAGAATAAACAATAATTTCTCTAAAACAGAAAGCCGTCTTTACTGTTTCTTAAATACAATACATACTTTAAACCTTGGCATTGTGCTAAGTAACTAATGTAATAATTTTTTAATCATTGAGATAAATAAGTTATAGAACAAGCAGATCCCTTATTTCAGCATTCCACGTAAGTGAAAATATTATAAAGTAAGACAATACTTTACAATAAAGGAGCTACTACTACTGTTCTATGTACTTGTTGCTATTCTCCTTTCGCACTTAAAAGTTTTTCAAACCCTTCGATGTGCACCTCTTTAGGAGGCGCTAACACAACCTCCTTGAATTAAACGATAGTTATGGCCTATTACAGCATGTTATTGCGCAAAAGTTATATAGGGTTTTTCACTAAATATTCTGCTATAGTTTGGTAAAAATAAGCACCTTTTTAGAAAGCATACTAAGAAAAAAATTAACTTTTAAAATCGATCCGAATTACCAACATGTGTTTTTCTACTTGCAAATTACAAGCAAATAAGGTGTTTGCATATTTACAAAATTTAGGAAAACTGTCTAGTTTTAATTACTGAAAGTTTTTTGGTTGTGATTCAGCATGATTTTGGTCCAAAGAGGTTGGTTGACAACGCCATGCTCCAGGAAACATGTGTGTGAAAACAAAAAAGTGCCTCAAAGTTTTGTGTGATATTTTTTGGGCAAGTAGACACGGTAGCTTTCATACAAAGAAAATACTTTAAACGGTATATTTGAGGAACCAAAGTAAGAAGATGATAAAGGTTTTCTTTTCTATAATCATTTTTTGTTCCTAATTTTCAATTACATTTTCAATGGTCGTTTGTGTAATGGTGTGTGTTGATTCGAAACTTTTATTTCCATAGTAAAATAAGTTTATATTTCAAAAAAAAAAAGAATGATAATGTTTATATATATATATACAAACAATACGTTACTAACGCCGAAGTAAAGCAAAAATATCGGAAAAACTATGAGAAAATGCATACGGTCTGGGCAGATCGTGGTAGTACCAATATGAAAAAAAATTTTAAATCAGCAAAATCTCGCCTCCTTCATACCTCAAGACTCCGATTTTATAAATCTATTTAGAAATAGTCATTTAAGGATATCATGGATTTTGGACATCACGGTAATTTTACAAGTAATAAAAAAATGTTCACAAAGTTGGAAAAGGTCTGGCCAGACCGTGGTGCCAATATAAGGGTTAATGGTTATGGCAAGAGAAATCATCATCGAAGTAGTTTAGTTCTTTACATATTTACAAAGATGCTTGAATTGTACACTTACCAAGTGTGACGGTAAATAATTATTAATTTTTTCAAAAGATGCCATTGGAAATAAGGGGTGGTTCACTATCTGGTTCTATTGCTATAACAGCAGCCTTCAAAACGTTATAGTTGTTGTACGAGTTAGTAAATTTTTTTCGTATGGTAAAGATGTCGAGTTTTGAGCTAAAATGATTTTGCGGCAAGATAACGCCTTGTCCCACTCATCTGTGGCGTAAGTTTACGATTTGTTCCTTAAATTAAAATTTCAGGAAATAGTTCCCCAAATTCGAATTCATAATGGGTGTTAGGGTAAATTAAGGTAGCGATTCATACATATGAATTTAAAATAAAAAAAAAATATTTTTATAAGGAAAACTATTAGTAGTTGGAGCTCGGAGCGGAGCACGGAGCGGAGCCGGAGCTATACCTAAGAGGTTGGAGCGGAGTTGGAACGGAGCAACCCCAAAATTTGGCTGCTCCAAAGCCCTGGTTGGGACAATGAAAAAAAATTTTGTTCTATCAACTTATTCCGATTGAAACAAATGTTTTGTGCTCGAAAAACATTGGCGCAAGAATTCATGGAGTCTCAGATCGATTTGTCAAGAAACAAAAAAGATATACGTGTTTAAACTCAAAATAGGCCAAATTAGGCCCAGGTGCCCATCCTAGAGTTAAACCAAATAGTCCAAAAATATGAACTCTCAAATTTGGAAGAAATTCGGATAATTTTGTTCCCCCAAATTAATTTATTAAAAAAGAAGAAGAAGGCTTTTTTCTAAGTACTTATAAACCATTTTTTTTGTTCCTTGTATATCATGCTTGCATTACAAAATTCTAACAAATTTCAATATGAATAACAAATTCACTTAAAGATTAGACCCATTAGTTCCTAGCGTTGAAAAAGTACACTTTAATTGAATTGTTGAATTTGTCTAAAATTATTTCCATTTTTTCAATAATTTGTTATTATTCTCATCTTTATTGCTTTGTGTTTTTATTACTGTCTTTCTTATCAAAAAAAAAAAAAATCACTTCTAGAATATTTTTTTTTTTATTTTGCGTCTATTTTCAATTTGCTTTCATCTTTGTTTTTATTGTTGTTATTAAATGGGTTTATAACTTTATCAGTCATTGGACTTGATACTTGATGAAGAAAGCATCAACTTTTTCATTTTCAAGTAGCAAATTTTTAAGGTTTTTTCCATGCATGTGTTTGTCAACCAATTTAAATAAAGACAATATTGATACCTTGTAGAAAGAATATCTTAACTAACATTTGGCCATTTCTTTCTGTTCGGTCATGTCTCAAAAAAAAAAATATATAAATAAAAAATAGCCAGCATGTTGGTTACGATACTCTTTCGAAAGTGTATCAATATATATGTAGAATATTCCGTTTTGATACAAAAGTACAACTAGTGTAATGCAAAAGTTCTTCTTTTAAATCAAGGCTAACCTTGAACATTTTTACTACATCCCCTTTAACATCCATCCTCGTTTTACATTTTCATCTATGCTCTATTGTATGAAGTTATATCATTTTTAGGCCATCGATTCAGATCCTGTTAGAGAAAAGTGTGTTCTAATGTTGTAAGAATTTTCATAGTTGTTAGATCATCGATTCAGGGTTTCTCAGAGGAAGCACAGGGACTGGTCCCACAGACCTCAGCAGCATCCTCTCCCACTTGTTTTTATAAGGTTGTGTATCTGCATTTAGTTAGTGGTCTTAGGTAAGGCGATAGTCCAAGGCCCTATTTCGAATCTTGATCGGCTGTGACATAGTCGACTCTAAATAACTTTATTGTGTCTTTAAATTAATTAAACTAGTTTTCAACAAAAAATGTATAACTTTGTTTGGTGAATACATGTATTTTAGCGTTTATTCAAACAAAAAAAGAAGCGGATTGATTAAATCGGAATACACAATAGGCAAACTAAAGTTAGTAGATCACTCGTCGATAGTCGATCGAGATTCACAATAGGTTTCAATGATTTTGGTTTCGTTTTTTTTTTTTTTTTCAAACATTTAAACCCTTTTTCATACTCTCCACTACTTCTTCACAACAAGTTAAAAAACATTTAATGCATTTTTGCTACATTATATTTAGTTATTGGTTTTTGTTAGCACTCCCCACAAAATAGGAAGGATACACACTCAACTACAATGCAGGTGCATGCACTTAGAATGATTATTATATTTTTTGTATTCTTTTTCCAAAACTAGGTCAACTAGGTATCGGTAAATGATAAATATTTGTTTTTCTAGTATACACTAGATATAGTATGCATTTGTTTCGCAGCAAAATATCGCTGCTGTAATCATCATAAAATTCCAAAGGTATATATAAATATGTATATGGTCATATGTGCAATGTTACATACAATGTGTATGTAAAAATACTTACCATAGTCAGTTTAGTAATTGACCATGCATGCATCCATCCAACAACAGAGGCAGCAACAAATTACCTCAACAAACAAAAATACAAATATATGCATATGTATGCGTATTAAAGTGGATGATCTTGTAGAGAACATTTTTAACCCCAAAGCTATTAAATACAAAACTTTGGCATCATTCAATAAAAAAAAAAAATAAACGAACGCCAGAGGATGCTCTAATAGAAAAACTTGGAAAATATGGACCATATTAGAGGGGCGTTGGTTTTAAAAAAAGTTCCAAAGAGCTTAACATCTCTCTTCAAAAATCTAAAGTGGGGTTGTAAAATCGATCCACTCTAATGTATGTATGTATAAATGCTTATACATATATAAAACGCATTGCATTATTAATGAATGCGCATACTGTTTGTTATTAAAACCATCAATGCAGCGTTCGATGTTTATGATGATTGCAGAGTGAGCTTTGTTGCGAAGCATAAGTAATACAAATATAATATTGGCAACAAACAGAAAAAAACACTTCAAGTACTTATAGCATGAATGTGTTCTTACAAATATCATTTTTAATTAAATGCTCAATTATAATCTCATCAAAAATAACAAAATAAAACACCTTTACAGGTATTTACATTTAAAAACTATATTCAATATTTAAATAGATGCTAAAGGTGGATAGATGGATGGGATAGTAAATTGTTGGTTTACTACTGATTTGATTTACCGCGTGCTTAATTGGTAAATTACACTTCTGATGTGAGGTTAAATTTTATTGAATTGTACAGGTATTTATTGATTTTGTAATTGCACAAAATAAAAAGCTATTTAAATAAATTGTTCGAAACGTAAACGTAATTCTTTTTAACAAATTAGTTTAAATTTATACAATACTTAATTATTAATTACAATTTAAAAAGGTATAAAGAAATATAAGCCTTGTTCACTCTTTAGAGTAAAGTGCTGGTTAACGGAGTAACAAGGTAAAAGTGTAAAACAAAATTATTCTACAATAACAAAATATATAGCATTTGCTTTTACTCACACTATATACTTTTACTCTGGTTTGACCATTGAGTAAAATATTGGTTACTCTGTTACTCTGAGTAAGAGAGAAAAATAGTGTTGTCTACTTCTTAATTTGTACGACAACAAAAAATAAAAAACAAAAGTTTTGTTGCTGGCGCATTCAATTGGGAACATTGATCGCAGAGAAAATAAAAAAACTGTCAACAACATGAAATGGAAAATATTTTGGATTTCTATTCATATTCTTATTGATAAGAACTTTAGAAAACTATAGCGAATCAATTTTATCTTCCCTCATCTTCAACACACTTAATTTTGCTAACAGCGTCCAGTATTAAAAAATAAAAAAAAATAAAACAATAAATAATGAAAAATATCTGATTGACTTTTACTCCAGTTTTAGTGCACTACAGTTTTAGTGGAAATATTCCATGTATGCTCTCAGAATCTGTTCATGTACTCTATGATACTGAGATAATGAGAGAAATATCATATTTAAAAAGAACCAAAACATTTTCTCCCGTGCTCGTTGCAGAGTTGCTTTTGTCAAAATATACTGGTTTGTTTAATACTATTTTGTATGGAATGATACTGTTTTGTAAAATAACTCATTACCACCCTGAATACACGGCGTGCTCGGTGTACAAAACACCGAGCATATCGTGTAACAGTGAATAAAGATTCTCTCTTTGTGTTCGGTGCAACAACAATTTCATGGTGTTCGCCGAGCATACTCGCAATATAACCACAGCCTAAGGCTGATGTTATACGGTCAATGTTTTGCTGTCAATGTTTTCTGTTTTTACTCGCTTTTCATCGTTTTGTTTGATGCCCTGTTACACTATCAGTTTTTTGCTGAATGTTATTTTTTAACACTTTTATCTGCAACTATGTTTTTCCAACTAAAGAGTATTTAATTGTATTTTGGAGTGAATGAAAATTCAACAGTTGGAATGGAAATGGAGGGAAAATAATTATAATGACAATATGACAACAAATTATACAAAAAAAAAAAAAATCCATTTATATATGAAAAACGCAGAAAAATAATCTTTAATATTTGCGAACTATTAAAATAAGTTCCGCCATTTTGTTACTTGGCCATTGAATTACCATGTTTTTAAAACAATTATTAAGTAATTTTTCAAACAGCACTCATTTTCACAAACAAACAAAAGCCAAACAACGCAAAGGGTGGCAAAGAAAAAAATCTATTAATAAGTTAGTAAAAAGTCTAGTATTTTCCAATAAAATACAACAGTGTATCTTCGGGAATCCCATTTTATTTGCAGTGTGTAGGTTTTTTCCGTCAGCAAAAAAATTTGAAGTAAAAAGTGTTCATCCTCTCTTTTGCTCAGTGTTCATTTTTCAAAGGAACAACAATTTCATTGTTTGACAGTAAAACATTGATCGTGTAACATCGCCCTAAGAGTAAACCCGAGCAAAGCAACAAACTAATACGGAAGAACAGCGATTGTGGTATTTACCATAGATTAATAACAAAGTTGAACGAATAGCAATGACAGCCTCTTCTACACACGCATATTCCCAAAGCAACGTATTGAGTGTCAAATTTTCGCTCTCATTTTTAAGATGGCGGCATGTTTTGAAGTTTGATTTTCGAAATAAAATTAGCCCGTTTGTGCTCAAAAAATTTTGAAAATAAACAAAATAAAAATATATAAAATATTCAAAACAAATTGGTATATAACAAATAATATAAATAAAAAAGCAAAGAATGCCGAGTTCCTGCTGCGTCTGCAAAAAAAATTGCCAGAAAGAGGTGTCTCTATTTAAGGCTGTTAATGCAACTATATTATTCACTTTCTTGCTGTCATTTTTTGGATACAGCAGACGTAAATGAGTTAAGGTGGCAGAAAATGAGAAAAACTATTTTGTCAAAAATTACTCAGAGAAGAAATGATATTCGTTTATATGTTGCAAAGAAAACATGCGTGTTGCGAGATTTTCAGCTTGACGTGCGTCTTCCATAACAGTTTGCAATCTAAGATTACCCCTAAATATTAACTTCAGAAAACAACTGCAGTGTTACTCCCTTCATCGTTTGTAGTAACAGGCCATCCTTCTTGCAGTAAAAGTGATAAGCTGTAGTTTGAATAGCATAGCATAAATCCATCAACTGATGATTTATTCAACTCTATATTGTCTAGCCAAAGAACACATCGAGTAGTGTTGTCAAAAGCCCCTTCAATATCGAAAAACACTCCCAGAGTGTAGTTCCCTGCTTCCAGTCCTTATTCAACTGTACTAGCAGAGTCGTGAACTCTGATAAGCATGCAAAACGGCATAGATGCTGGTTCTACTTTTGCCAGGCATTTACATTTATTTTTATTTCATAATAAATGTCATTTTTATTTTTATTTCATAATAAATGTCATCTTTGGTCATGCCTACACCCAGAGAAATACTTACCGCGTTTGAAGAAAAACGGCTATCAAATTGAGGAAAAATGGGAATGATTTGGCGCCATAGAAACGGTTTCCTCAGTTTGAGGAAAATTTTCCATAAATTGAAGTCAATTTACTACCTTTTTAGAAAAAAAAATCCTCAATTTATTGAATATTTTCTACAATGTTGTTTTAATTAAAAGGCATAGAAATCATATTTTGTTTACTTGTATTCATTTATTATTTTATTTTTAATAAGTATTAAGGTTTTCATTCATACGTATTTTAACATACACTACAGGCGTCGTCGCCTTGAAATGATCAAAAGATCCTTATAGCCATCAAAAAATTATAAATTGAAGTTTATTGAAATTTATATCTTTTCAATATATTTTATTTTTTATTTTTCACAATATATATATATTTTTTTCACAAATTATATCAACAGCCACAAACAAAACCGCTTCGCTTGAATTAGAGACACCGACTAAAAAATTCAAAAGAAAAACAAAGCGAACGCGGTTGTCTGCTAAGGCAAAAAGAGTAAAGCTAGTTTTTTGTGTATACCAAAATTTTGTATGGAGAACATTTTTGGTATATTCGTCTCTTTCTTACATTTTCTATGCAACTAAATTTGTAACAATGAAGAAATAACTTACTTCAAATTGAACACCATGGTTCCATGAAAGGGGCACATTTTGGGGAAAATTTACTTAAACGAGAGAAATTTTCGTGGATTCAAATTGAGGAAACTTTTTCTTTGTTTTAGAGATGGGTATTTTTCTGGGTGTAAATAAATAAATTCACCGTTTTTAATTTTGGACATTTTTTCATATATATATAAATAGATATATAAAAATAACCCACATTGTTGGACCATTTTTATTTATTTATTTTTTGTTGCAATATTTCCCAGAACCTTTTTTTTTTTTTTGACAAACACCAAAGACAGAAAATACGTAGTTGAATTTTGACTAACTTTGCCGGATAAAATATGGCAAAAAATAGACTTATATAGTTGCAAAATAAAATACGTTTTAGCTAAAACCTAAATTAAAACCACACTAAAGTTTTTTGTCAATTATAGTCGTTTGAAACCAGGGTTTAACTATAATATAGTACCTTAAAGAACAATTTATTAAAAAGGTCTTCCTGTGTAAAGTAGCAGTGTGTAAAATATTATATTTGTACAAAAATATTATTAATAAGTGTACTAAAAAGAGTTTAATTAAACATATAGTGTCTAATATGTATTTACAGTGATTGACAAAGAATTTTTTGGACACGATAAATAGCCAAGAATGATACTTGCTTTAAATTTTCTGTTCGTACTTGTTTTTTCTGGGATGTATATTTTTTTAGTGCAAAATAATTATAAAGCCAAATGCATTTGCTTCCAATAATAAAAGTAAAAAACATTTTTTTGGCTATTGATTTTTTAGAAAGGATTTAGCAAATCAATTACTTTATTTTCACATCAAAATCAAAAAATTTATTACAAGTATAATTAAAGAAATAACGCGTGGGTACACTTTTAATGGAAAAAGAGCGAAATATTAGCATATCCGGAAAATGGAATGACAACAAGAGAGATTGCTGCTCGTCTGAGTAGGAGTAAGACGGTAGTGATACACTTTCTAAACGCAAAAGAAAATTATGGAGAAAAAAATAAGAGATATTAGCTGTAAATAAGTCGAATAGTCACGCGGATGATGTCAATGTTCGAAGTGTGCAACAGATTTTAGAGCCAACTCCAACCTTAAATATTTAAAGCGCATCGCTAAACCGAAGATAAATATCAATTTTGAGATGAGGAGTTGTCCAAAGATATTTTTTTAGAACGAGAAAACATTTCACCTAGACTAACCTAATGGTTCTCAAATGTGCTGGCATAATAAACACCAGAAGGAAAGAATGGCTCGCAAAATTGGAAAGACATCATATCTTCAAAATGAATAGCCTTAAGTACATAGAACTTCTAAAAGAACACTTTTAAGTTTGGGTGATGATATCGCAGACGCCTGAATTTTTCAACACGATAATGCCGGTTTTCATTCATCTAAAGAGGCAAAGGAGTTTTTGACGAGCCTATTCTGGACTGACCTGACTTAAATCCAATAGAAAATGTGTATGGGCAATATTATCCAAGCGAGTTTTTAAAAATGGAAGGCAGTTCGCAAATGTCTGAAGCCTTAAAACTGCAATTACTGACGAATGGAAGGAAATTGACCAAAATACCATCAAATATTTAATAAATTCAATGGATTGTCAACTTCATTAAATAGATTGTAAAAAAAAAATTAAATACACAGTTGATTGAAAGTTATAGTTGCATAACTTGGCAAGCATAACTTGAACATTCAAACGCGTTTTTCTCAAAACTATATTTTTGAAACTGGCGTGCACCATAACTCAAAAAATTCTTGAGATATTAGTTAATGTTTTTTTTTTTTTTGGATGAAAAGAAATTGAATTACCTTGAAATATATGTTATGCTTAAACCTAGCACTTATTTTTTTGCTTTTATAATTTGTTCGTTCAAAATGTTTCTATTTTTTTATTTAAATTTTTAGTTTTTAGTTAATACAGGGTGACAATCGTAAAGTGACGCACACATTTCAGCAGTTATTTTCAAAAGGACGTACTTCCATTAAGTACAATTAAGTGTTAACATTGCTGAATATATAAGCATTCATTTGAACCCCACCTCATTCAATATAACCTCCTTTAGCCTGCACACATGCCTTCAATCGATCCGGAAATCGTAGGACTGTTCGCCGCTGTTCCTGATCAATTTCAGTCCAGGCTTTCTCTAATGAATTTGTCAGCGACTCCAGACTGTGGTGTTGAGATGCACAAGCCTTGCTCTCTAAAATACTCCAAATAGAGTAGTCCATTGGATTCAAGTCTGGGGAGTATGGTGGCCATTCTTGAGATGTTATGAATCCAGAAAAATTGTCTTTTATCCATGTTTGCGTTAATTTTGCCATGTGGGAAGGTGCAGAATCTTGCTGGAAAGTCCAGTTTTCATTTCCAAATGTATCTTGGGCCCAGGGAAGAACATGTTCATTTAAAATGCTCCGATAAACAACCTGGTCAATTTTAACACCCTCTTCAACGAATATTAGAGGGGTTCTGGCATTAGCGGAAACTCCAGCCCATACCACAACGGAAGCTGGCTTTTGAACTCGGCCAACAGTCCTATTTTGTTGCGATGATGATGCTAGCCACATTCGGTCATTTTGCGCATTGAAATGTTGTTCAACCGTGAAAATTTTTTCATCTGTAAACAAGATATTTTCAACATTTTTTAACACGGAGGAGCGTAGCAACGCCTTGCAGCTTTGCAGTCGCAAATCTTTCTTTTTTTGTGTCAGATCTTGAGCTTTTCGGAGCTTGTACGGCTTAAGATTAAGCTTTGATTTTGCAATGATTCGCACTGTTTCACGGTTTACTCCCACTTCCTTAGCGATTTTTCTCATTGAGCGCCTTGGATTTCGCTTGATTCGTTTACGAATTTTTTCTGTTAAACCAGTAGTGGCAACTGTTGAAAATTTTCCCCGGTCTCTATCTCCAAAACCCCCAGTTTCATTATATCGAATAATAGCTCGGTCTACCGTACGACTTGACAAATTTAAGGCCTTTGCAATTTGACGGCTACTATAATTTGCCAAATGAAATTTCATAATTTCACGACGAATATTTTCCTTGTCCATTTTTATGGAAATTTCAAAATGTAATAACAAAAATTAAAATGAAATTAAAAGCAAAGCCAATGATGAATGAATTTGCTTTTTAAATTAAAGTAACGGTAAATGGCAAAGCTTGCTGCAGCGTATTAAACTTGCGTCACTTTACAATTGTCACCCTGTATACATATTACTAGTGAAATAAATTATTGTAGCATAAATATTCACTGAAATAAATTAAACAATAAAAGAATTCGTTAATTTGATTTTGGTCTTATAATTTCTTCGTGTAGTGTAGACGATTTTCTTGTTCTCAAAAATGTGCACCGCTCTTTTTGCGACCCTTCGTCTGCACAAATAGATTTGTGCAGACCTTTAGTAGATACCATGCCCGAAAAGTTCTGTTAGTTCGCAGAAACGCATTCATAGTTAGAAAGGTAATATTGTTAACTTTCATATGGATGATAAATTTTGTTTATTGGTTGCCAACTTCAGAGGTTATGTTGAAAAAAGTGGAACAGTTCACAAAAATACTGTAGCTGTAGCTCGAAATTGCGTGAAAAGAACACCATCCTTACGATTTTCTTTACTTCTTTTTACTTCGCCTATCATCTTTATTGATGGTGACCATCAAGACGGAGTCATCCTGTACATACCACCTTGATCAAAAAGTTCCCGGAATTTATAAAGAAAATTAAAAATACAAGTTTATTCATCTAAATCTATATTGGCCCCTTCAAAGTAATACACACTTATGCCAGCGCTTAATCCAATCCTCGAAACATTTATTATATTCGGTTTTCGGTATTTCCATCAGTGCTTCTTGCGATTTTCCCATTACTTCCTCTCGGCTGCTGAAATGCGTTCCTCGTAATGGTTTTTTAACTCGATTGAACAGGAAGAAGTCACAGGGAGCCAAATCAGGTGAATTCGGTGGCTGTTGGATAGTATTTGTTGCATTTTTCGTAAAAAAATTACAAATAATGATGGTACTGTGCGACGGTGCGTTATCATGGTACAAAATCCACGAGTTTTCTGTCCTCAATTCTGGTCTCTTTCGGCGAATTTCTTCGCACAAACGCCTCATTACGCCCAAATAATACTCTCTGATAGTTAATTTGCGGTTATTGACCAAAATTTATTTTACTTTATCAATGTTTTCATCGGTTTTCGATGTCGATGGTATGCCAGTGCGTTCATCATCTTCGATTGGTTCACGACCACTTTTGAACCACTCGTGGCACTGGTAAACGAGCGTTTTCTTTAGAGAATCGTTTCCGAAACACTTTTCCAACGTTCGCGCACCATTAAATCCGTTTTTTACGCAAAATTTAATACAATACAATTTAATAAAATTGTAAAAAATCGCCAACACACACAGAGATAGATGTACTCTTGGCTTACGTGACTTTTGCAAATATTAAGCTATGACGCTAAGATTTAGTGGGAATATCAACAACAGATGTACCAACTTAACAATAAAAACAGAACTCAAATCGGAACGATGGGAGCGCCACACGGTGGTTATTCCGGGAACTTTTTTATCACGGTGGTACATCTGCATATAAATAATCACTATGGTCAGAGAATAAGATATATCTATATATATTTAAAAAAAAGCGGCAACTAATAAAAAAATTGAAATACAAAAATCGTGAGGAATAAGACACTGGATTTACCTATCCTTTTTCATACGGTACAACAAATTTAAGTCTTTCTCAGTTAGCTTCTTTTTAATGAGATATAACTAGCTGATTTAAGTTCTTAATTAGGTTACTACTGGCATTTTTAAGTCTCTTTAGTCTAGTTACCATATACAGTGACTCACAAGAGCGATCGAATAACGTTCCGAAATTTTTCATCCAAATTTTTTTTTTTTTTTCTAAATCTCACAGCTCTGTTATTGGTCCTTACAAATATAATGCGAAAAGAATTTTCTAAATAGGATAAGTTCTTAGAAATTCTGCAAAAATGGTATGAAAAGTGTAAATTGTGATCGAAACTTTTAAACTTCACAAAAGCGATCGAATAAGGGAACACCAATACACATTTTCCGATTTAAAAATTTTTTTCTGCATTATGTTTGTATTTGTATGGAGCAATAATAGAGCTATAGAATTTGGAAAAATTGTTGGCTAAAAAGTTTTTAAAAATTCGAATTTATGGTCAAAATTTCGGCACTATTTTGAAACCTGAAGATGTTATCTAATTTTAAAAATTGTGCTTCTTTTGTGTGTCGGTTTTTTGAGTCACTGTATTTTGCTTTCACATGGCTAAACTCCACGGCAATAATAACTCAACTAATCAAGTTTTAATTAAAAATCTTTAAAATTTTATCTAAACAATTTTCTTTCTTTTTTTCCAGGTGAAATCGATAGATGTTTAAAAAAGGTAGCAGAAGGCGTGGAAACATTTGAAGATATTTGGAAAAAAGTGCATAATGCAACAAATAGCAACCAGAAGGTAAATGTAATGATGATTTCAAACTTACCTACTTACAAATTGCCTACATAAACATTCTTCTTTTTGTACTTTATCATAGGAAAAATATGAAGCCGATCTTAAAAAAGAAATCAAAAAGTTGCAACGGCTTCGCGATCAGATTAAATCATGGATCGCATCAGCTGAAATCAAGGATAAAAGTTCACTGTTAGAAAATAGGCGTCTCATAGAAACGGTAATTAAAGATATAAACATATTTTTTAGGTGCATTCGATTCATTATGCCTCACTCGCTTAAATACGCTTATTTTGGAATTTTCTTTTTGCGAATACAACTACAAAATAAAGACACAAGTTGTTATCACAGCGAGACTAAGTTTGAGTGTGGTGTGGCGAATCGAATACCAACAACTGTCATATACTATTTTACAACTAATATTTTTATGTGCTGCTGCTTTTATTTGCTTGTATTGTTTGTGTGTTGTAGCAAATGGAACGTTTTAAAATTGTTGAACGTGAGACAAAAACAAAAGCCTATTCAAAAGAAGGCCTTGGCGCCGCACAAAAAATGGATCCAGCTCAACGTATCAAAGATGAGGCACGCAATTGGTTAACAAGTTCAATTAGTTCACTACAAATACAAATCGATCAATATGAAAGTGAAATTGAATCGTTATTAGCGGGCAAGAAAAAACGTTTAGATCGAGACAAACAAGATCGTATGGATGAATTGCGTTCAAAATTGGATCGGCATAAATTTCATGTGACTAAACTGGAAACACTGTTAAGATTACTTGATAATGATGGTGTGGAAGCAGAACAGGTTTGAATATAAATAATTATATAATTCCAATTTCAAGTATTCATATCATATTACTCCAAATTTTTATTTTAATAATGTTAGGTCAATAAGATCAAGGATGATGTTGAATATTATATTGATTCCTCACAAGATCCTGATTTCGAAGAGAATGAATTCATTTATGATGATATTGATGGTCTTGACGAGGTGGAATTATCTGGAACGGGTATGTTTTCTAGTTGTATTACTACCAGTATATACTTACTTCTATTGTGCTTTTATTGTGCTTCGAAAATTGCTACATTTACAAAACTACTTATTAGATGCCTACATATACTACAAAAAATATAAATATGAAAAAGCGGCAATGTTTTTCTATGTTTCATGTTGATTGTACACGTTGTCGATAAAAAAAAAAACATTTTGGTAATGAACATATTTCATATAACTATTGCATAGTTTTGTTGTACGTATGTATGTAATTTTGAACTATTCTCTTTTGATTTATTATGCTACAGTTTGTTTTGTATAATTATATTATACGTTATATAATTTTCTGAAATTTATATCTACCGTTTCCGTTTTGTTAGCGTAAAATACTAAAAAAAAAATATTTTACACACACAAATTGTTATATACCTACATATAACTATATTTTGGTCAGTGCTTATTCCTTACAAAGAAAAATTGAAGTAAGCCCGAAAATAAACAAATGTTTATTTAAAAGTTCGAGAATGTACCAGCAGAGTTCAGGCTTGAATATAATTATTTTCGTATTCTAACTTCATCTGTAATTAGTGTTCATGATTCGATTTATGTTGTTGTCAGCCATCGTATCTAAGTAGGTAGTTGGATTGGTCAATCTCCTCTATTCGCACTTTCCTCAAGAAAAATATTCTTTTGAAGCGATTTGCTTATATAGATGAGTTTGGTGCGTATAAGTATATAGGAAGCGAATATCATCGACATAGTCTAGAAGACTAAGGGCACGAACTAACTAATGCGATTTTTAGTGTACGTCTATCATGCATACAGTGTCGGACAAAACTAAAGCACGGATTCCTTCTTGTTTTCATTTTGTTCAGTAATATTGTAGAACATGCTTGGACTGAAATTTTGTTTATGAATGTAGTAAGAATATACACTCGTTATAATAAAATATAAAAAATATAATATTATTTATCACATAAAATAAAAGTATTAACTCAAAAGTAACAAAATGCATAAAACTAGCGCGACAAAACTAAAGCACATATGGAATATATAAATAGAAAAGTTCGATTTCTCCACTATTTTGTAGCGTATCCATTATTTTTCAGAGCTGTTGCACATTTGCGTGGCATGGACTCAATAAAATTGCCCAAAACGTCCACAGAAATGTTATTTCATGGAATCTCCGATTGGTAGAAAATGGAATCCTTGTTTTTATCCTTTATGCGCTGAATTTTACGATCTATAATTTTCTATAAATTGTTTGGGATTGAGATTGAGTGAATGGGTGGGCCACTATAAAATACTGATCTTATTGACAACAAACCACTCTTTTACACACCGTGCTGTGATCGTCATCGTGCTGGTAGACTTGCATTAACAGTAGATGTTCCTCAGTATAAGGTAACATAACATTCTGGGGAATATCTTTCCACATCAGACGGTTCATCATACATCTTTATTTATGGATTGAGCCGATTCCATGTCTGAAAAAATCACCAGAGCACTACGTTGCCTCCCCCGTATTATACGGTGCTTTTCAAATAACGCGGGTTTCATCGTTGCCTTTTTGGTCTGCCCACTAGCTTTAATCCTTCGCAACCTTTCGTGTTAAATATCGGTTCATCAGTAAAAACCACTATCATTTGGCAGTAGCCCAGCTAAAGTGTGCGGCTACAAATTCGAGCCTTGCCTGTCGATTCTTTCGACAAATAAATGGTTTTTTTACGCTTTGATATGTTGCTAAGCCACCCTCCACAGCTCGTCGTTGGATAAACCTGTATGAAATTTTTAAACGCAATTTATTTCCAAGCTATAAAAGAATCTTTTTTTATAAACCGAATGATGGCCTGATCCTCACGTTTGGTTGTGCTCCGCGGTCTGCCAACTCCATATTTCGTATTTAAAAAATGGGAAGCGCGAAAATGGCTTATAGCTCAGGAATTAACGTAATGGCGAATATAAAATTTTTTACAATGCATGTCACTGATTCAGCATTATTAAATTCACTTAGAATATTTTCTCTAAATTGTGCAGAATACTTATTTCGCAAATTTGGAATGCGAAATTTTAAAATGCGAACGGTGACGGTTAATGATAACCAACCACTTATATACGCTTCCAATTTTTTTTAAAACCTGCTTTTTTTTCCAAAATAACGGGTTTCTATTTTAAAGATGGTTGTTGTTGTTGTTTATTTTTAACGATTGATTGTAACAGTAAGCGAAAAAGATTATGTGCTTTAGTTTTGTCGCGGCAGGTTTAGGCATATTGCACAATGTTAGTAAAAAAAAGAAAAACGTTGCTCAGTTTTGAATGTAATTTTGTTTCAACAAGTGCATAAATATACTAAATTTATAAGACAACAACAAAAAATATGTGCATACTTGCATATTTTAAAATTTTATTGAACTAAATGTTGGCAAGGAAGAGTTCGTCCTTTAGTTTTGTCTGGCACTGTAGATACCGAGAACGAACAGTTTTTTAAGCACAATCTCTATTTCTATCGTTCTGTAATAAACATGAAAGAGACCTAACCGAACTCAATATATATATTGTTATTAGCTAAATTTGTTAAGCACATATTTTATGCCAAAGTAAAGTGAATGTGGTATATGCGAAACATTGAATGAAAAATTAATTCGCTTCGCTGTCCGGCGAAGAAATGAAAAATTCGGGCGCGGCCGAAGTTTATATACCATACCAACCCTCTGAATAAACCTTTTGCATTTGAAAATAGGTGGGCGTGGTTATTATGCAATATTTATTTTATCATCATAACTATACCAAACTTTATCGTTTGAAGATGTCACTTATATTTCAAGTAAGTGTGGCCATTGCGCGATGCTGACACAACAATAGTTCTAAAAGATATTTTAATGAATTATACCGAATTCGGTGATTTGTTGTAGATTTCCTTTCTATGTAACTCATTTAAAATTTCTGTTATATAGGAAGTACCGCGCATATTTAATTGATTTTCCCATTTCAAAATTTAACCTTTTAAGATTCTTGAGTTTGTTCAAGTTTTCTTTTCAAATCATAAGCTGACGTAGTATTTCCTTCGATACCACCTTGTGTGAACTTAATTTCTGTAGAAGGTACCATGCTCGAGTTATAGGCGCATAACCATAGTCAACAATAAATTATACTTTAACTAAACCACACTGTAATGCCACTCATCCCTTATGGCATCAACCCTCCGTGGTAGGAAAAAATCGGGATGTTAATTTTCGTGTTTAGGAGCCTCCAAATAAAAAAGTCAAAAAAGACTATTCATGAATTTTTACCTGTCCAGGGTTCGGGGAACTTTTTTTTGGCTAGGTGATAGGCATCATTCTCCGCTTTTATGTAGCTAAATTAGTTGTTTTTCTTTACATAAATTGTCTTTTCTCATTCTGTTTAGGTTTTTTATTATTGAATTCAATCAAAAGCAAATTATACGGATTATATGGAAATATAGAATTAATAGGAAAAACTTTATTCGATTGTGTAGAACTGTTGGAAGCGCAGAGCGGCACAATTGCAACCTCTACAATCGAATTGAGTTCAGTGGTCGGAGACTGTGCTCCGGCATCAGCTGGCAAACTTTTTGTTACCTGGATTTGTCCAGTGATCGCCTTCGGAGTCCTTCAGCTCTGATATAAATTGAAGCGTTGGCGATAATGATTTACTGACCTGACAGTTCCTTTTCTCCCTCAGGATGCTTCTCTTTTCATATAACATACAACATTCAGAAGATACGCATGTACCGTACCATCTGTGGTACGTTGGAAATTTCTATTGAAGGTCACCAGTGAGCTCTCGAAATTTAATTTGACTATCGAACACATGAGATTTATGCCACCCATTGTACTCTTTAACGATTTTCGGGTCGGTCGACGTCAGTAAAATGTTTCTTTTACCGGTGATATCGGCCTACTTTTTCTGTTTGCCCAATTCCAATATGTGGACAGCAAGTGGACGCATTTTTTATCATATCAACAAGCCACCGAAGCATTGTTGTTTGAAGTGACATATTCAGTATCCTCATCACTTGCAATCATAGATTTTATAAAATTTTCCCAAGACCTCAGAAGATGAACGAATAACCACATTTCCATATTTGTTTATGCCAATAACACAGGCCGACAAAATTTGTACTCATAAACCAGACTATATTTATCCAAAGGATTTTGACGCGCTGAATTCGAATATTTCCAAATGTATCAAAATTGCTCTATCACGTCAGCATTTCGAGATATCCTAACCTAGAAGTGCAAAAGTACCGTTTTTGCTCATTTTTAAGGTTATGTAGCACGGCCGATCCAATTTTCTTTCAAAAATTATTGATAGCATCTTAAAGTACTTGAAGTAAGTCTTCTTCTTCAAAATAACATTGAGTTTGCTCAAATATATTTTTTTTTTCGCTGAGATATCGCATTTTGAAATTTGAAATTTTGAAACGAGATTAATAGACTATATAATGTGTATGAATTCTCAAACGTAGAAAAATCCACGTACATGGAAATTTCAAAATGCGTATAGTCTGGTTTCTGGGTAAGCGTTCGTCAAATTTTGTCGAGTGCCACCCAGGCACTCAATGCTTCGAAGGGCGGAAGCTGCCTCCAGACGATTGCCGGAAGCAGCCAGATTCCAAATTCCTTTATCGCCGGATTCCAAATTTTGAAGGCATTTGCCCTAGATTGCTCGACCCACACTCGACCCACACTCGACCCACAAACATCTCTATTGAGGATAGTCTTTTCTTGCCCATATCAAAACTATTTGAGAAATTTGTTATTAGGAATGGTAGTGGATTATTATGAAAAAAATAGGAGGAACAGAGCAGGGAAAATCGTTAAAATGCATGAAAAATTCCCCGAAAATCACGATGTACACATATGTGTGCGTTCGAAAAAGTTTCCTCATTTCTCCGTTTGTACACATATGTGCACAAGCAGTCAAATATATACCAACACCAACAATAATCGGGTCTTCGCTCCGGGATCGACCCAGGAGAAATCCTGGCCAAGGATTGTTAACCTTCGACGTGGAAGCAGTCGCTACAACAACAACAACAACAAAATATTCAGATTTACACAAAATGTGTTTCTATCGATACAGGAAGGTTCTATCTACATAATTTTTTTTTTTTTTTTTTTTTGCACATCTTTTTATTATTTAGTATTTTTAATAACTTTTTGAATTCGTCAATTTTGAAAACACAAAAAAAAAAACGTGAGGTTGTACCATAAAAGTCACAATAATTTTGACTGTTATGCTTCGATAATAATAAAATTGCTGCCAATCAATAGAAAAACAACAAAGACGTCAATTTAAATCAAAGTCAAGAAAAATGTTAAAATTCACGTACACATATGTGTACGAAAATCCTGAGAGGGTTAAAGTATAATTAGGTAAAGTATAGTTTATTTCTGACTATGATTATGTGCTATAGTGAGCACAGACAGGCGAACATATGTAGCCAAATCGACTCTGTTATGCACGCTGATCATATATACATATTCATACCTTGGACGTTTTTCTAACGGAGAATCAGCCAACACAGGTCGATAGTACTGGTCTAGAGTAAAAAAAACCCTAAAAGGGTTTTGCAAAGTCAGCTCGCTTTTAAAAGATATAGGCATTCAAAGATTGCCTCTTGCAGCTTATTTTTTAAAAATGAGAATACACTAAAACAGCTCAGCTTTGAAAGGTTATAACATTTAAAAGCGAGCTAATTTTTTAAAACCCTGTTAGAGTATTGTTACTTTGGACCAGTTCTACCGACCAGTGTTGGTCGTTTCTCCGTTAGATTCCATGACGCTGAAATTGTTGTACAGTGTAATAACTTCGATTCGAACGTGTATGTGCAAATCTGCAATTAATGAGCATTTAATGTGAAATAATATTCAACATAATCGTTTTCATACGATTTATCAACATTTGAAACATATGCCATTTCCAAAATCTACAGCTGGACCTGAGCGGTTCAATCCAGAGAAACATACACAATGGAAAATTTTCTTTGCTATAAAGAATACGGACTATAAGAGTTCCAAAATTGATCTCTAGATGACGCCCTTTATAGAAATGTAATATTGCATTCGTTATTCAAAATATTTTAAGCTACTGCAGTATGCTGCTAATATGTATGCATCGTGCATGCATTAATTATTTCTAATTTATGTTCTCTTTAAGAGTATTGTGCTGACCAAAATGTGTTGTGAATAGTAGTAGTACCTCCCAAATATCAATATATATGGTATTTGTATCAATTAGTATCGATTTAAAAATTCATAAAAATACAAAACAAACGTATCAAAACTTAGTAATTACTATTCGTACTTATACTGTATTTTACTATTCTGTACATGCAAATTTCAGTCCTGTTATTTTGCTTGTAAAAACAAGATACTTAAAAAACTCTCAACTTTTTCTAATTTTTGCAACTACAACAAAAACTCATTTCATTTGCCTTCAAAATAAACGAATAGTCTTACATATATATATATATGTAATTATATATATGGTATATATATATATATATGTATATATTATATATATACATACTATATACATAGTATATACAATATTTCCAAAAAAATTCTATGTGTGTGTTTTTTCTTATTTTTTCTCTCTTTCTCTACAACTTTTTGATGTGTTTTTGCTAAACCAAAATCAAACAAAACAAAAAATCGATTTCAAAAATATTGAAAAAAAAATTAATCAAATCAAAACGAATGAATATAAAAAATCCCCCTCCACAAACATCATCATTTACCACCATCACAACTGCATATAAAATACGAAAACAACTACTACTACATATACACATATATGTGTAAACAAAAACAACAATCAAAATGGTCGAACGCCCTTTCAATATCTGTGTGTGTGTGTGTTCAAATCAAATCGAATCAAAATCAAAATAAAAACCAAAATCACAACAAATATCAAAAATCAAATCAAAATCCAATCAAACAATGAATGAATTATAAATGTTTTTTGTGTTTCGAACAATTTTCCGATTGTACGCCCGTTGTCGTATATGTACATACATATATATATATATATATATATATATATATAAATATATATATAAAAATGAAATCGATTAAACGAATCGATCGATTATTAATTAATTAATGCAATGCAAATCACAAATAAAACATAACCCAAAAACAAAACAAAAACTTATATGGTAAAGGTGTTTCACTTGGTATTCCATCATCAGCAACAACCGACAGTAATAACAGTAATGAAACCAGCGGATCACCAAGCAGTATAACATCCGGTGGAAGTCCTGTACAATCGCCGGCACCAGCACAACAACTACAGCAATTAGCATCATCAGCGGGAAGTGCGCCCACGCAATCGCAGCAACAACAACTGCAGCCGGTAAATTTGAATTATTCAAGCGACACAACGTTGTCAGAAGGAAATGTAAGCGCAGAAAAACGCAATAAGAATGATAGTAATGCCAGTAGCAAAATAGTGAAGGTAAATGGCACTTACTGCATTCGACTCGAAACTGCATACAGAAATATTAAATTTGGAATTCTTTCTTTACTTTTCAGCAACCTGTAAAACCGACAGCAGTGCGTGCCGCAAACAACACCAGCAGCAGCAGCATTAAGCCAACAAGTGGGTCTACAACAACAGATCGTAATTATTTTGGATTTTTAAATACATAATTAAATAACAATTACTAATTCTATCATGATCTTATTCTAGCACTATCTAATAAGATTATAAGTTCAACACCTAGCAAGAATCATCATCAACTACCGCAACTACAGCAGCAGCAACCACTACAACAGCAACCAACATCTGCCGCTGTTGTAGCTGCGGCAATCACTAGCCACACAACAAATCTTAGTGGAATTAGTGGGGTGCCAACATTAGCAGCCGCTGTAGCTGCCGCAGCAGCAGCAGCGGGTCATAATCCTCCAGTGCAACAACATGCACCAGCGCCTAGTTTAAATACCGTTAGCAGCAGTTCTGCAACAGCACCTGGAACAGCAACAGCAGCATCGTTATCGTTATCATCATCAGCGGCGACAAATTCAACTGCAACGGCAAATAGTAACATTCAAGGCCAATCTGTGATTCAAACGACACCAACAATTGCATTTGCAGCGGTAGCGAAAAATAATACATGTAAGTGAAAATTCGTGAAACAGAACTAACTGATCATACCGAAATTCTTTTAATTTAAAATCACAATGGCTAGGTCACAGTGGATCAATGAAACAATTGGTCAATTCAGAAGCTGTCTTATTCGGCGTCGTATCCTCTCATTTGTCATAAATTCTCTAATTTTTCATACAAAATTTTACGACTATATGATTATACGACAGTATATGACAACTTGTGAATTGGCCAAAAGTAATCAAATCAAATCAAAGAAATTTTTATGATTTATTCCACTTGAACGTAAGTGATCTGGGTTATGTGATTAACACAAAAAAGCATACAAAATAATGGCTATTACGTGGCGAGGTATACGTTCAGGGAACAGACGATTCTCTCACTGATCGTATATTTTCATCCTTTTTCAAGTGTGAACTAAATTTTATTCAACGATCAAGTCTTAAATTTTTAATATATAGTCACACAGATCAAGATGGAATCGAAATTTTGTACAGAAATTAGGTCTAAAGTCTAATAGGGTGACTTTAAAAATTCGAATAGTATTGTTATATTTTTTTTGAACAACCTATCTAAAAGGAGGGTACTTAACTTTTATTCTTAAGCCTACAAAATATCACATATCTTCAAAAAATTTGATGGTCGAAAATTTTATTTATTTCCTTGGTAAGTCCTTAGTAATACCTTTCAAAATTCTATCCCCTCCAACTCGGCGAGTTTTGACCGATCTCATTCAAATTTGTGGATTCACTAGAGATGAAATCTCCCATATACAAAAAAAATGAGAGCATTAGAAAGAAGTGTCCATGGAAGTGCCGCTGGTATAACTATGCTAACCTAATGCAGTTATCTTAAGGGGGAAAAAGGGTATTTTCATTTTTTTTTTTTTGCCAAGTCTGTACAATTTTATTAGAATAAGTCACCGTATATCTATTTGTTGATGTTGCAAGAAACTTCATGAATTTTTTCAATAAAATAAATGTTGTCTAGAGACGATACGGCCGTTGCGATTCGTTGGTTGAATCTCAATTCGTACGTGGGAAGAAGCAGGTTTCCGACCACGCTACTCATGCATCGATCACATTAACAATTTAAGGATGATCGTAGAGCAGTCAGTTGAGTGGCTTCTCTTTGCTTTTGCTTTATCGATTTTGAAAAAGCATTCGATATTCTCAAACAAGGGGCAATATGGAGAGCACTAGAATGCAAAGGAGTACCTGGAAAAATCTTAAACCTTATAAAAGAGCTATACACTGATGCTACTTAGCAACAGTATTCAAGTGCAGGATGGAGTAAAGCAGGGTTGCGTGCTATCGCAGCTTTTATTTAATTTGGCCCTGCACCTAATGCGGCAAGTCTCCACGGCAAACAGAGGCATATCCTGTGGTCTGATTGGCAGGTTTGAGGAGTTGGATTATGCGGACGATATCTGGCTCCTGTCGCACAAATACACGCATATTACATCGAAGCTAAAGGCAGCACAAGCAGGCTTAAAAATTAACATCGCGAAAGCGAAGATGATGTGTCTTAACACCACCAAATTACAAGACTTCGAGATTTGGTGCACAAACATTAAAGTTGTAGACGAGTTCTGCTATCTCAGCAGCATTATCTCAATCAATGGTGGATCAGCAGCAGCAGATATAAGAAATCGAATATCAAAGGAACGCGCTGTTTTTGGAACGCGACAAAGTGTGACCAACCGCAGTCTTCGCGTGTTTGGGCCCAACACCATCAGCAATGCCGATCTCTAGTCCGTGACAAGACAGACACCTATCCATCTTGAAATTCGACGCCGCAAGTAGAGGTGAATTGGCCATACACTCGAGAGTGGCGCTAAATTGGAACCCACGAGGTAGTCGCAGACCATCCAGCACGCTGAGGCGACTAGTTGAAGCAGAAGCGTTTCAAGCAAGCCGTTCGTGGCGACAAATAAAATTATTAGCTTTAAATAAATCAGTTGTAAACTTGTTTATTGAGACCTACGTTCTAGCTAGGAACTGCGAGAAATTATTCTTGAGAAACTTTTCTCACCGCAACGGAACTTTTTGAAAAACAAATTTCGTATCTCGTACTCTAGTACTTAGATCTAAATGAAATTTGGAAAATATTTTCTCAAGAGGATGTACTTTTAGAAAATGCAATAAAAAAATTTAAAAAGAAACAATAAAAGTTGGAAATTTCTGTTTTCAGCTACATCATTTTCAATCGGTAAAAGCCATAATTTTGCCGCAGCTCGGTTGAATGTTCCATGGGAAGTTTTTAGCACGGCAACCCGAACTACACCATTATCTCCAGAGATCGTCTCCATAACTCTCGTAACATAGATTGAGTATGTAATTCCGGAAATTTGACAAATTAGTGTACAAAACTCTGGAGTTTAAGGTTGGCAAGCCAACCATATGATAAAAATTTAATTTTTTAGGCAGGGATACACTTGCAGTATTAATAGAATCGTGCAAACACTGCTCATGCACAGTTTTCATGTAAGCGGCGTTCGAAAATAGCTGCTTCAGCTCCCTCCGCTCATTTTTCGCGTCGACATTGGACGCGTTGTCAGACAATAAGGTTTGAGAATTTCTGCGCTACAAAAAAATCTTAGAGCCTCTAAGAACAAAGGCGTTGACAGGTCTTTGACCAACTCGAGATGGACGGCCTTAGTTGAGAGATATACATATATGTATATAAATAAGCAAATGTAGCATTAAATTGAAGGCTGGCTTCGCTCTATACGGCTGGACCTTTACGAAGACAAGCTTCCTATGATGTGCCCCACCAATCTGGACTTTTGTCAATCAATCAGCTGTCACATTTTAACAACACAATTCAACACAACAAATTTTTTTAAATTACTTTAATTGATATTAAAGAAAAAGGGCACAAATACTTTTTTCGATCCGCATTGTTTTTTTTACAAAACAGCTGTGAATCTCGTTTGCAATAGTGTTGCTATGAAGTTCTAAAAAGTGTGCTCACAGTTGATTGCAATTATTTGGTAGGGCATACATTTGCAAAGCTAATTGCCCGTAATTGGGATAAAGAATGTTCAATTTCATTGTGAGAATCGGTTTTTTAAGGTCACCCCAAAAATTTTAAATCGATTCCAGGTGTAGTCATTGTGGCAGGCTTCTTCAGGACATCGATGCTGGTTCCATAAAACAATTTATCTGCGAATTTACATGTATGTTGACGATCCTTGCTCAGTTGGAACGCCCATTTGAGCAATATATTTCACTATGCATTTGTTTATCTATCCGTAACCATTACATTGACTTATTTATAAACACAAATTTTTACTTTAGTCTCACATATCACGCATAAGTTGAGTTGAAACAAATCCAAAGTATAATGAGATTCGCCTATAAACATTAAGATTGTCCTATAAAAAAAAAAAATGTGTTTCTGGAAAATGATGTAGTTTTTGGTTCTCCAAGTTCCATATCGTAAGGCCAAGTTGTGGTAAATACCATCCGAAATTCAGCCATTCGACCATTAATAATAAGTAGGTAAAAATCTACACTATGCTGTTACTGCTCCTACAAATGGTATAGTACTATACCGTAGACATGCAAAATGCATGTCAACATAATATATACGGTCATGCTAACTCATACTGAGTGGAATCTGGTCCACAAATGTGCGTTCAAACTGGGCAAGAATCCTCAACATTCATGTAAATTCGCAGATAAATCGTTCCATGGTACCGAAATCGACAGAGCTGTACATATTTTAGATTTAAATTAATTAATCAATGAAAATATGTATATAATGAGTCTCATTGATCTCTTGGTAAAGATGTTTTCTTATATATATAAATCTATTTCTTGTATAATTTTGTAGCACATCTAGAAAATGGTCCCGTGCATACAGCGACATCATACGCAATGACAGCGCCAACGGTCGCTTCCATTGTTAGTTCCAGTGCGCAGCAACAACAACAACATCAGCAGCAGCAACTATCCAATCTTCAAACGAATTCCTCACATCTGCAAAATGGTAAATTCAAAAACTAAATATATCACGAGACACACTATAAAAGTGAAACTGTGTAGAATAAATATCTATATTTTCTTTTAATTTTAAAGGCAGCCCTGGATAAATTTAGAATAGAATATAATTCCCCTTGAATTATTCAAATTGAAACCATATATACCTACCGAATTTCAATTCGTACATTTAATTAAAAAAATGGAAATGCAAATGTTAAGAATTCTAATTTCGAGAAATGATACAGTCGCCTTATGATATCTAAAATATAAAATAAATATTTTTGATTCAATTTTTTAACATCGATTCTGTGCTTTTGAGACACATACCTATTGCGCCTATAAAAGTTCCACTTTAAAAATATTCGAAGCCATAGTTTTAAAATCGTATGTGGATAGCGACCAATATCTATTTATAAAAATACGAAAGCACGAAATTAATTTTAGGCTGCTTAGGGAAATTCTCATCCATAGATTTTTTACTATTCACTTTCGAAAGTTTTTTTCACTGAACAATTTGACCCGCCCTATAGTTAAGATCACAATAATAAAGTCACAAATCACGTAAATAATATTTTATTTTGATTTATTTGTGGTGACAAAATAATAGACGACTCCTGTAAGGAGATGCGGAGATATCGTTGACTATAGTTGGTAGTTGGTATAGCTATTGTATTTATTTTTTTTAAAGATTTTATGATAAAAATTATTTATGTTACATGCACCAGCTGTTTATCGTATATGAACAAAATATTAATACTTCACTAAAAAATATTGTTTACATGGTTTGTAACTGTTGCCCCATGTCACTACTATTATTCCAACCAAAAAGCCTTCGTTTTTTCAATCGGTTATAAACATATATATTTTATTTCAAAGAAAAGAGAAAGACGCCTCTAAAATTGCAAAACATATTATATTACTGTGAAAAATACTGGAGCCTTAGTCCAAAGTATTTTGAGACCCTAATTTTTTCAACTTTTGAAGTACATTACTCACATATTTTACTATTCTATATTCTTTAACTGACCAGAATCGGATCAAGTCCCTTTAAGTTTTGGAGATTTTAGCTAATTTAGTCGGCTCCGTTTCCACACAAAAAATTTTTCTTGTTGTACAAGCGAAAACGAGTGAATAAGCAGAAATAATTAGAGCAAAATTCCTTAACACTAGACAGTAGTAACTTTTCAAATTAGCCATCCCCTATCATCACTCTCATCTCCTGATTGCAGCAATATTGAAAAACTAATCAAGTGCTTTTTTCCCCCTTCTACTCCTCTTGGGAACTTAGGGGTTATACTAAGCATTTCCATCTGACTGTATTGTACAGTCATTTTCACGTTTTGCCATGTTGTATTTTTTCTGTTGGTTCTAGATGTATGGAACGTCTCCAAGAGTTCTTTGGTCGCCCACAACGTCTGCTTCCTTTTGGGTTCCATTCAAGCGCCATTCTTATGATACTATCGGCTAGCTTTCTTGGGGTATGTCCTATATTCTACATATGATCCGCAAATATAGTATTTGTCAATGAAAACTTGTAGTTTCTGGGTGATGTTGCTTGAAATTATCCAGGTTTCACTGCCATATGTGAGGGTTGACTTTACACATTCGTTGAATATTCGGATTTGTGTTCCTCTGGAAATTTGTGAACTTCTCCATATTGGCTGTAATCTTCCAAAACGCAGCTCTAGCTTTGTTGAGTCTGTTCTTAGCATCTTCTTCTGCTCCAGCGTCTGTGGTCATCATGCTGCCTAGATAGCAGAATTTGTCCACGTAATCAATAGACTGGCCTTCGATTGTGATGTGCTATGGCTTTGGTCTGATGCTGTATGGCTTTGGTCTTCTTGATGTTGATTTCTACACCCTCGTTGCGTGATGCTGTGATCAGATGGTCAGTTTTCGCTTGCATGTCACTGAGCTTGTGTGGGTGGGGCTCCATGTTATGCCTCTTCTTTCGGAATACACGTTCGCTATAACTTAGTCTAGTAGTAGTAGTTTAGACTGCAACAGAATAGCCATACCTATAATCCTGAAAGGGTATGTTGTATTGATAATTTTTTTAAAACAAACTTATAGTCCAGCACGTCTCAGTTTTTTTTTTTTTTTACAGTGGGTCAAAGTTTTCTTATTTTGGTCGAAGGGAGCTGAATACTAAGTGCAAAAAGTGTTATTAATTGATGTCTGAGAAATATCTTTTCGGCGAAGTATAATTTCATAAGGGTCATTTCTGTAGAACATTTTAACCCTTTAGTTCCTCTTTTTATTTGGAAGTTTGTAGCACGTCAGGGTTCAGCTCCAAAATTTTTCAAAAAGGCCAAAAACGCTGTTTTTAGAGATTTCAGCCCCTTTTTTCTCAAAAACGACGTGATGGAAAGTTTTCGACCACAGATTCGTGTTCAGCATGGAAAATTCATTTTGAATTACTACAAGCCATCTTATTCGCACGAGAAAAGTTGAAATTTGCAGGGCAGTGTAATTAATAGTTGAACCTCCTTACATTTTGATTTGCTTCAACAAATAACTCAATATTTTCCTGTTTATCTATATTTTTCTGCTCCTGACACATTTCAGCATTCGTATAAAATCATCAAGAAGAACTGTTAAAGTTCCATTTCATTCGGAATTAGTTATGCCAATTACCCGAATTACGGAATTTCGTGGCCACGACAGAATTAAGAATATGAATTGTTCATTCGTAGGTACGACGAAAGGGGCTGGAAAGAAGTACACAATTATTTTTGCAAACGATGTATTTTTAATTTTTCTTACTGGATCAAAATCTAATTTTTCATAAAAACTGGACTTAGCGCCTTTTCACTCTAAACCATCGATATGTAAATATGAAGTTTATAATTTGCAGGGACCCTAACGATTATGCGTATTATAGTAAAAGTCAAATATTAAAAGTTATTTTGAGACTTTTATCGTAATTGGCTAAATAAAACGTTGACTTTTTTATATTTGGTAAGAAATAGAATAGAATAGAATAGAAAAGTTCTTTATTTTTATATAGTATAAAGTTCACAATGTATGCTTACAGACTAACAATATTTTTAAATAACTAAATAAAGAATATACGGCAATGGCCTTAAAGGTCGTCTGCCGGAATATGCGATCTACTTTTAACATATCACGTAAATTCATTTTCAATTAATTCTCTGTACTTCAGCGCACCAGTTATGTAAGAAACCAGTTTTTTCCAAGACTCATCATTTTTCCCACTCAATACATTCACTATTTCAGAATGTGTCAAATTTGTTTTTTGGAAATTTGCAACACGGAATGTTGTTAAAATGGGGCATTTCCCAATAAAATGCTCAACGTTTTCTATCTCATTTAGATTGCAGAGTGTGCAGTTTTTATTATAAATACCATTTAATTTCAATAAATTGCACCTTGCTCTAAATATTACGGAGATTTTGTACCTGCCAATGGTATCACTGAAATATTTTTTGCCGATATTGAAATCTAAATGTTTATATATCCTTCCTTCACTTTTTTGGGACCGTTCCCACATACTACCTCGAATTTTGTTATTCCTCATCATTAAAAGCCTTTCTTTTTTCATATTCCAAATATTTGGGATTAAATCTCTATCATCCCATCTTAAATTGAATTCCATTCCTATTTTATTTAGTGACTCAGCCCAAAATATGTTTTTTTGCAGTACTTTTAGTGTCAGATTGTGTGGTAGTCTTTTGTTGCTGTACTCAAAAATCGTTCTTTGTATATAATTTAGGTGTAGCGCAAGAGTATAAATGTGTCCACTTTCTATATTCGATTCCAACATTATGGCATAAGTTGGCGAGCATTCCGGGAGTCTTAAGATTTTTCTAACAAAGTAAAGTTGGAGTTTGTCTACGTCTTCAAATAGAGTGTAACCCCATACTTGAGCGGCATAACTTTGAGTGGCACGGCATACAGCTAGGAACATTCGCCATTTCGAGCTAAGATTTATGTCTTTTTTGGAAAAAAAACTTGACCAAGCTGAATTTATACTAATTTTTGCTGAGGTGTTACGTTTAATAAGGTGTTTTTGAAAGCTCATTTTAGGGGTCAGTACTACCCCCAGATAACAATACTCATTGGTTATCACTATATTTGAACCTTTAAATTGCCATTTTTCTCTACACGATAGTCTTCCGCCCTGTCGAAATACCATTATCGCCGATTTCTCCATATTCACCTCCATATTCCACTTGTTGCAGTAAATCTCTAACTTGTTTATCATACTTTGTAACACGACAACTTCATCTGCCATTATCACTATGTCGTCCGCATATAACAGCACTCTAATATTCATGTCATCGATATATAGACCACCTCCTAATTCCTCATGTATGTCATTTAAATATAAGGCGAATAGAAGCGGCGACATCAAACACCCTTGCCTAACTCCTGATAGCGTACAAAACTCTTCTGACACTTCATCATTCTCCTTCACCACGCATTTTGTATTCATGTACACTTTCTTCAAAAAATTTACACATTTAGTAGATAAACCAATTTCATGCAGCTTGTAGAAAAGCAAATTTCTCGGTACCTTGTCAAAGGCTGCTCTGAAGTCCACAAAGAAAGCATATACTTTCTTTTTCTCGCTAAATTTCAAATTCACTATTGATGCAATGTTATACACATTGTCGGCTGCAGAGTATTTTTGCCTAAAACCGGCTTGAAATTCGGTCAAAATCTCATTCTCCGCCACCCATCTAACAACTCTTTCATTCAAGACACCCATCATTATTTTCGCTACACAGTTCATGAAGCTAATTCCTCGGTAATTTGATACCATTTCCCTATTACCCTTTTTAAATATCGGACAGATTATGCTGGTCTGAAAGGATATCCCTGTTTCTCCCATATTGTATAGGCGCGTAAACACATCAGCCAACTCGTCCAGCAACTCCTGCGGGCTATTTTGGAAAAATTCGTACGATACACCGTCAATTCCTGGGGCTTTATTTGGTTTAGCCAAATACATTCTGTAAATGTACGAAGACAATTAAAGGAGATTTTACGCGCCTTTTCACATTTATAGTTAAACCAGTCTTCCTTTCTATTTAGATTGCTCGCTTTTTTCTGTGAAGACGATTTAACCATTAATTGCACTAGATCGTCTAAACTCCATTGCTTATGATTTTTTTTTGCACTTTCAAGACTCATTTTTATATTAGCGTGAAATGCATATGTGTCTGAATCTTTCCATTTTATTTTACTAATTGATAGATTTTTGTTTTCTCTGACGTCGTTACATGGAAAAGTCATATGTAAAATAATCGGCATATGATCCGACCAAATCTGATTGTCTACTTTAAAATTATCTACATAATTCAATAAATTTTGATCCACTGCGCAAATATCATTTACAGAGCTACCCATATTGCCTATAAAAGTTAAATTACCTTCCCTGTCGCCCTCAGTTATTCCGTTCAAAACAACCAACCCATTGTCGTTGCAAAAATCTATATATTTTTTCCCATTTGCATTTACCGTCTTATCCTTTGATTGCCGGTGATCATAGCCTGTCTTGAATAGATTCGTATACATTTTTTCAATTTCTTGTTGCATTTCCCCGATTCTTATATTTAAGTCTCCAATTACAATAAAATTATTCCAATCTTTTTCTATAAAAGTATTTTTAAATATATCAAATTCCTTGTTCCATTCAGTACCCCTGATATATATTGGCAACACCTGCAAAATGTTTTCCTTCATTCTTACTTCTATAAAAGTGAGAGTATTTATTTTCTGAAACGAGACGCTTACTTGTTCTTGCAGTCCTTTTTTTACCCCATATAATAAGCCCCCACTTGCTCTTCCAAAATGCGTTTTTCTTGTTGCTCCTTTCCATTTTATTTTATGATTTGTGAAATATTTACTAAAACTTTCAAATTTGTCTTCTTCGACATGTGTTTCTATTAATACTATTATGTCAAAATCATTTATGTAATGGAAAAATTTTGGAAAAATTACTTTGCTCTGTAGTCCATTAATGTTATAGGACAATATTTTGATACCAATTTCACTCGTCTTTGCAAGAGTGCTATTTTCTACATTACTAGTGCACTGATTAGTTTGATTTAAAGCTCTTTGTTTACGATAAACTAAAATAACTACAATCTACTTTACTACCATACATATCTTTTAATATATTATCAGCTCTTTGTCCGTTGCACATTAGCACCTTGCTCATATTGTAAGACATCCACTTATTCCCAATGTTAATGCTGTCATCGCGAACAAAGGCTTTCTTGGTGTTATCCATAGTCGATAGTTTTGCTTTCAGTTGCAGCAGCGCCTTTTTAATCTGTTGTCTTTCTGCACTCAAGTCTTTTTCAATGAAAATCATAGTACCTCTTAACTTTCTTGCGTTTTTCAAAACATCTTCAGCCATTTCATCTGAATCTAGTTCGGCCACCATTCCAATTTTTCCATTACGCTCATATAGCTGACGAATCTTTCTGACTTTTACTTGTTGCAGTTGCAATTTTTCCTTGCACATCCTTTCAAATGTATCTCGGAGTGATCCAACATTAGTAAGTCCTTTGACTATAACATTTCTCTTCTTACTCTGCTCAATTAAACGCGACAGTTCTTTTCGATCAGTTTCCCGATCTTTTTTCATCAGTGCTAATTCAGTCTTAAGTTCTGCATTCTCTGCCTTTACTTCAGATATTTGATTTTCAAAACAGTTTTTAAATGATTCAATATCTGATTTTGTTGCAACCTTTTCGAGTTTTTCGTCGAAGTTCACTTTCATTCTGTTGATAGCTGTCATAATATCCGCCAACGATGGATCCGGAGATGTTTGTGCCAATTTGCGTTTAGCAGAGTTTTGCGCAATCACGGGGGTGGTTTGCACAGTCTCCATTTCAAGCTTTTTCTGTTAGATATGGTAGCACCAAGTATGTCCGCAGCTGAGTTTAATGTGCGCTTTGTTAAAGTATATCAGGCGTGGAGATTTATATCGTTCGCCCGCCCACACAATAGCCTGGGGCATAAGTCTTTTAGGCGGATTCCTCCTTCCGAATCAGTCAGCTAAAGCAGGGATTCTCAGCAGCAATCTCAGTCGGCACCAGCAGAGCTACAACAGGAGTCTCGGTCGACACCAGCAGAGCTAAAACAGCTGTCTCAGTCGGCACCAGCAAAAAGGGCGCGAGATAGTCTGCACCAACAACAACCACTGAAGAGATAGTGCAATGACAGGTCCAGGAATGTATATTGCTTACACCCCTTCTTAATTCAACGTCATTCAAAATCCAGTCGTCTCAGAGTGTGAAAGTCCAGAGCATAAACAATTTGTGCTCGGTTTTGAGGACAAAAGCAGCTGAATCGACTTAATTTTATTATTTTAGTCGCGAGCTCAAGAAAATGTCCGTCTACACGCCAATGTTGCCAGATCTTTTTTTCAAATAATAGTTATATTTGACTTTTATTTTTTCGGGCAAAAAAAAAAAAAAACAGTTATTTTATGACTTTTATTTCGTTGGCCAAAACGAACCAGTTATTTTATGACTTTTATTTTTTTGGACAAAAATAAATGGTCAACCCTATTTGTGCAAGCGAACGGCTTGAGCAATTAAAAAAAAGTGATGCCATTCGTTTCAGCTCATCAGTCCGGAACGTCTTTTCGTGTACTTTTCGAAAATGTATTGTACTTTGTATGGCCGATGACTAGATTCGAAGTTATTGCCAATTTTGTATTCCTGTTCGTATCCATATATTTACAAATGGGCAAAGGTCATAAAATGGAATGAAGCGGATCCCTATGTATTGTATACCGTTGAAAAGGTCTCAACGAGTACTTTTCAAAAATATATATTATCATCTTCGGTGTTTCTTTAATTAGTTATAAGGGTTGACCATTTATTTTCGTCCAAAAAAAATAAAAGTCATCAATTAACTGGTTTGTTTTGGCCAACAAAATAAAAATCATAAAATAACTGTTTGTTTTTCCCCGACAAAATAAAAGTCAAATATAATTAGTATTTATCGTTTTATTTAGCCTATTAAGATAAAAGTCATGAATTTAAAAGTCATACAATATTTGTGGAATTTAGTCCGTGAGGATCACAACCGTACACTTGAAGATCCTCTACGGCTATTTTTTGCGGATGACTTTTTGAGTTGAAAAATGGAAAATAACAGTTATTTTCGGTCCCTGATAATTTGAACAGTCTTTATTGAGAGTATTTAGTATTAATTTTGTAGAAAGTATAGCAGTAAGAACATTGAAGCTTGTCGAATCTCTCAATTTATTTTTTATGAAATTATGTATATGACAGAAACATCTTTCAATGTCAGCGTTTGAGTGATGGAGCGAAATCACAAATTTCTTTGAAGGAATTATTACTTGCACTATCATCGTATGTATGTACTTCTTTCCAAGACTTGATTGTGTGTTCCGTCTCAGCCCAGTCAACCAACTTAAGTTTCAGAAATTAATTTAGAAAGTGTCCAAGTCAACCAACTTAAGTTTCAGAAATTAATTAAGGAAGTGTCAAAGAAAACTTTTGTGCCAATATGGCAGCCCTGATGTTTTGGACTACAGCTATGGCTCAATAATGCGGTTATAGCAGTGCTACAAAAACAAAATCGACCGTATATTTTATTTTTGTATGCAGGGTTGGAAACCCCTTCTGTCAAATTCAAAACGAAACAGCTGATTTATTTTTCTCTCATATTTGCTTGCTTGATTTAGTTGACATCAGAATTTGACAAATAAATCGGGAAGAAGAAAAGAGCTATGCTGGTGACATAACCTTATTATTGAACCATGCTACAGCTCTAGTATTTTTCACAGTAATATACTATGTTATATTCCGTTAAACGTTTAATTTCTCTTTAATATAAATAAAAGTTACAAAGAATATTATAAAAGATCGAAAAATAAAGTTATTTTCAGAGATTCTGTTTTATAAATAAAAAATTATTCAAAGTTTAAGAACTAAAAAAATATATATGCATATGTTCTATGCCAATGATTAGAAATAGTGCAGTTTAACAAGAATAAGAGTTACAACTTTAATTTTTAACCGTCTGGCCGTCATTGAATAAGAGGTTTCGAGCTAGTGCATCGGGATAGTTTTGTAATTTGTCAAAATTTTTTCTACTGATGGCAGAGATTTCTACTTTTATTAGCTGCACTTTGAAACCCAAAAGGGCTCCTGAGATTATACGAAGATTTTTAGATTGAGATCGTCTACGATTGTTTTTCCATTTATCAGCGGTGGGGCATGTGTCTTTTCTTACAGTAAATGAGATATGTGCGCATTTATCCAAGGAGTTAAGATGATCCTGAAAATATTTTAAGGCCAGTATGTTATTGGAATAGTAATTGTAATTGAAATAGTGACTACTTGGCGGCATATCGGATGTGAAGATAAAGTAGAGCAAATGACATAAATTTATTAATTAATTAATGTTATGAACTTCAACTTATATATTTGTTCATAAATAATATATTATTAGCAATATTTTATCACAAAAATATACAAATGATCAATATTTTAACACATCAATTCCACATTCTATTTATTTATTTTTTTTTTTTTCAATAAGTAGTAATATTTTCGCGGTTAATGTTAGAAATGAAAAATGTGGAACTTAAGAGTGTACAGGGTGACAATTGTAAAGTGACGCAAGTTTAATACTCTGCAGCAAGCTTTGCCATTTACCGTTACTTTAATTTAAAAAGCAAATTCATTCATCATTGGCTTTGCTTTTAATTTTCATTTGAATTTTTGTTATTACATTTTGAAATTTCCATAAAAATGGACAAGGAAAATATTCGTCGTGAAATTATGAAATTTCATTTGGCAAATTATAGTAGCCGTCAAATTGCAAAGGCCTTAAATTTGTCAAGTCGTACGGTAGACCGAGCTATTATTCGATATAATGAAACTGGGGGTTTTGGAGATAGAGACCGGGGAAAATTTTCAACAGTTGCCACTACTGGTTTAACAGAAAAAATTCGTAAACGAATCAAGCGAAATCCAAGGCGCTCAATGAGAAAAATCGCTAAGGAAGTGGGAGTAAACCGTGAAACAGTGCGAATCATTGCAAAATCAAAGCTTAATCTTAAGCCGTACAAGCTCCGAAAAGCTCAAGATCTGACACAAAAAAAGAAAGATTTGCGACTGCAAAGCTGCAAGGCGTTGCTACGCTCCTCCGTGTTAAAAAATGTTGAAAATATCTTGTTTACAGATGAAAAAATTTTCACGGTTGAACAACATTTCAATGCGCAAAATGACCGAATGTGGCTAGCATCATCATCGCAACAAAATAGGACTGTTGGCCGAGTTCAAAAGCCAGCTTCCGTTGTGGTATGGGCTGGAGTTTCCGCTAATGCCAGAACCCCTCTAATATTCGTTGTGTTAAAATTGACCAGGTTGTTTATCGGAGCATTTTAAATGAACATGTTCTTCCCTGGGCCCAAGATACATTTGGAAATGAAAACTGGACTTTCCAGCAAGATTCTGCACCTTCCCACATGGCGAAATTAACGCAAACATGGATAAAAGACAATTTTTCTGGATTCATAACATCTCAAGAATGGCCACCATACTCCCCAGACTTGAATCCAATAGACTACTCTATTTGGAGTATTTTAGAGAGCAAGGCTTGTGCATCTCAACACCACAGTCTGGAGTCGCTGACAAATTCATTAGAGAAAGCCTGGACTGAAATTGATCAGGAACAGCGGCGAACAGTCCTACGATTTCCGGATCGATTGAAGGCATGTGTGCAGGCTAAAGGAGGTTATATTGAATGAGGTGGGGTTCAAATGAATGCTTATATATTCAGCAATGTTAACACTTAATTGTACTTAATGGAAGTACGTGCTTTTGAAAATAACTGCTGAAATGTGTGCGTCACTTTACGATTGTCACCCTGTTTATTGTAGCTTTTAACACATAATATGGAAGAAAAGAGAAATTATTTTGTTAAATACTAAATATTATGATTACGGTGCTTTACAGAATATATGGTACAAATATCTGTTTATTGAAATGTCTGCTCGCGCCTCCCTACTGTCTACTAGGGCTTTTTAAAAGTATATTAAAATTTTGTTTCTTTGCCTTTGTGTAATTAATATTTTTTTTTGCATCATTTGCAGCAACGCATAACAACACTTCCAATAATACAGCAAATAGCATAGCGAATGCAGTGCAACAAGGCGGCGCAGCCGCTGGTGTTGCTGTCAATAATATTGGCAACAATAATAGTTTAGCAAATTGCATTTCTCCGAACGGTATGAGTGGACTGGTACAAGTTATTGGTGCACAACAGCAGCAGCAACAACAGCAGGTTTTGGGCGTTGCAAATAATAGTACACGTGCATCACCTGGACTGCTATCACCAAAACATATGAATGGTTAGTAATAATAATAAATAGTAATAAAAATTCTTATATGATTAGCTATCTCTCTCTCTCTTTCTTTGTGTTCAGGACTGCCCGTTTCAGTGGCTGCCACCAATAATAATAATCCATCAGTAGACGCGATTTCACTCAAAACAATGGCACAAGAAGCCATTAATCGTTCCGTTATCGATACAAATTCACTTACACAAGTAGGGCCGAACATTGATACTAGACAGCAACAACAGCAGCAGCAGGTCCTGCAACAGCATTTCTCAACAACAGATTCAACTGCCAATCAGCAACAACAACAGCAGCAGCAACAACAAAATAATGCTGCCAACATTGCTGTTGCAGCCGCTGCTGCTGCCGCTGCAACTAATGGTCCAACAAATCCAGGCAATGCTTCAATTGCCGGTACAGTTGGTAGTGGTATGGCGAATCTAACGAATGCTGCCGTTGCCGCTGCAGCTGCAGCTGGACAGCAACAACAATTAGGAGCGGGTGGTGCAAGTAATGCTGCAAATGCAGCAGCTGCTGCAGCAGCAGCAGCCGCTGTAAATAAACAACATCAGCAACAGCCAACAAATGAAGCGCATATACCACCTTTATTGGGCGTAGCACCGCTAGGGCCATCACCACTGCATAAAGATCATCAATTGCAATTCCAAATGATGGAAGCTGCCTATTATCATCTGCCAACGCCAAGCGATTCGGAAAAGTTGACGACATACTTTCATCGAACGCCCGTGGTGACACCGCCTCATTACCCGCAGGTAAAGTATTGAGATGCACTTCGATACACAAATATGTTGTATATTTTTTTTTTTTTTTTTTTTTTTATCTTTCCACCAATACAGTCACAGCTTCCACTTTACGATACAGTTGAATTTTATCAACGTCTCTCAACCGAAACGCTCTTCTTTGTTTTCTATTATATGGAAGGTTCGAAGGCGCAATATCTAGCAGCAAAAGCATTAAAAAAGCAAAGCTGGCGATTCCATACAAAGTACATGATGTGGTTCCAAAGGCACGAGGAACCAAAAATTATTAATGATGATTACGAACAGGTAATAGAAGAGAATTTAGTATGTTCGTGATTAGGATGAGCGATTAAACATTTAATAAAGATTTGTTAGTTGTCGATCAATCAGAAATCTGGTCATATATTAAAACTGGACTAGACTTTATTTTCATTAATCAATACAAGTAATTGACTAGCCGATTAATTTATCTAACTACTTAACTAAAATCTTGTTTAATCATTTAATCAAAATGGTAATTAATTGATATTGACTAAAATTTTAATTAATCAAGAATCATCAATGTTTATATTTACTAGCCAAATATCAATTGATTGGATTAATAATGACACTGCTCTAAACTAATACTGATATTGAAATATTTTTTCAACAATTTTATTCTTTATTTATTTATTTATTTTTCCGTTTTTGTAGGGTACGTACATCTACTTTGATTATGAGAAATGGAGTCAACGCAAAAAAGAAGGATTCACCTTTGAATACAAGTACTTAGAAGACAAGGAGTTGAATTGATTGCTGTTTGATGCCCATGTTGATAATAACGATGATGATAAAGATGAAGATGTAAAAAAGAAGAAAGAACTAATGTTAAAATCCATTTTTGCACATGTTTGCGTTTTTCCTTATTTTCCATGTTTTTTCCTTTTTCTATTTTTAATTTTTGTTTATCCTTAAACTGCGATAAAGAAAGAAAACAAGCAAAAAAATATCTTAAACTAAAATACAATGTTAAAATAATTTGAGATAAAATTAAATTAAATATTTGATTATTTGATTGTATAAAAAAAAACTTGTTGATGCATTCAAAACCTTTTCGCAGCATATTTGAAGATAGAAAGCGCTCACTTTTCCTACTTTTTGTTTTGCTATACATACATCATAGTTTCTTCTAAACTTATTTTCTAAGTTACATACACAGCAACAAAATATTTGCATTTTTTCCTCATATGTTCAGAGATTAAAAACAAGAAAAAAATTTTAAAAAATAAACAAAAAACATAGAAAAGTTGGAAAATGTGTTGAGAAGAAGTTGAAGAAGAAAAAAATTATTATGTTAGTTGTACTCATTTTGTTCGCTTTTTTTTCTCTCACTTTATTATTATTTTTTTTTTAATTATAATTAGTTATATATATAAATATTATCAATAATATTAAAATATTTCATAATTTTGCCTTCCTTTTTATTTCTCCTCACACCATCTTCACTATCCTTTTTCTCTCTCTACTGTGTACTCTATCACTATCTTCCCCTGTCTTTATTCATTCATTGAACATAAAATCATTCAATCTTTAATAGAAAAACAAAAACAAAACAAATAAGAATATATAAGATACTACTTTATAAAGCGTTTTACAAAAAAGAGGTGAAAAAATGAAAACATAAGCTGATGAGAAAAAGAACAAAAAATCATAAGATGAAAATAAAAAACAGAAAAAATAAACAAAAAAAAAAAAAACAAAAAAAAAAAAAAGAAGCGTTTAAATCATTTGAAAAAAGATTTAAATAAATAAAAGAAAAAACGTAATTTTTAAAAATATAAAACAATAAAAATTAAAATATTTAAAAAAAAATGCCTGTTAAATTTGGTTTTAATTTGAGTTTTTTCAGTTTCTTTTATAGAGATTTTTCGTTGAAGCAAATAGCTGAACGATATATGTATATATGTGTGTGTATGTAGTGAATTTTCTTCATGCAAAAAATGATTGCGTTAAATATTTCAATACGAAAGATTTGGATTGGTTCAAAATTTGAAAGTATTTATTATAAAATTTTAGAAGAAATTTGACAAATTTTCATTAAGAAATTGTTTAAAAACAAATTTTGCAATTTTATACATTTTTGCAATATGCAAAAGTTGGTAAAAAATTTACATTTAAAAAAATGTTTGTGCAAGTATTGGGCATTAAGTGAAAGATTTGAAAAATATTCTGTATTTTTGGAACAAAAGAAATGACAGTATTGATAGGTTAATTTTTAGCACATTTTGTATGTTATTTTTACGTCATGCCAAGTGGGCTTATCGTCAATGACGACTGTAGATGTCAATCTTGAAATTCCGGTATTTGGCATAAAAGTAGCCCAAAAGTGCCAGATTGAAAAGACTAAATCCCGGTTTCCGTATCAATCTACACAAACTTATTGGAATTCAAATTTTTTTATATAGAATTTTCGTTCTTTAGTCAAAAGAATATTTTTTTCAATAAAAAATTTTTCCAGTTCGTTCGTGGTATGACTCCCAAAAGCCAACTGTATTTTGTGATACATAATTTTATATGTTCTACGAAATGTAAATGGACATCGTATTCTTATAATAAATGAGATTAACGCACTCTGTACAACCTTTGATTTAAAAATTTTAGCATGCTTTTCGATTGCAGCAGTGTAAACTGAATAATATAAAAAAAAATTGTATCTTTTATGGTCTTCAAAGATTCATCCCGGGATTGAAATTTGAATTCCAAAAATCCGAACGACATCCCAATTTAAGACATTATTTCATTATTGATAAAGCAGTATTTGTTATTTCAATAGTTTACAAATAATTTTGCTAATCTAAGTATATAAACAAACATTTAAAATTGAGCAAAAGATTTTCTATTTAAATACTATAGAAAGTGCAATTGATTAAACTGTGCTGAAATCTATGTTTGCATTTTATTATTTCGATCTATTAAAATCTATACATTCGTTTTAAATGTTTCCATGTGAGTATAGAGTAATTAAATGCTTTCTGGAAAATTGAAGGTTCGAAGGAAATTAAATTTAAAATAAAGCAGGCTTGTAGCAATCCTTAGATTTCCTTTCTAACCTTGTAAAATATAGCTTCTGAAGTTGTTGGCGTTTGAGACAGGGGAAATTTTTGATGCATGCTCAACACGTTCACTGACACTCAAAATTGTATTGAGATGCAAAAAGAATCACATGGTGTATCTTTTAAAGTGATCAAAATAAGAATTCAAAATGTGTACCTATAAAATTAATTATTTTTCAAAATGAAATTGTTCTCTCACATTTTGACAATCCCAACAACTAGTTTCTTGGTGTAAATGCATTTTTTGCATTTTTTTTTTATTTCAATAATAATATTAGACTTAAAACAGCCAGTAATAATGGCAATAGTTACCACAAATACCAACAGAAATATTCAGAAAATTCTGAGTTCCTTCCAAGTAATGATGAGATATATTGCCTTCCACGGTCATTATACTGTCAGTTTTTGAAACTACTGCCATTATTACTGGCCGTGTAAAAACCACTATTGAGTTGTGGATGACGTGGATGTAGAATATAATTTAATTCTATCAATGTGAATTACAAACTTGAATATTTTAGCATTCATCATGGCGGCACCATTAAAATGAATGTTGTAGCTTTTACGTCCGCGAACGTGTTACGAACTATTTATGGTCGATTCCACAAGAGAAAACATTACACAGACCCACAGCGGGTAATCAAATCAAGTAGATTGTTATATTCATACATATAAAAAATTAATATCTACACATTATCAAAAAGTAAATATAACAAATCTTTTCCAAAAAAAAACTAATCCTAAACGGAAAGTTTTTAATTGATCATTGTAAGCATCTTTACAATTTGTGTAAATTTACTATGAGAATAAAAACAAAACACATTTGGAAGTATGCCGCAACGTGAGAACACGCGCCTTCTGTTTTTCATTATTTTTGTCATCGGCAGTTGGCCTGAAGACTTGATTTTAAAAAATTAGGAAAATGCTTTAAGCCATTTCAAGCCGCTCATCGATCGTAGAGATTATTTTTCGATTGTGAGGCGTCTTTTAAGATACCATTTTATAAAAAAAAGCCTTACGTACTTTAAAAAGTATATCAGTAATTAGGGTACCCCAAGGAACTGAAGTGGCCGTTGTATGATATAGGGATCATAAAATAACTACACGTAACCAACATCATGAGAAATAAGTTTTTATTTAAATGAAATAGTATTTCAGAAAAAGTTTAATAAGCTGTAAAGCCTCTGAGGTTATAATTTATACGTAAAGCTGGTTCTTTTATCTAGATGAATTTACTATTTTGAAAAAAAAAATCTATGTTTGCCGGTCATTTTAGTTTTAGTAAACCCTAGAAATCAAAACCCATCAAATATAATCAAATAGCGATTACTTTGGGAAAAGTTCACAAATATATTTTAAACGAATTTTCGAGGTCACTATCCCAAAAAATTAGTAGTAGCAGCCTAAAATGGGTTAAAGGTTCTTGAACCAATTAGTTTCAATGCTGTAAAGTTTAATTACTCAACTGAAAGTTATTTGTAAGCATCTTAAAATGGGTTAAATGTTCATGAACCAATTAGTTTCAATGCTGCAAATTTTAATTACTCAACTGAAAGTTATTTCCATTTTCAATATTCAAACTACTGCCCTCCATTTGGGAATAATGCAATTGATCAAAATCCTTCAATCTAATTAATGATTAAGATTTAGTCCACTTAGAATTTTCTAAAACACCTTTTTTTTATTTTACCCCACTTTTAAAAATGCGTTTTAAAATCGCGTTTTTAATTTTAAACAATCGTTATTTTGTCAAAAATGTATTATTGTCTCCTTCTAATAGCTTACACTGCGTCTACACCTGCCAGTGCTGGCATGCCAATAGAGAATACGTATTATCTGTCAAAAAACAGAAAAATTGTCTTTGTGACGTAGGCCAATTATCAAGCCAATTAATTTCCAACAAAATTCCAGTCACTTCATTTCTCGCTCTGCTCTACTTTGTTTTTGTTTTCTCTCACAAATTTGCAGAAACGTCAAATATTGTCTGCTTACGTCAAATCATTGTCAAAATTCATTGGCATCGAAATATGCTTGCCAGTGATTCTGCCAATGAAAAAAGTGTGAGTGTATTAGTGAAAAAGTGTTAGTGTTGGCACGCCAGCACTGGCAGATGTAGACGCTGGGTTAACGAACACCATTATTTATCAAAATGTACATGGGGCACGCAGTTTTGGAATTCGTCACGATTTCTCTTTAGTGATTATTTTTATGCGTATTTCAACAGCATATATAAGCTACTAATATTTGAAAATGTAATCGTGAACTACATGATTTTATTCTGAAATATTTTCACTGAATATAAATAATGGAAGAAACTACCAAAGCTGTCTTACATACTTATTTGTTGTTTTAATTTTCATTGCATTTTTATTTTCGAAGTTGAGATCTCAGCCACATGCTAAAAATTTACTAATCACATTTATAGTTCTCATACAAGGTTTAATACGTTCATAAATCAAATGTAAATCGCAAAAGAAAACAAATATGTTAAAAAAAATTGTGTCTTATGAATATGTATTTGAAATATTTGTTCAACAGCACGAGAAAATTTAGAAAATTACATTTCAAAGAAAATGTGGATCAGTTTATTAGCAAATTGAAGTCGATGTTATAATGCGGACACACGAGAGTGCATTTCGTTGAAATTCTGCATTTCAAATTTAGGTGGACACACGACAGCTGCTGTTATGAAAACAAAATCCAAAATGTCTAAAAATAATAATAAATAATAGATCTTAAATTTTTCCTGTTTTTTACAACCTTGCGTTTGAGGGTTGCTAGTTAATTTATTAATTTCAGATGCATTTCAATGAAATGAGTCTGAAATGCAGAATTTCATTTGACACTTTTTGTATGGCGAAATTCAGCATTAATGAAATGTTAAATTTGCCTGAAATGAACTCTCGTGTGTCCGCACTATTACATATATTTGGGGCATTTCATGTGAAGCAGACAAGGATAAAAAATGTGAAGTTCTTAAATTCGGCCTCATTGAACTTCTAGAAGATATGAATGTGGACCCACAATTTTTTTTTTTGTTTGGAATCAGATCCGAAATTAAAACTTTTTTTTTTAATAATACCCTTAAAATTTCACAATGGGACCTACATTACTTTAGGAGATAGATCCATAGGTGTCGCATTGAGCGTGGTAGCAATGTACTTTAAGTTATGTATCTCCTAAACTAATGCAGATCCCATTTTTAAACTTTGAACTAAATTTAAAAGAAAAACATTTGTTTTTTAAATGGTCGAAGTTATTAGAAATCTGATTTTAAACTTTTACTTCCGGTTTGGCGGAAAAAAAATTTTTTAATTTCTTATCTGATTCCATAATTAAAAAGAATAGTAAGTTTCCTATTTAAATCACTATGTTCAAAATTTTTTTTGTAATTTTGTTTAATTCTAAAAATTACTTCTAAAAAATCTATATTTCAATTACGTTAATTTCTTAAAAATCCATTACTTAGCAAAAAACCTCATACAAAAAAAACTTTGTGTCCACATCCATATTTTCTTGAAGCCCGAATTTCAACGAATTTCAGAATATCACTTTTTTTTCGTTGTCCGCTCACATGAAATGCCCCATTTCCCTATCCTTTAAAATCCATTGTTCTTGTTCGTCTTCAACAAGATTTTACATATACATATGTACATTAGACTACTTCGAATATTTCGTGTAACGCAATTTTCGCGAGGCTTCTGTCTAAAACATCAGACTATGTTGTAAAAAGAAATTTCACTAAGCACGGGCTCAAAGATGCAATAGTTAGAAGATGTTCATCGGGTTTTTAGGTTTCCTTTTAAATTACACATAGATTTCATTCAATAAAAGTATCATTTTTTTTCTCTACCTAAATGTCTTGTGAGTTCCATATTTATTCCTTATAATATATAATATATATTACATGAGGAGGTCCATAACAAAACGCAATAATTCCACCAGAACAATTTTTTGGATAAACGAATAAATTTAATTAAAGTCGGTAGGAAAAATATTTTGTTAAAAACAGTTGTTATGGTATAATAGTTTACTAGGAACAATACAATAATACAATAATTTTTAAGTTATTTAGATAACAAATTTGGAAATGTTGCGTTTTTGTCCGTCACATAGTATTTATTTCATTTTGTTGTGAATCCTCTGTAGATGTTGCCTTTCGATTTGGGAATTATGGCTGTTTGCTTTGAATGAAATTGTAATTATACCTTTTTGATTTGAATTGCATAAGTTTTATAGGAAAATGACAAACTCTTTAATCATAACAAAGATATTTATTACATTGAAGTATTACAAAAAATTAACATTTTGTTAAACTCTCATTCCAGTATCATCCCCGAATCTATGGTGCGTCGCAATGGTTGAACCTATCCTGCATATCGAAACACAAGCTCGTAGATCTAGAAGGCTCAATTCTTGCAATTTCATAAAAAGAGTTAGCCCTTAGCTTTTTTGAGTAATTAGCTGCTGTTTTAAGTTATAATTTTGTTTCATTTCGATTTTCTATTTATTTGATATGTCTGAAAAGTAGTAGTTTTGATGTTTTCATTGACTTTTCACTAATATCTCGAATTTGTTTATTACATAGACATGGAAATATTTCATTTTGGTCTGAACCATTATTTTTTGTGTTGAATTACAGTTAAATTATTGTCCTTTGGTATTGAATTCAGTCAAAAAAACTAAAAACTTAAAAAGTAGAATTATTGAGATTTGTTATGGACCTCCTGATATTCTCCTCTCCTGCACACATATGAATATTTATATGATGTTCAGAAATTTTTGGTCTTTCTTATATATTGTTTCTACTTTTACCTAAATAACAAATTTTCAAGGATAATGTCCAAGTTTATTTTACATAAATATCTATAACACAATTTCTTAATATTAGTTGGAAAGGCAAATGCAAATTTTTATCGAATACATTAAACATAAGCAAACAAATTTACACATCATCATTAAATAAATATTACCGAAAATCGAAATCTTTTACGCTTCGAATCAAAATATTGTTAGAGGAAAGCTAAACAATTCGATTTAACAACGCTTTTAATTGTAAGTTATACAAGTTTATTATTAGAAAAAGAAACTAGTAATCATTTTATAATTGAAAGCAAACCCCGATTTTTGGTACATTTATAATATATATTTTTTTGTTTTTGGATTAAAGTAACTAAAACTTAAAAAAAAACGTAAACAAATAATAAAAATAAATATGTAAAAAAAGAACACTTAAATATTATACTGCAAAAAGTATGCACGTGAAAAAATTAATAAATATAAGTTTTATAAATTCTCGTATAACTTTCATTTCTACATAAATATATACTTAAAAATAAATAATAGTGCAGCATCAACAATATATTTCAAATAAAATTGTGCTAGAAAAATATTTATAAATATTAGTAACAAATAAATGAAAAAGTCTTCAAAAACGAAGTCATGACGTCATAGCAAAATTTTACTCAATAAAAATTTACACAGATTTTAAAAAATGCAATGCAAAATTAATTGCAATTGCTTATAAAATATTAACAAGATAAGTAATGAAATAAAAAAACAGCATTAAATATATTGAAACTGAATATAATTGTATTAAAATGAAAAATGTATGATAAATTATAAATTCAAACAAAAAAGAAAAAAAACGTTTTAAATAAACAAGGATTAGTAAAAGTAGCACATTTTTTGCTACATCGAATAAAGTATATAATATTCAACTTATTACCGCTAAAACAAAAAAAAATTATATGCGATAATAAATAAAACATTTTTATCATGAAAAACTTTTGAAAAAAAAACAACAAAATAAATGAAAAATATTGCAAAAACTTAAAAAACTGGAAACCAGAAAAACGAAAAAAAAAAACATTTTTGAACTTAATCTTTTAAAAAAGGAAGTATTTAAAAATAAAACATATTTATGAAATATACTTAAATATTTGACAACAAATCTGCAACGTTTATTATTAATTTAGAAAATTCTGATATCTAGCTACAGACCCCAAGCCAAATCGTTTCAGGAATATAAATATATTATTCATCTTGGTATACTTAGGCTCCACCTAATTTCTGTTCTTCGCTGGCCATCAAATTGGTCTGAGTTCAGAAACATTTTCTCTCTTTCATTCAGTCAGCAGGTTCTGCTTCAGCAAAGATTCTTTTCACTGTCTACCTAATGCAGAATCGAACTTTTTTCACTGCAAATTTAAATAGAAAAAAAATTTTAGTAGAAAAATCCATTGACTGTTTTTGTAGTTCCAGCTGCTTCAGGTTCGTTCCCAGACGGGAAATAATTTCTTAAAGAACTCCCAAATGGATTGTTCTAATAAAATGAGGCACTTCAGTGGCTTAGTGCTTAAAAATCAAAGCAAATCAAACAATTTTATTTGAATTTGATTTCATTTAAAGCCAGTCCTTAACTCAATTAATTTGAACAAATAGTTTACTAAGTGGTCGTTGTAGCTTGGCCTTAGCCCTCTAAGGGCTGTTGCGCCATAAAAGTAGTAGTAAGTAACAGTAATAGTTTACTCGCATGCCTTTATTTCATTCAAATGTGATTTCATTATAATCTGTTTTTCATCAATGGATTTTTTTTTCGCGCACTTGAGCCATTTTATGTTTAAAAATATATATTTCCAAAACATGTCGCGGATTAAGACTAAAGCTGATTAAATTTTTCAACTCACATCGCATGCTAATTGTTTTTATCGAGGCATTGTTGAATGCTGAGCTTTTGATGGGAAATTCTTTGACTCAAAAATTTATCAAGTCTATCGAGAAGATAGAGACTCTTTCAAGACGGAATGTTTGCGTGGTGGCGGCACCATTGTTGCAGTTAAAAGTATTTTTTGCTCGTCTATTTAAACTTTAAACAATGAGAGATTTTGTGGCTGATGCCATTGGATCTATTTTTATCTGCGTTTCCTTCAACCCGCCCAGTAGCCCTGATGACATTTACGATGTGCATGTTTTAAATACTCATTCAATCTCAATGGTATTGAGAGGACGTTTCGTCAATCAAACAAACATCAATCGTAGTTATGAAATCAGTCTTATTAAAAGTTTTTTTTAGGATTGATCTATTACAGATCAACTCATGTTGCAACAAGTTAAATAGAATCTTAGATCTTATTTTTGATTCTAATAATTTAAAATATGAAGTGTTCGAATGCTTATGCCCGATCTCCTAATATACATCATATGCCTTTAGTTATTAATATATATTTATACCTAATAAATATGTTAATTACCCATAATTTTTGAAATTATATTATTCAATGGATATAGACTAGATTGCCCATCTGTGCAAAGTTAGATTTTTTTTTGCTCCTAGTGGATTTTCTGAAAGATTATATGAGAAAAATAAGATTTAGAAAAAAATATAAAGGCTTAAAAAGGTAAATAGCTTTAATCGCTGATAACTTCTAAAATATTGAATTTTGAGTAATTGTTCACAAAAGAATAACTAGGGCAATATTCTGTTCTTAAAAAGTTTTGATCTACGAGTAAAATTTAACCATGTTTTGATCGAAAAGCTGTCAATTTTGTACAAAATTTCCATGAGAAAAATTCTTTAAACGAACTTTTTTCAATTTTTTGGGGGTGATATTTTCTGTTTTAAACTTTTATATTATTGAGCATTAAATGTAGATTTATTTAGAAAAAAAGTTTTTTAAAAATGTTTATTTTTAATAAAACTAGGGCGTCTCAAAGTTTAAAAAAATCGATTTTTTAAATTTTTTTTGAATTTTGAGTTTATTTATAGGTAAACGAGTTTTTATACAGTAGAATTGGGATAATTCGTACCCCGTTAATTGGAAAATATCAATAATTTGCAGCAAACTGTTGGAAAAAAACGCTTTAATTCGCAAAAATTCCATACATTTTCGTCCCTATGTCGCCGCTATATCGTATTTTTTTTCAGTACAAGGTCTGTTTAACCTCTTATAAATCGTAATTAATTACACAGTGCAACAAAGATTGTATGCGCGAGATTTTTGAACAGTTTTATAATAATTCAGGGTCTCTAATCACGACTGCGTCAGTTTTTCTCCATCACATTTAGTTCTCCCACAATATGGACCTGAAGTCGAAAAAATGGGGTCTTCAGGGGCTATTAACAAATTTCTTTATTTCAACAGATACGAATTTGATATCTGAAGAAAAGTTTAAGCAAAATGAGACAAACAATTTTTATACATACACTTTTCCTCCCTTCCTGCCGAAAATGGGGGTTTAAACCCCCTTTTTATATAAAAGGCTGATAAAGCAAAAACCGTTGAGAAAACTATTATGTTGTCTTTAAAGAAAATGTTCCTTTTTAAAAATTATAGGGGGCTTTAGAACATCAGAATAATCAACGAGGTATATTTTTTCCAGGATAATGCAAAAAGCTAATAATTAAGTTATTACATTAGGCTTCCATGTGGAGTCAACAAAATCAAAAAAAGGTCAAAAAAATCGATTTTTTTTAAACTTTTATTAAAAATAAATAAATAAAATTAATCTGCATTTAATGCTCAATAATATAAAAATTTAAAACAGAAAACATCACCCCCAAAAAATTGAAGAAAGTTCGTTTAAAGAATTTTTCTCATGGAAATTTTGTACAAAATTGACAGCTTTTCGATCAAAACATGATTAAATTTCACTCGTAGATCAAAACTTTTTAAGAACAGAATATTGCCCTAGTTATTCTTTTGTGAACAATTTTGTTTTGTGAACAATTACTCAAAATTCAATATTTTAGAAGTAAACAGCGATTAAAGCTATTTACCTTCTTAAGCCTTTAATTCAAAACCGACTGGCTATTTTCCACTAGAGACCTCTATATTCTTTTCTTAACCTTATTTTTCTCATATAATCTTTCAGAAAAAAATCGAACTTTGCACATTTCATATATCTCGTAGGCAAGCAAATATTCAATGGGAAAAATGTCGTAATGTGCTTTAATTTGTTTATGTAAACCTAAATTACTAGATATTTGTAATAGCAATAGCTCTCGCCTTATTCGCCTTGAGAGCCTACAAACTTCCATGGCATACTTGTGGGCTTAACTCTTTCAGTACCGTAGAAAAACCAGAGGAAATAGCGCAAAACCGAATCCGGATTCATATTGGCGGACCCCTACTTCTTGTTACAATTTTTTATACAAACAGGCATTTTGTGCCTCTAAAGGTTTGAACTTTCATGGGCCAACGGTAACCAAGTGGTCCAATGGGGATTTTGACGAACTTTTTCTGTACATTATTATTAGATATTTTTTTTAAAGATATACAAAGTAACTTAATATTAACTTTTCACTTAACTCTGTTTTGACCGTAAAAAAACTGAAACCGAAAGAGTAAAACCGAGTCCAGATTCGCATTCTTCGACCCCCATTTCATTCTAAAAAAGTTCTTAAAAAGTTTCCATTGAAGATTTTAGGGTCACCGGTGGCCCATAGCAAAACTTCTATTTCCAAAAAAATAAACAAAAATTTCAAAATATAGGAAATCATGTTTGAGTAAATAGTTTTTTCCACAACTTATTAAAAATTTGGAGTGTTTGGACAAACTTTGTAAAACCGATTATATATTTAAAAAAAAACACCATTTTTTCGCTTTGACCCTAGGAATAGGAAGCGAAAGTGAAAAACAAATATTTTTAAATTTTTAAAAATTGGTTAGATAGTTTTTAAAAAACTGCAAAAATTAATCTTATGACACCGTGATGCCGAAAGGGTTTAAAAATATAAATATTTTATATTATCCCGGTCTTCTAATATTACTGAATACGACTTAAATCATGCGCATTATGTAAGGGAATTCAATACCCTCAATGAATTTATGTAGAAACAGTATATTTTAGGTTTATATATTAATTAATATTAAATCTAATTCTAAGTCATTTTGGAATTTTATCCAATCTAAAAAAGGTGGTTCTTATATTCTTTCTTCTATATTTTACGTGGTCGCCGTAACCTAGTGGTTAGTGTGTTAGACCGCTACGCAGAAGTGCCCGGGTTCATATCTCGGCACGTTCAAAAATAAGAAATAAAAAATTTTTCTACACGGCACCACCTCTTGGCTGGCAATGGCAAACCTCCAAGAGTAAAAAAATGCCTATGAAAAGCTTTTCACTTCGCCTTTCGGTTTTGGAATAAAACTATAGGTCCCTTCCATTCGTATATAAATATAACTCACACAACATGATTGGATGCGAAAAGCTCGGCCTTGGCCCTCAATGGGCTGTTGTGCCATAATAGTAGAAGTAGTATATTTTACAATGACAATAGTTCCAGTACGATTGATGATGGTAGTTAATCTTTTTAGTGAATACTTCAAATCTAACTTTGCTGCTGTAATTTCTGGGTGTGAAAATCGAGTTTGATTCTTTCGTGGACATTGTTTCACTGGTTTCAAATAAAGACTTCAGTTAAAGCTGATATTGATGGAATTTCTTCTATACTGCTACTACTATTATGGCACAACAGAGGGCCTGGACCGGGCTTTTCGCATCCACCCAGGTTGAGTGAGTTATACTTATACTCGAATGGAAGAGACCTACAGTTTTATGTCGAATCTGAACGGCGAAGTGAAAAGTTTTCCATAAGCAATTTTTATCCTTGGAGGTTTGCCATTGCCAGCCAAGAAGTGGGGTCGTGTAGAAAAATTTTCATTTCCTATTTTAGGATTTAATTAGCGTGCCGCGATTTGAACCCGGACACCTTTGCGTAGCAGACTAACACTCTAGGCCACTATTTCTTCTATACTATTCTCAAATTGTTATATCTTTAACAAATCATTATCGGAGGATATTTTCATTTACACATGGAAAATCTAGGATTAAGAATGACGACCTATTTCAAAGCTGTTTAATGTTCCAAAATTCTTTGAAAGTGTTATCAAAATTAAGTTTTTCTTCTTGGTGAAGAGCCATATTTCTCCTGAGCAACATAGTTCACTATATCTAACCTAGCTCTTTTCTCCAATTATTATATCCCTTCTTTTGAATCACTGGCTATTAGTTACGAAACTGGCTAAAATAAATTGCCACTCAAGTTTTCTGCAGTTGATTAAGTCTTACTTGAGTTCTTGACCTTGCTACATTGTCATTATTTATATGAAATCTTCTAAATTTACTGGCTTTTGTGGGGTGCCACAAGGTAGTATTAATTAATAATATTACTAAATGTGCCTGCAATCCCGAAATCCTGTTATATGATAACCTGATGTTCAATATCTAGTCTGTAAGAAATGATTCCATGATTTCACAAAAAAAAAATAATACAATACAACCCACGTACCCATGTGTACAAAGTGCATACAAAGGAAAATATCGCTGCCGTAGCCGCCAGTGTTGATGAAGACCGCAATTGGGATTGTGTTACTTAATTACGTGGAAGATTTTACGCAAAGACGTATAAAAAAGTATAAAATACAGCTCGTTCAAGAACTAAAGCTGGGTGCCATAGCGTCGAAACAATGGACCTAATGAGAGATGAGTTCGATTAGCAATTTATCTTACGTTTCAAATGTTCCAAATGGAACTTCTCGGTTAAAAAATCACCCTTTATAATTTGTTTTAATGATATTACCAATTGACTATAGTATTTATTCAATTTTAAATTACGATTATTCATACATACAATCACTTATCTATTTATCGGCCACTTGCATCATACACTTACACAAAAATACCAATTTCGTATAAAATGCGTAATAGATTTTCACCTAAATACAATAGGAAAACTAAAATATAACAAGAATCAATTAGATTGAATGTTGAATTCAATAAAGGCGGTGAATTAATATTTTGGTCACAAATAAGATCATCAGCACTACTAAAACTTGGTAAAATATTATACTATTCCCTCCAAACTTTAGCAACAACATCATCATCATCATCGTCATCGCCCCAACCGTCACCAGCTACGTCTGCAGTATGATCCAGAGTAGCATGTTCATCATTATGTGTGTCCACAGCAGCAAAACGGCTAGAATCAATGTATATTTCCTCATCATCGTTTTTGTTGAGTGTAGAAGGAACTTTGCTTGGTAAATTTATTCTGCTACTTTTAATTACAGGTTCCATATCCTTAAAGAAATCAAACTCTTCGCCTTCGATTTTTGATGGCGTCGTTGTCTTTTGCACTATAATATCGAGCGAGCTTAAATCATCAGTGATTTTAATAGCGTTGCTGAATGGCAATGGTTTTGAAGAATGCGAGGAAATGCTGGATCCGTTAGTGGAATGTGATGTAGCGATGCGAAATGATGAATCGGTGGTGTGTGAAGTTACTGATGGTAGAGTGCTCGTAACGATTAGAGTTTGCGAAGTCGGTCGTGCAGTAGAAGGCAGTACGGTGGAATTGGTGTGGTTATCTCCATGCGTTTGAGAAATGCTATCGCTATTTAAACGTTGCAGCTCATCAGTATCCCAATCAGACCATGCTTCATCATCATAATCATCAACATTGTTCAGATCAATTTTTGTTGTAGGTGGTAGTAAATTTAGTTCAGAACTAGCTATAGCATTAACTGTTTCTATGACCATTTCAATTGCTGTACTAGCAGCGCTTGCTGCTTCGTTTTCTAATAATTCAACCATACCCCCAACGCCAATATCTGTAATGATTGTACTTTTATCATCTTCGCCACCATCGGGACTTAAACGGGGTGGCATTTCACCCAATTGTTCCAAAACTTCTACCTCTTGTGCCAGCGAATTTAAACTACTACTTAAGTCAACATTATCGGGCAGCGGGCTACCAGACAACATATAATCGCTGATACTGTTGCCCATCACCGGCGTAATGGAACGTGGTTCCACCCAATGTGATGTCGAATCAGGCACTGCCGCTTGTGGCCGGCCATCGGAAAAGAGTCGCGAACGTTGACCACCAATAACGATTGCTGCACCTAACAACGGCACAAGATCTGCCAAGCAGCGTAGTGTCTTAGTAACCAACACATCATTTGTATCATTCATGCCAGTGAGCAAGTGTGGTAATATGGCTTCCTCTAACTCCTCTTTCGTCAATAAACGCACAAACTCCATAAAGTATTCAAGCAGTATGAGGCGTATTTGCGCATCACGCAAGCGAAACATTTTCTTAATATGTGGCATTACGTGACGAGTATACGTTTGATTCGAAAATAATGCAGCCGAATGATCTGTTTTCGTTTTCAAAACATACGGTGTAACACACAATTGTGCCGTGGGATCCAAAAGCACCATGCGCGAGAGTAAATCTGCCGCTAATTGTGCCCCTACAACATTCTCATTGAAATAACGCAAACGATCTATTAGCCCAGTGAAAAAATCTTGTTTTTCTTGCAAGTTTTTCAGCGGCAATTCAAACAAAAAGGAATGTATAAGCACAAATTCATGATTAAAATATGGGTGCAATAGCACTGCTGAAAGCTTAGGACGCATTTGCGCATTCTTATGCTTCAAATGTGTGATGCAGTACTCGTGAAACTCTTTTACATGCGGTGTGGCGGTATCATTTTTCGTGCATTTTGCAAATATTTCTTCGCAGAGTGTTGCGAATGCATATTGTTCAATTGTATCGATACTGTACTCTTTTGTTTCGGCAGCATCGATTGCTGTTTTATAGCGGTGTGAACTAGCAAGATCGAGTAAATTTTTTGTGACTTCCTTGCATTTCCAAACATATTCGAAGCCGGCCAAACGCCATGAACCATTATCTGTGATGTAAATGGAAGAAGTGCAGATGTTTAGGTGGCGTCCCATTGCCTAAAAAATATAAAACATTAAATGTGCACACACACCTACTAGAAAATATCAAAAATGTTTACTTTTTCAATAAGAAATATTAAACTGCATAGTATTGTACGTAAGCCCAGACATACTTGTATATCAGTTTGTGTTGATAGCACTGCAACTAATGGGCGCACACGCTCTGTTGCCAAATGCTTATGTCCTCCTTGTTCCCATGTGGTCACATATTTTAGTATGTATGGATGACGATAAATCATTAAATTCTGTAATGAAAAAACTTTTATTTTTTCCCCGACTCGCCTTCGTATTTTACCCATTCTGCTCACCTTGATAGCACGCTCAAGTGGCCCTTGTGTTACCCACAGCTGCCCGTTTACGACTTGCTCGGCCTGAAATATCGACAACAATTGCCTTCCTTCTTCATTGGATGTTGTGGGCATTTCTGCGTTGTATAGCGTCCAGAAATCATTTGCGTCCACCGCCGTTTTATCAATTGCAAGGCCTTTTAACCTGCTACTGTCATTACCCATTTTTACTCTGATATCAGATTATTTTATAAAAATGTGGTTATATTTATTTAATGTTTAAGCAGTTTATTTATTTTTTGCTCAAATCCGCATTATTTTATTAAAGTTTTCAAACAAAAATAATACATTTTCCAAATCTCGCCAATTATCAATGTTTTTGACGTTTCCCTTTCCATACTCATTTGCCTTTCGCACTTTTTTTCAGTGATGTCAGTGCAGGAGCATTGCCAGGCAAATAATTTAGATATAAAATTCAAAAGATTCATCAAAAAAAAAAAAAATTAAATATTTTATGGAAAACATTTTACAGCCCATTTTATAGCACATTTTGTATTTCATTTTATATTTAGTATACACATATTTCTACCCTGTGTAAGAATTTGCTTTATGCTTTGGCACAAAGGAAAACCCCTCGGGTACCCGTCCCAGCAACATTTCACTTATCTTCACCCAATCTGTTGAATTTGTTGAACTCATAAGGGTTTCCATTTCATCGCGACCACGAAATTTTTGTGGACGCTGATTAATTTGTTGTGGTGGATATTCTAACAAATCATAAGGTATAAAACGATGTAAAAACGATTGCCATTCGAGAAGAAAACGACGTGTATTCTCGACACCTTTTGTATCGGCGCCCCAATGCTCGAGGCCATAGTTAACAAATTTACTCATGATATCAAAACGTTCCGCTGAAGTAGGATTCCAATGTTTTTGCTCTTTGATTTCTTTGAAAATCCACGGTTTTATAAGAGCACCGCGTCCTATCATTACAGAGGAAACGTGTGGTGCAATTTTCTATAAAAAAGTTTTAAAAATAATTAATATCACATTGGATTATATTAAATACATACGATATTAAAACATACCCTCTTTTCATTATAATCTTCAAAATTTAAGATATCACCATTACCAATAACTGGTATATGATTCACTTTCGATGCACATTCCTCTATGTACTGCCAATCGGCATTTTTTGTATACCGTTGTTCACGTGAACGACCATGCAGCTAAAAACGAAAGATATGGTATATGATCTATAATCTTAAATATATCAAACATCTTCTTACAGTCACCGCTGCAGCACCCCATCCCTCAACCAGTGGCGCCAAATCATGTGCCACGCTTTTATCTGCATACACACCGGTACGCATTTTCACGGTAAAAGGGATTTGTGGTGATAACGAAGAGCAGGTGCGCACTGTTAGCTCTAAAATATTAGTGCGACGCATTAGTGCACTTCCACCGCCCTGTTGATAGATCAAATCGATCGGGCAACCAATATTCAAATCGAGAAAATCCACTTTTGCCGTTTCTTGCATAAGTTGTGCTGCTTGGGATATTATCGTTGGATTATTACCACATAGCTGTACACCAAAAATATCCTCCGATTCATGGCGTTTCGTTAGCGCCCATTCTTGCGTAATACCTTTAACTAATGGTACTACACAAGCCATTTCTCCACATGTTATATCAGCACCGAATTCTTTGCAAATACGACGAAATGGTAAATTGCCTACAGTTGTTAAGGGTGAAAGCATTATTTTCTCGGAAAAGTCAATAGATGATTTGCGAAAAGCATCACGGCCGACTGTGCTGTCATTATCAACAGCAGCACCCATAGGTTTATTAGTTATTGAAGCTAGTGCAGCCACAGTCTCTTCTTTCGGCTTCTCTGTGGATGCTGCATTTTCTTCCGGTGTTTGTTTTTCAATTTGTTTTTTCTTTACATCGCGCTGTTTTTCGAAGGTAGCCAGTAGTGACTTACTTTTTGTAAAATCAACTTCACGCTTGCGTAGACGTACTTGTAAATCTAAATGAAGCAGAAGTTTGTACATAGTATATTCCAGGAATTTGATTACAATGTACCTGCTGTAATACCATTACATGTCGTTGGAGGTTTTGCTTTATCATAGTTGGATCCCATTATATTTTTGCCCTCTGCATCCAAATGTGCTTTAGCAAAACGACATGTAACTCCGCGTGGACAAAAACCTTTAGCTTTAAAAACGGGGCACACGTCAGCTAAATCTTCACCCTTGGAAGCTAAATACGCTTCCAAATCGTGCACATAACGACAATTAGGATGTATACATTTTTCTTCTGTCGGACCATTTACCAATGAGTTGCAAAGATGCAATGTACGATCATCCTTATACACTGGGCGATTCTTTTACGTATAAAAATATAGAATGAGAATGAGCAAAAATCTATCTCAACTTATATGAAAAACTTATAATTTTCTACATACTTTATTTTGTCCACGTTTTCTTTCTCTTTTTCCAGTTTTTTGATATTTAGTTGCATTGCCATTTTGGACATTTTCCTCTGCTCCATTTTTTGCCGGCTCTTTCCTTTTATTGTTTTCAGTTGCGACAACGTCTTTGAAGTCTGGCAGTAGAAATCTTCAATACAAATTTTATTTATGCTATTTATACAATGCATGCACTTTTACTTACTCTTTCTTAATATAGCAAATTCCTGGCTCCATTTTTGTTGTTTTATAAGAGTTTATTCAATCGTCTTCACAAATGCACAGAAGTTAACAAACAATTTAAGTGGTTCGCGTTTGACATTACCAGTGTTGCCGTCGTGAGGCTAAAGTTCCAATTTTGAACCTTTTTAACTGCTTGGAGACTTTGGGGCGACTACAAGCAACTATCAATATTTATTTGACAGCTTGAGGCTTGAGACTTGTTTTGCAAAAAATTATAATATTTACATGAAATTATGCAAAAACCCAATTGAATCCAACTTTCCTTTTATAAACGTTTTTACAGCATTGCTATTTTCAAATTTGCCACACTGACTAATTTCAAATATCAGAAAGTACCCGGAACAAACAGAAAAAAGAGGTTAGATGGATTCCCGGTCACAATATCTGGACTTTAATTATTCAAGTGAGAAACTCGGAGCGTCGGTCGTTACTGAGGTGCTCTGAAAAAACTGCAATTAATCATGTGAATAAAGCAACGAAGCATTAACTTGCCAGCTTGGGTGCTAGCGATGAGAATTCCTCTAAAATATGTTGCAGGAAAGCGGAAAATTTCGTAATTTTCGAAATACATTAGCGGGCCACGTAAATGCCACGTAAACTCGTAAAATGTGTAAACTTGTCAATCTTTATTATTTATTTGGCAGTATGTTTACATAATTATACAGTTTATCACATTTAACAGACATTTACGAGTTTACCTGAATCCGACTACTGTCAAATTTAATTTTCCAAAACTTTGCACCTATTATCTTATGCACTTATCTTATATTTAATTTAAGCAAATAAATATATAATTAAACAGCACATCCCATGGGTGATATTATGTGTAAGGTGATAGCAAGATTGCAACAATTTCACCTTGGCAAAAACAACAAAGTTTTATTGTTGCGTTGGATACCATTAAATGTCAAAATCAACAAAACAACATTACAATAACAACAAGTAGTAAATGTCAAAATGGACAAAAAAGTAAACAGGCAATCAAAAGTAAACAATGATTTTGACAGCCTATGTTATTGACCAGAAAAGAAGAATCAATTTTTGTTAACTTCACTTAGCATAAATTCACTTCGGCACAACCTAAACAAGAGCGTAAAATCTGAAACAGAATGTGAAGCGTGAAGTACACAATTAAAGCATAGAATGTAGTGTAGCAAACGACGTAGCACGACAAAGAAAAATTTGAACATAATAAGCACACCCGAAGCTTATGTTTATTGTAATTGGAAATACATACAATTATATATTTCTCCACATTTGTGCAATCAGCGAGCTTTAAAGTACAAACCAATCAATTTTTTTAGAAGTTCTATAAATATTTAATTCAGTGTATTCTTCCACTTTTTTAATTTTGAGAATCAACTGTTATGGTTGAAGCGCGACAAAATTGAGAATTTTTTACTTTGCGCCTCAGCTTAAGCGGCAGCGACAACTTCACATTGTAACCAAGCACAAATAAAATACATACATTTTACTTTTGACAGATTGCAGAGCTTTAGTTACTTCACACTTCAGCTTCACATTCTGTTCCCACTTAATGGGTGCGTTTCCCGGGTGCAAGATCAGAAAAGCTGCTTTCAAAGTGTGTTAGAAACACGTCGCTGAGTGCTTCTGATTAGCAAAGCGGACGCCATTATCGTAATCATATTATTTTTCTGATTTTTCAGGTGAGCATGATTTCTCAAAACTTTGTGACGGTCGCTGAACAATACAAAATAAAACTCGTATTTAGAAGTTGGGTTTAGTTTGTTGTCATGAATTGTTATGTCCCCCTGTTATGTACCTGATATGGCCTTCCAACTAGCTCAGAGTATTCGGGTGGGGGTTTCTTAAACCGCCACACCAGGTCGACGGGATAACAATAAGTGTGCCTGCGGCACTGGTCACGCTCATACAACAAAATATATTTCTTACCCTCTATTCTGCAGTTCCGCTCCTAATTCCTTTTTCGCCCACCCAACCTTCGCTGGTTTTCGCTTTAGTTTTTTTTTTCTTTTTTCGCATTTGTTATTTGTATTTAAATATGAAGATTATAACATAAAAAAATCTTACTTAAATATCTAATACAAACTTAACTCATAACATATGAACAAAACACAAAAAAAAATATTTAAACTCCTCAAACTTTAGCACTTTCATTTACTTTATAACAGAATTAACCCAATTTTCAGGCCTCTGTTCCAGATACCCTAAATAGCCGTTTGGTTTATAGGCCTCATGAAAAATTAACCGACACTTCACCCTACCTAACAAAGCTCTATTAAATGTGGTCTCAGTATTATTACGCAATATGCGTTATCATAGATATACCTTCGACTTAGTAAGGGTATTTGGCTTCCCCGGCTGACGAAATTGGTAATTTTAAAATCGACACAAAAAAAATGCTAAAATTTTGATTACAAAATCTCTCAAAAAAAATTAAATAAAAACTAAAATAAAATAACATAAATAACGATCCTGCTCTCATGGAAAATTTTAATTATTCTAACTTCTCTTGTGTTCGAGTATACTACATGAAATACAAAAGAACTTAGCAGAAACGTGACGTCACGGCTTGTATTCTTAACATTATTTTTATATAAAATACTATGTCCCTGATCTGTTTTGTGTGTTTATTTGCTTCTTTATTCATATATTCACCATCCTCTTGGAATATGGGTTGCTGTGTTGTCCGTACGGGCGGAGTCGCTTCAGCCACCCGTTCTGATTTTGGGTCTCTAACAAACGCAGACAAAAAACTACTGTCAAAAACACTCTTAACTACTTTACATGCCCAATCACTCACATTATCCGGTGCATAGATCCCTGAATAGTCTTACCTGGAGATGCCCACACGTTGAAGTTATAGCTACACTTCTGGTCATAAAACACTCTTTAGTCTGAATTCAGAAGCATTAAAAACACTAGTGCTGTTTATGTACGTCATCAGATATTTTGTAGTTTTTACAAAATAAATGAAGTAAAGAATTTTTTGAATTGAGTGACTTACGGTTACGAACTTTGGTTTTAAATAAGTTCATTGCTCATTGTTTCGATAAAAAATGTTGTTAGGATTATTCAGAAATGGATTATTTAGCGCCAAGTAGCGCGTTTTAATTTTCAAAACGCACTAAATTTAGCGGAAAAGCACTGAGCTGGCCACACTGCTACCTAACCCAATCATCCCTGGTCTATTTCTATCACACGTTCTACACATTTGACGTTTCAGTTTTCTGTTGTTGTGGTTTTCCAACCACATTTAGAACTTTGTAGTAGTAGAGCTATAAATAGGGGAAAAAATGGAACTCCTAAATATTCTACTACAATACGTAAGGAGACGAAAAAAATGAAAAAAAGATTGATCGAGAATCGAAAAAATGAGGGAATAAGAAAAAAAGAGAGTCTGGTCCAGATCGCTAGCCTTGACGGACGTTTAAATTCGCGTCTTCATAAATTTTTTTTAATCAAATCAGAAATCAATCGATTAAACCGGACAAGGTTTAATTGGAAACCAAAAAAAAAGGAACCTAACGAACTGAGTGCCGGAAATGCACCAGGGTCAACAACAATCCGGAAAGAGCTACGGCGCCTAAAATAAATTGAAAGCCGCCAAATGAAGAATACTAAAATCAAAGGACAAAGGAGTATAACTGTTGCCGAGAAAGAACCGTAAGCAACAAGTTTAAGGGCAATCGAAGGACGATTTAAATCTACTCGTTCCTGATTGTATGTTTTTTTGGATTAACTTTTTTTTTTTTTTTTGAAAATTAATGAATTAATTGCAAAAAATGTGATATTCATTTAAAATTATACGAAAAATTCATTTTCTTTAACTTGAAAGTTCGCAACACTAATTGCACACATTCTTTTTAGTTGCAACACTGTTACGAAATTTTTTACAAACTTCCTTCTATTTTCAAATTTGCCACATTTGGCCAATTAAAAGTTCACAAATGATAGACACTGAAAATGCTAGGGTTCTGCATACAAATCTTTTTTTTAATCTGCTAGCAGACTTTCTCGGGCTTGTGATTTTTTCGTTTTTTTTTTTTTTTCAAAATGGACCGGTAATCACTAATCAAAAGATGCACAACAACTTATTTTCTCGAGGCACCTTAAAGTATTAATGTACTTACTTTTTTACTTTGTATATGCAAACTGCTGTGAATTGAAATAAGTGTTCCTTTTTTTTTTTAAAAATGGGATGAGACTTTTTTACTCTCAGTGACACTTTTTTTGCAACTTTTTGAAATTTATCAACGGCCACGCTGCACTAAATCGAAATGCACGATAAAAAGCAAGTCTGCAACGAGCTGAATGTAACCACCTCGACCGAGCACGGGAGAAAATGTTTTGTGTTCGCCGAACACCGAGCACCAATATAACCAGGCGCTAATTGATACAATGCAAAACATTTATCAATTTAAAACTTTTAAATTTAAATTAAATGCCGCTAGATCAGTGATTTCGACCAGCGTGCTCCCGTGTGACAACTACTAAGAGTTTCTTACACTGTAAATATCAACGTGTACGTCAGCAAAAGACATGTTCATCGAACATGCACAAAGCTTAATCTTGTAAATATGATTTGCAGTGTGGCCAAGCGCTTTTCCCGCTGATTTTAGTGTTTTTTGGAAATTAAAACGAGGAAAAAAAGTGATTTAGCGCTCATCGAGTTATTTCAATTTAACCTATCTTCAAAAAATCGAAGAAATTTTCATTGACTAGAAGTATCAGATGTGTGCCTGTATTAGTGAAAAAGTTTAAATGTATTAAGTTTTCTCGCACTTTTATAAGGAAGAGAATTTAACGCTTTTTTTTTTTAAAAAATACGCGTTTTATTCTTCATTTTAGTGCATTTTGAAAAACAAAAGTTGGCCACACTGGTGATTTGTGTGTGTTGCTATGTTAAGTTACGTTACATAAAGTTTCTATACAACTGCGCAACGGTAAATTCCAAATGTCGAATGGATAACTGACATCCCCGGTATGAGGTCCGAAACCCATAATTTTAGTATGCTCAGACCATTATAAATTTTTTTTATTTTACCTTGTACATGTTTCATAGCTAAGAGAAAGTTGTTTATCATGAAAGGAAACACAAAAATCACTTCGACTGTAACACTCCCCGAACCCCTTTACCCACCCTTTTGGGTGTTATATGAAGCCACTATTCGACATATTACTACCAGGTAAACGAACGCGAAACCTATCAATAGGTTTTGTTCTGCATAGAAAAGTAGTTGGAGTCACCGAAGGTCAAAATTACTTAGATCCAACATTTTAGGAATGAACCCTTGAATTTTTTTTTATCTCTTTATAATGGTGTTAGTCAAAATCAGATTTTTGAAAATAAGTTGGTTTTGAAAAAGTGCTGTGTAAAATACTACTTAAAAAATACTGTGTAAAAGGCTACTTTAAAATTTAATTTCCCGATGTATAGGCTGGTTTATAGTACACACACATGCTCAACCTAGATGTACTCCTTTTTGAAAGAAACTAAATGAGCACAAAATTATTATCTGAAGGTGAAAATCCAAATAATAAAATAACTGACTAACACCACTTTTGCACGCAACAGCTCAATTGTTGAAAGAAATATTATATCGTCGTCGTTCAAGCAGAAATTACTAAGTCCAAATTAATTTTTTTAATTAAATCTATATTAATTAGCTTCTATAATTCGAATGACATAATAATTTAAATTTTTGATGATCCAGTTAGGGGAAAGGCATGCAGGTTGAGACGGCATACAGTCCAATATTTTTATTTTTTTATACTAACGGTACGAATGTTTCTGCTGTCACATTGATATAACATCAGTAATAAATTTTTCATTACAGAGATACCTTTTTGTTGCCATTATTTATGTTGCAAACATAGATTAATAACAAAGTTGAACGAATACTGACATTACCCATATTTGTACTAATACATATAAATGATTGCCATTTATTCTCTCAGTAATTTTTGGTAAAAATTGTTTTCCTCATTTTCTATCATCTTAACCCATTTGAGTCCGGTGTATACAAAAAGTACAGCTGAAAAGTGAATAAAGTAGTTGTTTTAGCAACCTATATCAGGCAATATTGAAATAATATTTGTGTAAAATTTTCAAAAAGGTTATAAACCGTCATTAGCAATCCAAAAAGAATGTAGAGGGAAAAACTTTTATATAAGTATACCAGAAAACCATAATATTTATTTTTTAATTATAAAAATATTAGAATAATGTAAAGAAGGACATTTTAATATATTTATATCATAAAAAAACATTAACTATTTAAAAAGAAACACCTATTTTCCATACATTGCCTTGCAGACATTTTTCACACTTTTCTCAAATGAATTTATTTTTAATGTTTTTTATTGTAGATATATATTTTTATTTGTTTTTCATGAATTTTTAAATGAATTTGTTATTTTATATCTTTATATCTCAAATTTCAAAACAATTTATTTATTTTATTTTAAACTTAGCAATACAAATGTGGCACAAATGGGCTAATTTTCTTTTGCAAATTAAACGTCAAAACATGCCGCCATTTTAAAAATGAGAGCGGAGTAATGCAAATGCCAAAACGGCATTGACAAAATGGATAATGTGAAGAGGCTGTCATTGATACCCGTTCAACTTTGTTATTAATCTATGGTTTCAAACAGAATATCCAAACAATTTTTGTGAAAAAAGTGAATTTGGTAATTTTCTAATCGTAAAAAAGTGTAGTTATTGAAGATGTACAAAAATGGTAATATAACATTCGTTCCACAGTTTTTGCTCTTTTTTAATGCTCCGTAATTTTGAACATATCTTGCATATGGAAAAAAATATTACATCATTTCAAAATATTGGCGATGCTTGCAGGTTGAGACACATGAATGCATGCAAGCTGAGACACTATGTGCCATTATATATTTAGGAGGAAAAACGTCAGAGACCTCATTTTAATGCTTGTTTATGTTCGGAATTGCTATTGAACTTTTATAATAAGCAAACAAAGGCAGTCGAAAAAAAGAAAACGTCGTCTTAAGATGAAGATGTTGATTTCTGTATGATATGTATGAAGAATTTACTAGCCAAACTAACCAGCACAAATTCCGAGGAATGCAACAAGTGTCAACAAACATTCAGTTTAATGTGTGCCATAACGCAAAGTTATTTCACGTGCCAAAATTGCCGATCTTTCTGACGAAAATTAATTAAATTTCTTATCTTCTTCATGGCTGAGACCTTTATGATAATCAAAATGTATCAACGCAAATCGAGTTCCTAGTTTCCAGGATATTTGTAATTATGTGGACAAACCTTTTTTGCTCCGATGAAAAAAATTCAACTGGCGACATCTCCAAAACCACACCATAGAAGAGTTAAATAAAGAGTTAAAATAGAGTTAATATTCGGGCTCAGCGACCAATTTTACATAAGCATTGGATAGTGGTGTTCATTGGTAATTTTGGCTGTAAACTAGTGTCATTAAAGCATTGAAGGTCAAAACCACCTAGGTACAACTTTTCCCAGAAATTAATTTCAAAGATTAAATTTTTTGTTTGTCTTTATACTACCTTAATACTGGATCTAGAGTTGAAAAAAAGCAATAAACAGTCTTTGAGAAAAATATTTCCAGTAAAAAAAAAGTTGTGGTCACCGAAAAACAAAATTACCTAGGTCCAACCATCCTTAAGAAATTCACGCATAATAGTAGTAGTAGCAGTGATGTCATTTTAGCGGTTTTGCCGCTATATTTTTCTGTTTTTTGATTTATTTGGCGATGAAACATTCGAGATACCAGCTAGTGGGACGTAAGACGGTTTTTTAAAATATCTGGCTTTTTTGACGTTTTTTTTTTTCAATATCTTCCAATTTTATAGTCCTCTATATTGTTAAAAATCAAAAGTTGTTTTTACTTATACAGTGTAAAGTAAATGCAACTGTATGTTCATTATAGGTAGACCTCGCTTAACCCTTAAATGGGGTTTGATGCATATTTGCATCGTCTGAAAAAAGTCTTATAGAAAGTTCTACTGTTTACAAAATTAAAAAGGAGGCGATTTTTTTCCGAAAAGATAATTCTTTATAAATTCAATTCAAAGAATGGGGAAATGACATATAACGTATGTGAATCGAAATTACGGCACTTTAAACTAATTTATAAAACTCGTACAACAAACGTTGTTCGGAATCACAAAAACTACCTCTAAGTATGTTTTCATTCCGTTCCAAGATCTGAAAAGACACCCGAAAATAACTTTTTTTTATTTTTCAGACATTTTTTTAATTGAAATTATAGTTATAACTGCATACATAAGAAAATAAACAAAAACATCGATCGATCACCTACAGTTTTTTTTTTTTTTGTTTTGCACCAAAAACTGTCCAGTTCAGCGTTCTTTTACGTACGCCAGTACATTCTCCAATCCATATACAACGAAGGGCAAAACAAATTTTTCAGCATTCTTATTAATATTCAATGATATTTTAAATTAATTCTTTATTGAAGTGAAACTTCTTTTCTCTTGTCCTAGAGTAAAACCAACCGGATGTGACGTAGCACGTAAGTTTGCAGTGCGACATAATTTTGTCGAGCAATGTGCATGAGGGGCTAAATATCAATATTCCGTAAATGAATTCACGAGCAAACTATATAATAAACGATTCACAAATAATTTTAATTCAATATAACATTTTAATTACTCACACACACACACGGCAGAAAGAACAATGTGTAGCGTCGCCATCTTAAAGTTATACATTTTACATACAGATGGCGCAAATGTCCAAGGAATTACATGAAGATGTCGCTTACAAAAAGAGTTCGCTACAATTGTCATCGAAACACAAGCAAATGAAATTAAAAAACACAAGCCAGTGAAGTAAAAAATTTAGCGCTTGAAAAATTTAATTTGCTTGTTATTTGCTTGTGTTTCGTTTAGTTCACAAGAAGTTTCACTTCTGCCTTGTGTTCGTTAATTTGGGTAATCCAAACTAAACACACAAAATAATTTTTTTTATTTAAATTCTGTCTGATTTTTTCTAGCTTATTCTTTGGTCAGTTAGTGTTTTTAAATAATTTTTTTTATTTATATTCTGTCTGATTTTTTCTAGCTTATTTTTTGGTCAGTTAGTGTTTCTTAGTGAGTTTTTAAAGTAAATCTAGCTTTTTGTCAAAAATAGTTGACAGCACTGAGTAGTTGTGAAAAAAAGAAAACGTACCCTAAATATTGTATGCAGTTGTGCGCCAATAATTCCAATTATGCCTTTTTGGTTATTTAATAATTTTAAAACCGCGTGAACACCCTAAGAATACCAGCTGATTTTTGTTTTTGTTCTCATGTCGCTACGTAGTAATTTAAGTGGAAAATGGTTCAATTATTTAATATTTTATTAAAATCAACTAAAAAAGTACGCAACATATTTTTACTGCATTCCCTACTTATAACCAAATTTATTTTAGCCTGTACGAGCTCATTTGCATGGAAGTTTAATTGATAGTTTGCGCTTAACAGTGCGTGGTGGACATGGAGGAAATGGCGTCCCGAAATATGGTGGTGTTGGAGGACAGGGTGGCTGTGTGTATTTCGTTGCTAAAGAAGGCATATCATTACGTAAATTAGCACAAAAATATAGAGAAAAACGTATTGTTGCCACTAGTGGCGAGGATAGTAGTAAAGTGCGTATACTGGGTAGACGTGGCGTTGATGAGAGTATTGAGGTGCCTGTGGGAGTGCAAGTATTCGATGATCAAGGAAAATTAGTTGGTGATTTAAATGAAGAGAATGCTACATGTATTGTTGCTGGAGGTGGCATAGGCGGTTGTAGTGGTACCAGCTTTCTTGGAAAACCTGGAGAAAATAGAGCTGTAACTTTAGATTTGAAACTTATTGCAGATGTAGGTTTAGTTGGTTTTCCAAATGCTGGGAAAAGTACATTTTTGAAAGCAATTTCAAATGCAAAACCAAAAATTGCCTCATATCCTTGTGAGTTTCATTATATAGAACGGAAAATTGAAATTGAGTTTAATCACATGTATTATCTCTTCTTTGTTTAGTTACCACTATACGCCCGCAAATTGGTACCGTTGATTATCCTGACTTGCGCAGCATTACAGTTGCAGATTTGCCTGGACTTATAGAAGGTGCCCATGCTAATTACGGAATGGGTCATAAATTTCTCAAGCACATTGAACGTACACGTCTACTGCTACTAATTGTTGACATTTTTGGCTTTCGTTTAAGCCTACAGCACAAGCAGCGCAATTGTTTGGAAACTATTTACGCGCTGAACAAAGAATTGGAATTATATGATTCTACGCTATTGGAAAAACCTTGTGTACTTTTGCTTAATAAGATGGATTTAAATGGAGCCCAGAATATATATAAAAAAATGAAAGCAAAAATACAAAATTTGGAATCTGGCCTGAAAGACTGTCCCGACGAATTACGCCCCACAAATCTGATCAACTTTGAACGTATTATTATGGTTTCTGCAAAGAATTCAGCACGTATTACTGAAGTGAAAAAAGATTTACGTTTGGTATTGGACGAAGTCGCTGAACGTGAAGCTGTACTAGATGCAGAGCAAGTGGAAGAAATGTTGCAGCTTAAAATTGGTGAACGTGGACCAAAAATTACATAGTTTAATGATTTTGTAATAGAGACTTTAATTGTCAATAAAAATTGCATGTACACAGGGCCGAATTAACCATTGGGCCAACGGGGCCTCCACCAATGCAATGTAGGCTTTCCAAATAAAACGAAATCCGAAAAAAAAAATTAAAAACCAGAAGAAAAAATTAAACAATCAATAATCTTAATCACGTGTACTTCACATTAAATGTTAAGCCGTTCTTTTTCAAAATCGACGAGAAACAAATTTATCAGGGACGCAACAGTTATAGCAGTTTCTTCTAATTTAAAGTTGCTTCGTAGTCTTTCTCATTCAAGGTGTTATGACTAACTTGACCCAACCCCAACATTAGATTATTGAAAGAGGTTTGAAAGAATACTCATATGATTGATGTTTTTATATGCATAAATTCTTGCTTAATGTGAACTGGTCAGTAAGGCCCTTTTTTGCGGAAGAAATCTCTTTATGAAAAAAAAAAAACAATATCAAAAGAGAACCAAACTACTCGTTGGTGTTTGTTTTGTTATTTGTGTATGCAAATATTCAGTGTGTCAAACTTTTGTTTTTCAAAATTCGTTAAAATAAAGAATAAAACACGTATTTTCTTTAAAAAAGCGCTAAATTTTGTCCTTTTATATTAAAAGAAAATTTTGTTTAAAAACCTTCAAACAATTTTTTTATGGACGTTCACATTTCAATCGAAATTAAACACTTTCAGGAATATTTCCCAGTTGCTATTCACAAAATTCTTTGCCTATTGTTACACGATGGCTTTCAATAAAAAACATGTGTCGACAGAATATTAGAGCAATACGAAGTTTTAAGAGCGTACTTGCGTTTAGATGTTTTCGAAGATCCCTCAAAAATTCAAGAATTTCCACAAAGTACTAAGTCCATTATAGTAACTAATTGCAGAAATTTGTACGTAGAAGCTATTGATCAAATGAAAAGGCGATTCGACTTTTCTGATATAGTTGACCCAGCTTTTGCACAATATTTTAAATTAAAGACATTGTCTTTAGTAAAAGAACGATTTGGTTTCATTGCTATTAATTTACAAGATCTCGACAATGAGTGGCGGGAACACGCTTTTTTGGACCATGCAAAATTTAATTTGGACTCGTCATTAGATCCAGAATTTTATTGGAAACAAATTTTTAATATGAAAAATTCAATTGATATGCTATTGTTTCCCAATTTAAAGAAAGTGATATAACTATTCTTAATTTTACCCTTTTCTAACGCGTCAGTTGAGCATGTATTCAATAACTTGAACATTTGCAAAACTAGCATGAAGAATAGACTAGGTAGTGAAACAGTTGCTTCAATACTTTTTACAAAAAAAAGAATAAATAAAAATGATGGTGCCTTATTTGAGCCAAATCAAAATATGTATGGTTCCAATTTGAATTCTTTAACTTAAAACAAAACAAATGTTATATGTATACATATGTAGATGTAAGTTTTTTAAAATAAAAATGATAAATATTCGAAAAGAAAAAACGTAGAAGTCTGACATTTAATTATGCATACATGGGTGTCTCATTACTAAATATAGAAAAGCCATAACTAAAATTTTCTTCTCCCTTCTAATTTGTTTTATTTTAATGTCAGTTATACTGAGGTAGAGATACGTGTATGCAAAATATGAATAAAAAATTTAAATTTAATTTAAGTAGATTTTGCAAATTTACAAAAAATTGGGGAATTTTCGAGGAATTGAGTTTTATGTTATTGGTAACACTGACAAGTACACATCTTGGTTGGTAATGGCAAAACCACCGAGCTGATAAAAAAATTGCCACACAGCCGTTCGGAATCGGCGTTAAACTGTAGGTCCTACCATCGCCACTGTACAAATCCATTTCGACTTTAATCAAAATCGATTTTTAGTCGACTTTAAATTGCAAAACTTGATCGAAATTCGACTTTTACTTTCGACTTTTAGTGTAAAATTTTTTTAAAACTACCAATTCAGTTCTCACATTTATTTTTAATTTTACAAAATTTTTTCAACTGTGGATTTGTTGTACATGCATGTGCAGCTTTATGTACTAGTAATTTTTGATATTTCATTTTAAAATAGTCTCCCTCTTTAGCTTACATGGCAGAAGAATTAAGATGTTAGATGAATTTTGACAAGTAAGACATAATATGACAGTTGGGATATCATTTGTTTTGATACTATTCTCCTTTTTACAACAGCGTTGTATTTTCATGGTTAAATTTTTTAGTGAGAATTTATAGGAAAATAATTTGCATTGTATTGCAGGTACATAGAGAGAATTAATTTTTGCTTTTTATATTATTTATTAAGTCTTAACATGTTCAAGGTATTTACTAATAAAGAAAACAAATTAAATAACATTATTTATATTATTTATTGTAAATAAAATTGATAATTTAGTATTAAGTAATAAAAGTAGTATTAATTAATAATCTACTGTTAACTGTCTTTTTTTGTACCGATTTCAAAAAATGCACCTCTAAAATGCTCCTCTTACTTGTCAAAAATTCAAAAGTGCTATCGTTTGAAAAAATGCATCTACCTATAAATACTTGTACCATGGGCTATCCCATTCATTTGCCCAAAATTCACATATGAAGACAAATAATAAATGTCAAATAATACCGCCGGAATAAGTAAAAAGACGATGAACGGAACAATGAAAGGGGTGGGCGGAGAGAAGGGGTCTGTTGGTAGCACTAAGGTCATATAAACTGTATGCCATTTAAAAAAATCTGTCAAAGACAGAAGGAGTAGTTGTCAGCGATCTTCGAAGCAAACAACATGTGAAGACACACAGCTTAAAATTGTATACTCAATAATCCATTTTATTAAATCGGCTTAAGTATGTTTCTTATTAATATTTCTTTCTCTTTTCCTTTCTTTCTTTCTTGGGGCATTGGTACAATAGATCTTATAGGTCGCAGTGCCTGACTTTCGAGTCGTCCTTCCTTCAAATAATAATAATAATAGATCATGAAATTTCAACTTTAAAACTACATATCAAAGGAATAAACAGAAATTTTAATTAATAATTACATTACTTTGAATCAAGGAATGAAACGTTCCGGTTTCGATTTCGGTTTTGACAAGTGTTTCTGTTCCGGTTTAGGTTTCGTTCTTCAACATTCATTCGTATCGTTCTGGTTTTGTTCCGGTTACGGTTTTGAAGGAAAATCAATGGTCATATTCCATCATATTTGCTTAACCCTTCACTGCAGAAATTTAATGAATATATATATAGAGTCCAATCGATTACTATTTTTTTGCTGAACCGATTCTGATGCTGATATTCGGTTATGAAGCCGATGACGATACATACAGTAATATGAAGATATTGATAGCCGCTTGACTATCGACTAGAATTGCAATAGAACGCAATATTTTGATTCCGGTCATGATTTGTGATTTTTTGCAATATATACAAACCTTACTTATAATTTGAACATACATACGACTTTAACAAATCCCGTCAGTCGGATTCCAGTACTTGCGCTTGAGATTAAAACATACACACAAATGTCAATTGTGTATATTTCCGCATGAAAGATACTGGTGTATCTACTCATGGACTGATCATATGCCAATCTATTTCTTTTTATGAGTAAGTCCTGTTTTGAATCGTTTTTCAACTTTAAACTTTTGCTGTCTGTTGTTCCTCGGTATAGTAATTGCAGGATGCTATATCTCTCGAATATCAAACTTTTTTCAAATAAAACATACGTTTCACTCGATATCTTTACCAGACACCCTGCCTGAACATTTTTTGTTTTTTAAAGCCATAACTTTTTTTTTTCATTTCATAAAATTATATACCTAAGTATTTTATTCATTTTGAGTTTTAAAAGATACTTTAAAAATTTTAACCAGCGTCAGGAATTAGAACGAAAAAATTATGGCAAGCCTATACATATATCTGAAATTTGAATATTTGTAATCCGTACAATTGATTAGTTCTTATCAATGATACGAGCCCACTAAAACACTCCTTAGGCCAGAAAACAACCTCTCTCTGATCCGCGTTGCAGATACAGCTAAAACATGTCTAATGTCTAACGCTCGTATCTTTTTTCGGACCAAAAGCTATTTCTACCAAAAATTAAAAAAAAACGGTAAATCGATTTAAAATTATATATATTGCGGTATATTTCGTATATTATGTATATTTCGCGGTATCAATTTTATTCAAGGAAAAATAACAAGGAAAGCAAATTATCCATCATCTGAATCGTCTTCTCATTCTGTAGTTGTTGTATTGTACTTGCCTTTTAAAGAAATTTGACGAAGCAATTCCGGTTTTATTATGAAGTATTTATAGAAATTAATGCAGGGGATATTCATTTGACGATCAGAATCGCCTTCAATGCTTCTACTTCTATCAAAAGTATACTCGCAACGTATTGCCATTGACAAATTTGAATTTCGAGGCGTTAAAAAATTAAATTTTTTTTCTTACTATAAACGCGGTATTTTAGAAAAAACGCGGTATGCGGTTTTTGAGTCTAAAAAACAGTATAATACCGCGAAAAACTGTATAGATACGAGCGTTACTCATGTCTCATGATCTCATCTTTTAAAGTAATACCTGGTTTCCACTATGTCATATTTCATGTTAAAGAGAGAGAATTAGAAAATTTCCCATATAAAATTGCCAACAATTTGGCACAGGTTTAATATACATTTTTTGTTTGTAATTTTTTTATTAAAGCTATTTATTACAATCTGTATCTCTTCTTTTGTCTGGTAAGTATTGAATGTTTTAATAATCCTGTTCACTCTTTGGAGTAAAGTGCTGGTCAACGGAGTAAAGGCTCTGGCACATAGAGTCCGTTGAGTACGTGAGAGCGAAGTATACAACTGACACGAAGTAAGCGAAGGAGAGAGGTGACACAAAGCATACTTTGCCAACGGATACACAGTCATACACAAAATAAATCAGCTGATAGCTGCAACACTCTCAACTCACTTTCAACGTACGGCAAAGTTGAGAGTTGCTCAACTTTTTCAGTACTTCAACGTATACGTTGTGTATGGGCCACAATACATACGATTTTATATATTTTATAGTAGTGCCAGTAGCCTTAACGGAGTAAAGGCTCTGTCACACAGAGTCCGTTGTGTACGTGAGATCGAACTATACAACTGACAAGAAGTAACCAAAGGAGAGAGGCGACACAATGCATACTTCGCCAACGGATATACAATCATGCACAAAATTAATTAGCTGATAGCAGCCACACTCACAAATCTCTCCCAACGCATGGCAAAGTTGAGAGTTGCCCAACTTCTTGCTTTACTTCAACGTATACGTTGTGTGTGGACCACACCATATACGATTTAATTTATTTTATAGTAGTTATCAGGAGCCTTAAGGCTCTGGCACATAGAGTCCGTTGTGTACGCGAGAGCGAAGTATACAACTGACACGAAGAAAGCGAAGGAGAGAGGTGACACAAAGCATACGTTGACAACGGATACACAATCATATACAAAACTAATCAGCTGATGTCTGCAACACCCTCAACTCTCTCTCAACGTACGGCAAAGTTGAGAGTTGCCCAACTGTTTACGTTACTTCAACGTGTACGTTGTGTATGGGCTACACTACATACGTTCTCACATATTTTATACAGAGTTGGGTAGTAATGATTACATTGGGAGTTAAATTCCACTCCAATTACAAAGAATTGTAATTGATACTACTTTGAGGTTTTCAATTAATTAGTAATGGAATTGATAAAAGTTTCAATTCCATTACAAGGAATTGTAATCGGTAATTAAAATTTTTAAATTCCTAGGTAATGAAATTGAAAAACTTTTCTATTCGATTACAGGAAATTGTATTTTGCAGTTAAAAATATATCAATTCCTTAAAGGAATTGAAAATGTAATGGAATAGAAAGATATTTAATATTTAAGTGTAATCAATTACTTTCTTGGAATTAAATTCCAATTTAGCTGGGATGATTTCTCAAAAGTAATTGATTCCCTTTTAGTTCAAATCCAAAAAAGCAAAGTTATTATTAGCAACTTTAATTCTGAAGTAAGTATCAAAGTGTAAATAGAGTTTTTGGGCAATAAATTTTTGGAGAATTGCGCTTTTTTAATTAACGTAGCCACACTGTTAATCGGTACCGTTAGCCCGTCGAATTTCATAAATCTGTTTATTATTTTTCTTTCGTTTTTTTTTTTTACTTTAAGCTTAAATTTCGTTTAATACATAAGAGTAATAAAAATGAATATGGCACTGCTTTCGTGGTATTTTCAAATCGTTGAGCACGACGATCGGGGCCAAGCACATGCATTAACAATGCACGGAGGGGAGTACGCGCATATAGTGGATGGACGGAAATCTATGCAAAACCTAAGATCCTTAGAAACTCGTAAATTGCCCAATCCCTTTAATGCATCAGAACAATTGTAAGCTTCCATTTTATTGTCGAATTTATAATAAATACACAGTGGCTTATTTAACCCTACATTTTTATAGTTTTCGCGTTTGTTTTAATCTGGACAAAAAGTTTATTGAAGATTTTCTCATATATACAGGCGCTCGCACTTATTATAAACCAGAACTTGATGGACATCACATTCCTTTCGATATACGTGTGTTGGCCACACTAAGCTTTCTGGTGCACGGTCACGTGGAGTATATATATATATATAGTATATTTTTTGGCGCCCACATTTATTAGGTTGATATTTAACTATCAGCATTAATATTCCAAATTAGTGCTTAATATCATTTTTCTGTTTCAGTTTTTCAAACGACTTTTATGATTTGAAGAAACATAAAAACGCTTTTCTGAACGAATTTAATGTTCCTGGAGTTATTGGCGTAATTGATTGTTTTTTCGTACGCTTATCGAAAATACATGAAAAGAGTAGAAAAATGTATACATGCCGTCAAGGATATACAGCTGTTAAGGTGCAAGTGGTAATATAATAACGAATTTCACTGAGTTATAGAATGTAAACCTTTTCTTATTAAATCAAATTAGATTTGTGATCCTAACATGCGTTTTATGGATGTGAATCTTCGTCACCCTGGTGGTGCTGGCGATATTTACATTTGGAATCGTAGTCACGTTAGGCATATGATGCAACATTTATATGAAAATGATAACAAAACATGGATAGTTGGTAATTTAATGTTGATATTAAACCGTATACATTCTATATTTATTTATTATTCATTTCAGCTGATCGCGGCTATCGTTTAGAAGCATTCCTTATGAATCGTTATCGTAATGCGGTTACAAATTTACAAAATGATGTCAATTTAACATTTAAAAAAGTACATAGTGTTTTGGACAAGGCTATAGCCATATTAAGATCACGTTTTAGGTAAGTTTATTCCGTTTTTATACAATCCTTACATATACACATATATTTTATTTTTCAGTTGTTTAAACATGGTCTTAGGCTATAATCATAAAGATTGCTCAAATATCATTACTTCATGCATTACTCTACATAATTATATGATTGCAAATGGTTACACAGTTGAAGAAAACCTTAAATATAATGTGGTATCAAAAAAAGATTTGCCCAATACACGGTATGAAGATGATACAAACGAAGGGATTAAAAATCGTGAATTCGTAAATAAATTCATTCATAATAACAATCAAAAGTATGCGATTTAGGCAAAAATTGTAGGAATGATCTTATGTAATGATTAATTTATTTATCCATTTTATAATCTTTAAGGGTATTCAAATTTTTATAAAAGTACTACCGGTACTTTATTTTTTTATTAACTTCAGAAAGTTACATGTTTGTGTAATTTATTTACCAACTTATTTTAATTGATCTATGTGTTTTTTACGTTTCGTATGAATAACTTTGCCATGTTTTTAATGATCGTTATTTATAATTTTTATTTTTATTGTTTTTATTATGGTACCAATGGAGGTGTGATTGATTTAAAATTTTACGTTTTTTTTTCGTTTGTTTACAAAATTGAAAATGAAAATAGATGAATGACATTTTTACCACGCTTCTATTCGAATTTTTAAAGAGAAATTTTTAAAATTTGTCAAACATCTTTTATTAACCAAGATAATTAAAGAAATGTGATTTTCTTGAGTTTCATAACTACGAGTATATCACCATTTCCATTTAATTAAAATACAAAGTTTCAAAGTTAACGTTTTTTACGTTTATAAGTCCGTTGAATCCTTTCTTTCCTCCAGTAAAACACAAAGATTGATTGATTGATTGATTATTATGGGTGGCATATGCTGCTGCGACCTTTGTACCCCTGATAGTAACTTGTTTATAAGCTGTCAGATAAGCCAATCTTGCTGATGTATCTCAGTAGCTAATACGGCTTCAAGGCAATGATGTCCTTACGTTCTGGGTAATATTGCCCCAAGTATCTTTTCCTCCTGCGAGTGAGTGCTTCGAAGTGTATTAGGATATGTTCTGATGTTTCCTTGTCGTTTAGGCAGAACCTACAAGTGTTCAGGACCAATGCATGTATGCCCAGGTAACTAGAGTCAGGTGACCGTATTTGTCTTGCCTAGTTCAGAAGCTCTAGACATTCCCATACTAATTTTGAGGAAATCTCAAAGGAGTCCAGTGCTCTGAAAGCGGCTTGACTATTTCAGTAAATTACTATGCCCTGCTTCTTTCAGATTGAACTGTGCACAGAGCCGTATGGCAAGAATCTCTGCTTGGAAGATACTTGCAATGTTCCCCATAGGCTCCGAGCGTTTGGTCTTGGACCCGTACACCCCTCCTGCCCCAGTTCCTTTGTCTGCTCTCGAGACGTCAGTGTTCAACCTTTGTGTGTGTTCTTTATATGACCTAATATAACTTTGAAAGATTTCTCGGAGTTATATTTTTTAAACATGTCGTCGCTTGGCAAGGTAGCTAGGGGTAGGTCAGCAGAAATAATTTATAGCTCTCTACTGCTAATGACCTGCCCCCTGCCAGTACCTTCCCTTGCTATACATATAATTGCCCTTTTGGCGGCAGTCTCTAATACTAGATGTAGAGGCGTGATGTCTAATAGTGCTTCCATGGCTGCTGTGAGACAAGCTGTCATTGCTCCTGTGATACAGACACCGGCTAGCCTTAGAACTTTTGTGAGGGTGTTCCTCATTGTGACTAATTTCATTCTTTTTGACCATAGGTTAGTATGGGCCTTATCATTATGGTGTATATCTACTTTAGAATGTACGGAGTACATCCGCATGGTTTCCCTACCAAGCTTCTGCACACCATAAGTGACTTATTCGCTTAGCTGGTTATATTGTCTGAATGTTTTTTCCAGATAAATTTTCAGTCTAGTGTTATTCCTAGATATTTGACTTCTTGTGTGACATCGATTACCGCTTCATTCAGCTTTATAGCTTCATGAGAGGAAGTTTCCTTTTCCTAGTGAATAGCATTAGGATGAATTTGTATTTTCGTATTTTCCTCTAGCCATAATGACAACTAGTCGGTAAGGCCCCAGTAACTGGGGGTATTTTTTTTGCTCAAGAAATCTCTTTATGAAAAAATTAATATCAAATTTTGGGCAGAGTTGAAAAATCAAAAAGAGAGCGTAAAAAGTGATGTGATCGGCGATCATTCAGTCGTCTGCATAACATCGCTAGTTACATTCTGCATTTCAAGCAGAGCTTGAAAATAACTCTTATTTTTTGTTTGTTTTTAAGTTAACTCATACTGTTAACTGTTATATTAGAAAATTAAAGTCGAATATTACTTTTACTTTTTAATTAAAAAAATAAAAGTTAAGAGTAGAATAAAAGTTAAAAGTCGTTCTGTACTTTTATAAAAAAAAAATATTTAAAATACTTCTGGTGATTTTTATTTTTAGAAGTCTTTAAAGATTTTTATATATAAAAAGAGTCATTGAAGAATTTTTCATCATAAAAGTCTTTCTACTATAAAAGTCAGTTTGCAATACCATATATGTATAATTGTTAAAGGGATCTAATTTTACACCAACAACTATAGCTATAACCATGCCCGAAAGTGGCTCCAAACCTTGCATTTTTTTAACGTTCTTCTTGCATTGAGCAGTGATAAGCGGCTATTATTCGCACAACAGCGATAAACAAAAGCAGAAAAACTAGTCAGAAGTGAAAACAGAAACCAATGCAAAATAGCGGGAATAACATATCTAGTCTTCTAAAATATTTTTATAGTTTCTAATTTCTAATTCAAACTCGTCCATAAAAAAAACACTTAACCCTTTCGTTGTTTTAAGCTATTACAAAAAAATGTTCATATTTGACTACTTCTCATTTCAAACGGGAATTTTAAAAATAAAAAATTATTTTTCAAATCAAGCATATTTTTTCTTTTTTAAATTTAAGTTTGAGTAAAGAGGGGATTACAGTTTTTTTTTGTATTTGATTTTGAAAAATAGTCCAAATTACATTTGTGTGAATTTAATAAGTAAAGGTACTAAAGTTTAAAATTTTGAGCTAGTATATAAACTTTTTTTAATTACAATAGTTTAAAACGAAAGTCAAACTCCATTTTATAATACAAAATTAATAATTAAAAAAAAAGTCGTTAAAAAAAATTGTTTCCCATGCTTAAAGAAATTGTACATTATAGTGTACAAATTCACGCAACTCTAATGTACAATATAATGTACAATAAATAATTTGATTACTATAGTGTGCAAAAGAAGGGAAAGGTTGATGGTTTTTGAATTTTTTTCTGCGGGTGTTAAAAAAATTGTGATAGTGTTGATTTGTTTTTGAATAAAATAGTTCAACAAACGAAAAAATAACAAGGTGAAAGTGGATTCTGATAGAACTCGGGGGAAAAAATTATACGTATCTCGGAGTTTTAATAGTTTACTTCAAATTTTTTTTACGTGGGTCCATTTCTAACAGATTAAGTATAATAAACCATAAGATGACTTATTAGTTTTACATTAGAGCTTGTTTATATGTTCAGTAATTTATAGTAAAAATTTTCGTAGAATATTTCGCCTTAATTGTTGATTCCATAAAAAAAAAATAAAAAAATTTAAAATTTTTTTCTAGAATTTTTACTCCTTTTACTCCAAAGCTCTACTGCTTTTCCTAAAAACATCATTCAATATTTTTTTTGAGTTTTATTCTTAACAAAGTCCGAATCTACGAGCCAATAACAACAAACCTTTTTTTTACCCCCAATTAAAAAAGTTTTTCTCACAGATATATGTACGTATACATATATAGTATTGCAAACTGGCTTTTATAGTAGAAAGACTTTTAAAACTACTTTTATGATGAAAAAGTTTTCAATGACTCTTACGATATAAATCTCTTTAAAGACTTTCAAAAATAGAAGTCACGAAAGACTTTGAAACATAACTTTAAAAAATAAAAGTTATTGATATTATAGTTAAATAGTAAAGAAGGCTTACGCGAATAGGACATTTGCTTACATTTATTTAAATTCAGCTTAATTAAATTTAAGCTACACTATACAGTTGATTTAATTCATTTTGAAGTAACTTAGTGTCATCAATATTCGTCAAAGCATAAAATAATTTAACATCATCAGCGTATATTAAAATTGTACAGTGCTGAAAAACATTAGGTAAATCGTTAATGAAGAGTAAGAAAAGAATGGGACCAAGGTGGCTCCCCTGAGGGACACCCGAAGTAACAGGAAAAATATTAGATTTACAACCTTTGAACAAAACACCCTGTGTTCGATATGCAAGGTAAGAAGAAATCCATTTAAGTAACCGTGGCGGGAAACCAATATTGCGTAATTTAAGTAAAAGCAAATTATGATTTACTATGTCAAAAGCCTTACTAAAGTCGGTGTATACAACATCAGTTTGTAATCCATTGGCAAAGCCTTCCATGTTGAAAAGGTGAAATAGATTTATAAAGATTGAAACTGATTTGTGAGCAAATAATTTGTTCAAAAAGTTTGGGAATGGCACTGAGTTTTGTTATATTAAAGATTTAGTTAGTTAGTAGTTATTAATTAAAGATTTACTTCCAGACTTGTGTAGCAGAATAATGTATGAGATCTTCCAAGCGTCGGGGAAATTGCCGCATTTTAAATAGAAGAGAGATGGGTTCCATAAGCTCTTGGCAACATTCTTTCAGAATATTCTGGAATTTTATCAGGGCCGGAGTTTGCACATGTTTTAAGATATCTCATATAGTATATAGGGTATTTTTGAATATGTTGACATAAAAAAATCAGCGAAAAGATTGCAAATCGTTTGTTCATTATCTGATTCACATTCATTAAAAGACATCCTCGACGGAAATCCGGAATATTTGCGTTTTATGTTCATAAACTCCCAAAAGGATTGTGGGTCCTGTTTCAGCGAATCTTTAACTTTATTTAAATATCCATTATTTACACTCCAATTGATACCTGTAGCGGAGATTAGTATATTTAGAAAAATCAGTCAAATTATTTAATTTCTTGTACCTTTTGTAATAATGAGTCTTTCATTATTAAACCAATTAGGAAATTTAGGTTTATTTAAATTACATTTGGGGACAGAAAGACTAAAGCCCTCATAAAGATAATTATTGAATTGTTCAACAGCATTATTAAGTGAGGAAACAGTCAGTAGCTTGGGAGTCACGCGTGAGCAATGACTTCCAATCTATTTCAGATAGGTAATTTTTCAGTTTTGTATAGTCAGTTTTTTTTTAAATTGTAATCTAAAGAAGTGTGGTTTTTCTTTTCAAAACACTCGGTTGGAACAGAAAAAGTCATGTTAATAGTAGGATGATGAGGATCTTCTGGGTGGACCAATGGTAATGAACGTGACACAGTAAAATTTGAATAATCGTTAACGAAAATCAGATCAAGTAATTTATTATTGGCATTTCTGAATGAGTTTAGTTGGAAAAGGCCTTCACTAGTTATGGAGTTTAATATATCAATGCTATTATAATTATTGCAAGTAGGCAGTCGAATAAGAGGTTCAACGGGGCAGCTATCCCAAATGACATCAGGTAAATTGAAATCTCTCGCAACGATTATTTTATCAGTTGGTTTCAGCATAGAACAAATTTCACGAATTACTGAAACATGGGTCAGGTATACTTCTGAAGAAGAGTTCGGAGGAACATAGGAATACGTTATATAAAAATATAAGGATTGATATTTTACCTTAACACAACAAAATTCAATGTTTTTAGAAGTTGGAAGCACCACTTCCTTGGAATAGCAACAAGAACTAACAGCAATCAAAACGCCTCCTCCCATTGCAGTATTATCAATGAAGGAATTTCTGTCTTTACGATAAACCGTGAAATCATGGCAAAAAACTTCAGTATTAAATACGGAAGGTTTAGCCATGTTTCAGAAAATACAACAATATCATATTCAAGGTCAAAGCTAGCCAAGAATAAATCTTTTAGCTTGGTGTTCAGACCTCGAACATTTTGATATAGAATACTGCAGTGGGTGCGTTTTTTTAGTTTTTTTTTTGGATATTTGAAGGTTTAGGTAGTGTTGCAGTTTTAGGTATCCTAGTACCCTCACGAAAAACAAACTCTTTCACAAAAGCATTCTCTGGCCAAAAAGACGAACTAGATACAGTTTTATAAATGTTATCTTTTATAATTAAAGATAAATTTAAAAATAGCTATATCATCGCGTTTAAGATTAGTCTCGGATGTTAAGTAGTCGAATACATCTTCTTCAGTTGTGTCAGCAGCAAAACGAGACACGAATAAGGACTTCCTAGGCTGAATAACGACTAGCTTATTACATTTCCTAGCAAAACCTTCTTTAGGTAGAAGGGAAGGTGTAGGTGATAGTTTTGAATTGCTAGTAGTTGGAGTATCAGCATTTGGGGTATTTAAAACAACAGGAGTATTTAGAATGGTCGGTGAAGAGTCAGTGACGACAATCGCAGGAGCAGATGCCGAAAATGGAGTTGAGGCTTCGTCCAACTCTACCTCTACCACAAAATCAGTCACAGACTGTTCACTACCTGATTGCCGTGTTTGGATTGCTCGAGTGGAACTAATTGGTTCATCAGGACACTTGTACTAATAGAAAAAGCTTTCGTATTGCTTAAATTTTGATGTCAGAGAGGATAATTCTTTCCCGATTTCCAAAAAGCCCAACTTGGTTTGTTTGAAAATTTTATAAAGATCGATATCAGTCGACCTATATTTCAAGCATGACCAATGAAGGCCCTTACTATCATGAATTAAGTCAAAGGTCCTACCAGAAAATCCGGCACATTTTAGATGAGCTAGCCCATCACATAACCAACAAGTCACAAAACGTTCGGATTCACCCTTAATGATGCAATTAGGATATGTGCAGATCATAATGGAATTTAATGTTTTTTTTTGGTCAGATCAAATTTTAAAAGATTTATAATAAAAGTCAAAAGTTAAAGAGTTAAAGTCAAAATTTTAAGTTTAAAGTCAAAAAAAATTTAAATGTAAGCAAAAACTAAAAATTACTCAAAGAGGACGATATAAATAGCACCCACTGTAATTGAAGTAGATTAAATAATAAGGATAGGTTACAGTTTAAAAAGCGCTGAAAATAGTTGAGAGCAAACAAAATAGCTAAAGCGGTAAATATCAATATAAAAGAGAAACGAATTTTGAGTAAAATAACAAAATTCGGTTCTCACTTCAAAAGTGAAGCAAATATATATATGTATGAAACACAAAATATGCACATATACAAAATAAAAATTATAAATAATGCCCGAAAATACAATAATAATAATAATTGAAGAAACAAAAATTATAGCACTTAGCTGGATAGACACTTTTTAAATAAATTAAGTTACGCAAAACACACATTAAAAATCTGTAAAACAAAGCAAAGTAAAGAGCTCAAAAAAGACACGTCCGATGTATTCGAAAGTTAACAAACATTGTTTCACAATATTGAAATTAAAAAAATCAGTCTGAAATAATATATATGCAAAAATGTAATGATTATATATATAGAGTCCGGTCGATAACGATTTTTTTGCTGAACCGATGCTGATATTCGGCTATCAGAAAAAAATTGGCCGATGACGATACTGAAACCGATGTCGATACATACAGTAAAAAAATAGATTTTTCATTCATTAATTTTTTTTTAATTTTATAACATTGAAGTCAAGAAAAACAAAACTTAAAAAACCCTAATTACAAATGTAGATATGAAGATATAAATCAAAAATGTAAATAAAATAAAAATAATCTAAAATTCAAGGAATAGGAATAATTTGATTAAATAATTTGATAATTTTTAAATAATTTTATTAAAAACAACTGCCAAGTTTTGGTCGCTGCCGATTCCATAATTTTAGGTCAATACCGATGCTAAACTTTCAGGATAAAAAATATATCAAAATTGAATAAATTTTGAGATGTTGAAAAAACACATACCATTATAACAATGGTCGAGAAAATTTTTCTCAAAATCAATTTGAACCGGTTTCGTTCTTTTTCACTTTAATTTTTACCATTTTTGGTCAAAAGTGAAACTTTGGCCTTCATATTAAATAGAGTTGCAGAATATTTTTGTTATTACTTTATTCTATAACAACGTTTTGATATGTGGAGTGGGTGCCAAATGGTAGCAAAGTACTGGGGTAAAATATGGTGTCAAACTTTTTTTGTGTGGTGAGAAAAATCTCGATTTTGGTTGTGTCACGGAAAATGTAAAAGACTTAGTGAAATCATACTTGTGACGTTATTATATGTCAAAATTGGAAATATATTTTGATACACATTTTTTTAAATCTCTTTTAAAGTCATCGAAATCACTATGTTTTGATGTGGAAAAATTATTTTTTTCAAATAACGATAAAAATCACATGATTAAACATAGAGCCCGAAAAATAGTGTTACTGTTCAATCATATTTCTGTTTGCATTTAGTTCATATTTTTCTACTTGCTTAATTATCGCAATTAATAAAGAAAAAATATAAAGAGTTTTCCATTAAGAACATAACAATCTTATATATTAATAAAACACAGAAGTTTTTGAGATATTGAGTTAAAATTTATTGTGGGTGTAGTGCAATCATTACATTTTATGAATGTCTAAGCCATCTACTATTTTCTTTTCTATTCTACTCCTTTCTATGTTTGGGCCCTTTCCCAATACTCTTTTTTTTTCTATTTCTATTTCTTCCTTTTTCTCTCCTTACTCTATTTTCACCGCTCTATCCTGTTCTTTTCTTTATCATTATTCCTATTCTTATGAATACTATCCCTATTTTAATATATTTTGTATACTTTTCAAAGTTTCCTTTTCAATCCAATAAATTCTTTTGTACACATTTAAAACCGAATCTCAAGTGTTTAATTTTAATATAAATTTCAAAAAATATAATTCAACCTGGAATTATACATTTTTTTTTTTTTATTTTACAAAAGTGAACCTTTAATAATATGAGGTTAGTGCGGTGAAGTGGTTTCAAAATACAAAAAACGCTCAAAAAAACTACATACAATTGACACAAAACAATTAAAACGAGCAAAAATAAAACTAAAACAGTGAAAATAAATAAAAAACACTGAACTAAAAACATTAAACTAAAAAAGTAGCACCCATAAGAACTATTAGCCTTCCGTGGAGTTATGTGGAGCTGCTCTGCTCTCAAAACTAGTCACTTCACTCCGGTCACACCTTCGACTTAATGAAGCTAGTTTATTCTTATGGTGTGATTCCGAAATTGTGTTGACATAGTTAGAAAAACCACCTCACAATTGGAAATGTTGGGAACACCTCATGGCGACATGTTTCCAGTGCAGACAATCCGGCTGACCTGGGAACTAGAGGTTGCGAACCTCAGGAATTGGAATTGGTTTCCAGTCGTCTTTGGTGGAACGGACCTGAATGGCTTCAAAAATCTTCCGATTATTGGCCGAAGTTCTCCCCTCGAAATGCAACATTGCTAGAGCAAAGGAAAGTGGAGTCCTACCACGTTCTGCATAAGAAAATCGACATTCTCTATCGATTCTCTTCATTTCCTCAAGCTCTTCGAGTGTTAGCATATGTGTATCGCTTTTTCCATAGTGCGAAGGCAAAGGTTAGCAAAGCTAATGTCACAGCTTCAAGCTCTATCCTTCAAGTCGAAATTCAATTTGTGAAGACACGTCTCATTCTCTTGGCTCAATCTCGTTATTATTCACGAGAAAGAGCATCATTACTCGATGACTAACCCATAAAGAAGAAAAGCACTCTTCTCGTGGATAAGCAGAATATCTTGAGAGTCTTAACGAACGCCACCCAATAATCATTCCTGAGAATTCTCGCTACTGCACTCTCTACCTGGATTTTCCCCATAATCTACTTCTCCATGCCTCATGCTTCGCATGGTCAGAAGAGAATATTTCATTCCTCGCTTGAAACTTAAAGTTAAAAAGTGTATTTTTCAGTGTAAAGCATGCACTATCTACAAGCAGACAATGCGGTCTCAAATTATGGCTGCTCAACCTCCTAAGCGCTGTATTTTCTCTCTTCCATTTTCTACCAATTCAAATTTAACGACTGATGCATTCCGAGCATGCTTCGCTAGATTCGTTGGACGTAGAGGGCTTCCTGAAAAAATGATAAGTGACAATGACACAACATTTGTCGGTGCTCATCGCGCCATTAGTAAAGACTTCTTAAAATTCCTCAAAGAAGTCTCCATTGATATCTCCCAAAAATATGCGTCTCAAGGCATAAATTGGCACTTTATTCCTCCAAGAGCTCCTCACATGGGTGGTTTGTAGGAATCAGCTGTCAAGAGTTTCGAAACTCATCTCAAAAAGACAGCTGGTAACCATAAATTCACATTCGAAGAGTTTTCTTATCTACTCGCCAAAATAGAGGCCGTTCTCAATTCCCGGCCACTTTCTCCTGCCTCGCAGGATCCTGCTGATCTCACAGCAATTACCCCTGGGCACTTTGTCCGAGGCGCACCTCTATTGGCTCCAACCGAACCTAACGTTGAGAATCTCTCTCTCATTAACCGTTGGGAAAAACTCAAGGTCCTACATCATCAATTCAGCCGCCGCTGGAAAGATGAATTCCTAAGGGATCTTCAAAAGCGGTATAAATGGAAACATCCGCAGAAATATCCTGTAAAAGAAGAGTTTGCTGTCATAAAAGACGAACTCTTTACACCAAATGACTGACGTCTCGGCCGGATCATTAAATTGCACCGTGGTCCCGATAACCACATTCGCGTTGTTGATCTGCGCACTCAAAACGGTGTAATAACACGTTCCATCGTGAAATTGTGTATTTTACCTCTCGCGTAAAACACAGATCCAGTAGAATTCTCATTTCTACTCACTCTTCGTATTTCCATACTAATTTTTCTACTTTTCCAGCAGGACCAATCTGCAGACGCAGCTCTTGCGCTGCAACAACCGCAGCCTGCAGTCGCATCTCATGTAACTCAGAGCCAGTCTGAAAGCGTACGCGAGTGCAGATTATGCTTCCGCTTCCACTTGTTGCGGTTCTGTCGTGGCTTCCTCGCGATGACTCCAAACCAGCGAGCGCAAGCGGCCAGGGCACATGGCTACTGCCTTAATTGCTTGGCTACCACTCACACCGCAGCTCAATGTACTTTGGACATCAGATGTCGAAAGTGCGGTTTGGACCACCATACGCTCCTCCATCCGGTTTCCAGAACCGTGTAAGTCCAGCATCGCGTGCAGACCGGAAGAGTCACTAAACCTCGAAACCAAGCACCTCGACGACCATCCAATGCAGTTGTGCGTGCACTCCCACGTGCTTCAACCACCAACCGGACTATATATCGAAGCCTTGAGACGTCCCATTTCAGAGATCAGAGAGTTAGAAGCCTGCTGGACGATGTTATGAGCTCCTTACAATGCTTACAAGACGTCATAGATGTTACACCCGTGCAAGGGGGCCGGGAGGGCTAAGCCATCTACTATTCTCTTTTCTATTCTACTCCTTTCTATGTTTGGGCCCTTTCCCAATACTCCTTTTTTTCTATTTCTATTTCTTCCTTTTTCTCTCCTTACTCTGTTTTCACCGCTCTATCCTGTTCTTTTCTTTATCATTTTTCCTATTCTTATGAATACTCTCTTCAGTGCCGGTCGCTATTTTCCCTATTTTAATATATTTTGTATACTTTTCAAAGTTTCCTTTTCAATCCAATAAATTCTTTTGTATACATTTAAAATCGAATCTCAAGTGTTTAATTTTAATATAAATTTCAAAAAATATAATTCAACCTGGAATTACACAATGAATGAAATTCGATTTCGGCCATATGACCACCACGAGCCCGTTTACAGCGAAAACGACCGCCATGTTACCGTCAATGGAGAGCGCTATCGTGTTATGTTGGAAGATTATTTGTGGCCAGAATTGGATGTACTTGACATCAACGATATGCAGTTTCAACAAGACGGTGCCACTAGCCACACAGCATGCGTCACAATCGATTTATTGAAAGGCGAATTCGGTGAACGTGTTATCTCGAGAAATGGTCCGGTGGAATGGCCGCCTCGTTAATGCGATCTAATGTCATGGGATTTCCTTTTATGGGGCTATATCAAGTTACTGGTCTATGCCAACAAGCCAGCAACTTTAGATGAGCTCAAAGACAATATAAAACGCGAAATTGGCAACGTTCCGGTCGAAATGTGTGCGAGAGTGGTGGAAAATTGGGTCAAAAGAATCGATCGCTGTAAATGGGCTCGTGGCCATATGATCGAGATCGAATTTCATTCATAAAATGTAATGCTTGCACTACACCCACAATAAATTTTAACTCAATATCTGAAAAAATTCTGTGTTTTATTAATAGATAAAATTGTTATATCCCTAATGGAAAACCCTTTACATATTTCTCATTGCAATAATAATAACATGAAAATACATTACATTTAAATATTTTTATTCTCAAAATCCACACAGTTTATTTGTTTCAACTCGAAATGTCAAAATTTTATCTCCGTTTCGCACAGCAAATTTTTCTCACCATAAGAAATTTTTTCCACCACTATTTTCATCGAGTATAAAGGGTGTGTTGAAACTGTAACTTTTTACTCGATGAAAATAGTGAACATATTTCCTATGGTGAGAAAAATTTGTAATTTTGCTGTTCGAATTGGGGATAAAATTTTGACATAGAAAATTCTGATATTTCGAGTTGAAACAAATAAACTTTGTGGATTTTGAGAATAAAAATATTTGAATTGTACGTATTTTCATGTATAATAATAATAATTACACAAGTAGAATAATATTAATTAAATACAAACAGATAAAATAAATATAACAAAAAATTAATTAATTCGTTTACATTCAGGTTTTGTTGGAATCAACATTTTTCCTGTCCATAGCGTCCATAGCTATCCTTTTTTTCCATATTTAATATATGTTTTATATGCATTAATTATTATAATTTGCATTATATTTATTTTTGAAATTTTTAGTAAAATGCAACTGTACATACAAAATACTTAATTTGTTGTTCTGAACATTTCATTTTGAATTGTCTAAATTTACAGTAGCCCTTGAGCTAGTGAAAATTTTGGCAGTTCATATCTACCTCAATAGTGTCAATATTTTATTTCGAAATGTCAAAATTTTCTTCTCCAAGTAAAAAGTTACCGTTTGACACACACCCAAAGTTACCATTTCATAAAAGTTCGGCTTTGTGGTTGCCGTGTACCTGAACCCATAGGTTTATCGGAAAGAAAATTTAGTTACTTTTTATTTGAAATATTATATCTTACATATCTTCGTCGTTCTGGCAGAATTCACTAAGTCCATTTTTTAATTTCTGAGATGAAGTTAGTTCATTCAGTGCATGGTGCTCCATGAACAATGGCATAACTTAAAAAGTTAACAGATTGATACACACATTAGTATACTTTTTAACTTTAAAAATTAATTTGGACTTAGTGATTTCTGCTTGAATGACGACGATAACATTAAAATTTTTAAATATTTCCAATATGACTTTTCATTTACTTTTGGCCGCCTGTTTACATTGTTGCCGCTTCGGCTGCACAATTTACAACCTAAACAAGTTTTAAATCATGTTTATCGTGCACACCCTGTGTATAAGAAAATCGCCAATGCAATTGTCAATTTTGACACAAAGCAAAAACGAGAGATAATTTGATGCTATTTGCTGGAAAAATTTGCACTTCTGTGAAAAATAGAATAAAATTACTTCAAAAGGTGGAAAAAGTGTTGAAAATATTAAAAAATGTATGTGCCTTTACAAGTTTGAATATTAAATTATATTTTTCAATAAAAATCTTATGAAAAAATATGAATTTTGTGGCGAAAAATGTATTTGGAAAAATTTGGCTGCGAATTGAAGTGTCAAATATCTTTTAAAATTGTACATATACAAAAAAAGAAGTATATAAAGCGCACGCTGTAAGAGAGAGAGAGAGCGACCGGACGGGAGAGCAAATTCTCCGGTGACATTCCGGGAAATACCGCGCGCTTCGTGAGTGTCTGTTAAACGCCGGTGACGCTTTTTTATTTTTGTTTTGTTTTATCGCTTATAGTGTGTGTGTGTGTATGTTGTTATGTCGTATCAAAATCAAAACAAACATCAACAGCAGCAGCAACAACAGCAATGGCATCAACAATACGCACATGTTGCTTCTTCGAACAATAACAGAGCGGCGCCGTATAGCATGAATATGTTTTCAGGTAGTGGAGGCAGTAGCAATATAGGTAGTGGTGGTTGCTTTGACCTTGAAATGGGTATGCGTACACATACGGCTGCTTCTACTTCTACATCCGCCGCTTCAGCATATAACGTATTTTCGCATCATAATCATATGAATCTACAACAGCATCATATTTTACCTCCTCAAAATATTAAAATGGAACCAATGGACAATATTTTAACACCAACTATAGAAATGGAGGAATTGATTATAAAAAGTGAGTTGGAAATTATGTATTTCACGAAATAACTTTTAAATTAAAAGTTTCTTTGGTATAATCCTAATAATATCTTTTTTTTGTACTTTTGTTTTTTTTTTCATTGCGATATTATGTTCTTTATATCTACATTAAGATTTGTTGTACAATTATTTTTATAAACGAGATGTAATAAAAGAATTTCATGTTCTTGGAACTGTAAGTGTAGTTAGTAAAGGTGTAGTATTGGTCGGTATTAGTAATCTTGCATCCGGCTTTTTGTATTGAGCAGGGGCCCTGCTTTGCAATGCGATACAAATGTAAAAATGTTAGCATTTCTTTATCCGTTTAGTAAATCACACTTTCGGCACTCGGCAATGTCTCAACTCATTCAAATTTAAGAAATTTTATTCGATAGTTATTTGTTGGGCGCAAACTCGCAAAGAATTGAAATATACGTTTTTTATAATTAAAATATTATTTTGAGCTTATCAACAAACTATTTTAATTTGCAGGGCATCTAAAAATTTAAACACCAAACAACGTCAAATATAAACATAAATGTGGAAATTTTTCAGGAAAATTCTGGATAAGCTAAGTGTTAATTAAAGACCGCGACTGCAAAAAATTTTGATATTAATTTATGGAAGCGGTAGGCAAATGATCTTAATCTTAACAGGTCACCTCAGTTGCTTTCTATATATGAATGGTGTAATGAAGTTCGTGTTAGTCAGAAGTTCCAGCGCAGAATTTATCTTGATTACACAAAATAATGTGCCTGTAGCAACACCTACACAGTGAAAACATGTCGACATTCCTCAGCGTAGCCGTTTCCGATCCAATTTGAATTCTTTAAAATCATGTGGAAAATCAAATAAAATACCACTTATATTCCTTAAAGATGCTTGAAGATATAGCGGATAACCCTAATTATTTGTTGAAATATTCAACAAAGAGTTACGAGGAAGATAACAAAAATATATGTTTTTAAAGGATAATATCTATAAAGTGTCATGTCAAATGAAACTTATTACAGAATTGTTTCAAACAGAAATACTATAATTTTTTAAGCTTTGGATTGATTATGTTTATTGTTATTTTTCAAAAAAGGCATTGTTTTATAGATTTCATTATTTTATTTATAAGTTTTTGTTTTTAATAAAAAATACTACTGAAAACAAAAAAGCTAGTATCTGTTAACTATAAAGCAGAAAAATCTGCGCTAGCTAAACATAAATTTAAATATTGTACTGTGGTTTCTTCATCTGCTTGTGCTTATTTTTTATTCTTCCGGTGATTTTTTTATTTTGTTGCTGTGCATATTTTGAAGGATGATGGGCAAAAGGGGTTTTTTAAACATAAAAACTAAATAAAATCGATTTCATAACAAACAATATCAAAATTAAATTTTGCATTACCAACGTAATATTATTCTGGACAGATTTTATTTAATTTTTTCAAACTACAGAAAAAATATTAGGTAATACTGAATATATATTATTCAGAAAAATTGTTTTTTTTTTTCAGAAACTAATGCTTCCACTTTAAATGGCCTACCGTGTATGCATATAAACAAACCATTTTATTATATTAGTCTAGTTGTTTATTCAATTTGTGCAGTTTTAAGATTTTAAGTGTTCTGTTTTTGTTGTTGTTTGTGTTTACTATTGTAATTTTTTTTTTTAACTTAACTACTATTTTTTTTGGTTTAAAACATAAATTAATAACAAAGTTGAACGGATATTGACATTCCCCATATTTGTTCTAATACATAAAAAATATTGTCATTTATTCTCTCAGTAATTTTTGACAAAAATTGTTTTCCTCACTTTCGTCATCTTAACCCATTTATGTTGCTCCGTAAGCTTTCTTCTTCAAAGGGAGGCTTAGAGACTCACTTGGCCCCATTCCTGAGAATTATATAGCCATCACTAATTTAAAAGGATATACATTTCTATAATTCTATTTGTGCTTGATGAACAAAATCCAAAAGGATATTAAAATGATTGATATTTTGAAATTGCTAAATTGTTAAATTTCTGCATTTTCCAATATGTTGAAAATTTTGTCTAACTTTCGTATATTTTGTGCAAGTGAAAATAATGTGGTCGTTGTCTTCAATTGTATTACATGCTTCGCACAAATTGTGAAAGTAAATTTGTGTAAAATTTTCAAAAAAGTTTACAAACCGACATTAACAATACAAAAACAATCTTGGGCCCTGGGAAGAACATGTTCATTTAAAATGCTCCGATAAACAACCTGGTCAATTTTAACACCCTCTTCAACGAAGATTAGAGGGGTTCTACCATTAGCGGAAACTCCAGCCCATACCATAACGGAAGCTGGCTTTTTAACTCGGCCAACAGTCCTATTTTGTTGCGATGATGATGTTAGCCACATTCGGTCATTTTGCGAATTGAAATGTTTTTCAAACGTGAAAATTTTTTCATCTGTAAACAAGATATTTTCAACATTTTTTAACACGGAGGAGCGTAGCAACGCCTTGCATCTTTGCAGTCGCAAATCTTTCTTTTTTTGTGTCAGATCTTGAGCTTTTCGGAGCTTGTACGACTTAAGATTAAGCTAAGATTTTGCAATGATTCGCATTGTTTCACGGTTTACTCCCACTTCCTTAGCGGTTTTTCTCATTGAGCGCCTTGGATTTCGCTTGATTCGTTTACGAATTTTTTCTGTTAAACCAGTAGTGGCAACTGTTGAAAATTTTCCCCGGTCTCTATCTCCAAAACACCCAGTTTCATTATATCGAATAATAGCTCGGTCTACCGTACAACTTGACAAATTTAAAGCCTTTGCAATTTGACGGCTACTATAATTTGCCAAATGAAATTTCATAATTTCACGACGAATATTTTCCTTGTCCATTTTTATGGAAATTTCAAAATGTAATAACAAAAATTCAAATGAAATTAAAAGCAAAGCCAATGATGAATGAATTTGCTTTTTAAATTAAAGTAACGGTAAATGGCAAAGCTTGCTGCAGAGTATTAAACTTGCGTCACTTTACAATTGTCACCCTGTATATAGTGAAATTAATTAAGTGAAATAAATAGAAGTGACGCCGTCTTTTTTGTTCACTGACGTCTGCCAAATTTGAAAATTATTCTCTTACATTTGAATTTCAGAAGTAAATATAAAAAAGTATTAACCCATAGGTACAAGCACAATATATAAATAAAATAGAAAAATTTGAAAAGCCAGTAAAATTTTTAGACATTGATAAACGAGATCTTCGAAGGCGTTTGTATCAACCATGTGCATAATGTGCACCAAGGATTTAATCCAAAACTTAAAGTTTTTGTTGTTATGCATGCCATTCAAGTAAGAAAGAAGACATTTTTGAAGAAGATCATTTTAAAAGTGTTGTATTATGTTTATTCAAATACTTTATAGAACCACACTCCACAAAATATTTTGAGAGCTTTTATTTCAGAAAAAGAAAAAAACATTTATTTCATTTATTTATTTGTGTACAGCTGACGAAAATGGGTTAAAAGAGTTTTCTCTCATAAACAAAATTAAACGGTGTGAAGATAGCCACGCGTGGCTATCTTAGCAAATACACAAACCACAAAATGTAAAAATTTCTATGTTAACTTAACAGAAAAAATGTTAACCAAAAAATGTTATGTTAAGCACAACATAGAATATTCGTTCGGATCCTGATGACCATTTGGAGAACTGACTGTGACCACCAGACATACCATTCGATAGGCATTGAAGTGTTGTTTAAACATGCATACACAAATGTCACATATTTATTTCAGATTATTTTTAATTAATTTATAAAAAATATCAATTTGAAAAGCGAGTTGGAGGAATCAGGTGGTCATATGGAGCACTTGTACATATGTGCCAGACATCACATGGGTATCAGTGGACAGGTATTGAGGAGTAGATCAATCCTGCATTTTCAAAACATCTAACAGAATCACCGGATTGTCGTTAATTTTCGTTTGAAAATTTTCATGTTAAGTGCAGTTGGGTGGAGGAAACTGGTGGTCATATGGAGCACTTGTACATATGTGCCAGACATCACATGGGTATCAGTGGACAGGTATTGAGGAGTAGATCAATCCTGCATTTTCAAAACATCTAACAGAATTACCGGATTGTCGTTAATTTTCGTTTGAAAATTTTCATGTTAAGTGCAGTTGGGTGGAGGAAACTGGTGGTCATATGGAGCACTTGTACATATGTGCCAGACATCACATGGGTATCAGTGGACAGGTATTGAGGAGTAGATCAATCCTGCATTTTCAAAACATCTAACAGAATTACCGGATTGCCGTTAATTTTCGTTTGAAAATTTTCATGTTAAGTGCAGTTGGGTGGAGGAAACTGGTGGTCATATGGAGCACTTGTACATATGTGCCAGACATCACATGGGTATCAGTGGACAGGTATTGAGGAGTAGATCAATCCTGCATTTTCAAAACATCTAACAGAATTACCGGATTGCCGTTAATTTTCGTTTGAAAATGCAGGATTGATCTACTCCTCAATACCTGTCCACTGATACCCATGTGATGTCTGGCACATATGTACAAGTGCTCCATATGACCACCTGATTCCTCCACCCAAGTGCACTTCTATGAAAATTTTCAAACGAAAATTAACGGCAATCCGGTAATTCTGTTAGATGTTTTGAAAATGCAGTATTGATCTACTCTTCAATACCTGTCCACTGATACCCATGTTATGTCTGGCACATATGTACAAGTGCTCCATATGACCACCAGTTTCCTCCACCCAACTGCACTTAACATGAAAATTTTCAAACGAAAATTAACGACAATCCGGTAATTCTGTTAGATGTTTTGAAAATGCAGGATTGATCTACTCTTCAATACCTGTCCACTGATACCCATGTGATGTTTGGCACATATGTACAAGTGCTCCATATGACCACCTGATTCCTCCACCCAACTGCACTTAACATGAAAATTTTCAAACGAAAATTAACGACAATCCGGTGATTCTGTTAGATGTTTTGAAAATGCAGGATTGATCTACTCCTCAATACCTGTCCACTGATACCCATGTGATGTCTGGCACATATGTACAAGTGCTCCATATGACCACCTGATTCCTCCACCCAACTGCACTTAACATGAAAATTTTCAAACGAAAATTAACGGCAATCCGGTGATTCTGTTAGATGTTTTGAAAATGCAGGATTGATCTACTCCTCAATACCTGTCCACTGATACCCATGTGATGTCTGGCACATATGTACAAGTGCTCCATATGACCACCTGATTCCTCCAACTCGCTTTTCAAATTGATATTTTTTATAAATTAATTAAAAATAATCTGAAATAAATATGTGACATTTGTGTATGCATGTTTAAACAACACTTCAATGCCTATCGAATGGTATGTCTGGTGGTCACAGTCAGTTCTCCAAATGGTCATCAGGATCCGAACGAATATTCTATGTTGTGCTTAACATAACATTTTTTGGTTAACATTTTTTCTGTTAAGTTAACATAAAAATTTTTACATTTTGTGGTTTGTGTATTTGCTAAGATAGCCACGCGTGGCTATCTTCACACCGTTACAAAATTATTTGTCAAAATTTATTGAGCGAATACTTGTCATAATTGTCAAATCTCAGAAGACCTGAGAATATTTCAGATTACTTTCTGCTATCTGGCATACTGTATACTGAGCTTCTATATAAGTATATCAGAAAACCATAATACTTATTTTTTTAATTATAAAAACAGAATAATAATATTTATGTATATGTGTAATATATATATAAGTAAATATGTTACATGTTTTTTGATAAAAAAAAAAACTTTATACTATTTAAAAAGAAACACCTATTTTCTAATAAACAAATAAAAAAATATAATAATATGAACTGTGTGAACATCACTTGGGAGTATTTCTTCTTGTAGTGTTGCATTCATCAATTATAACAAGTTTTTTTGTATTAGCTACTTCATAGTTCCCCTAGAACTACAAATTACACATATTATTGATCAATTAGTTGCTAATTGTAATATTATGTAAAACTGTATAATAATGAAAGAAATTAAATTTTGAAACTATACCTCTGTGCAGAATAATAAAAATTCTTAACAGCATTTAGTACGTTTGGTTGCATTTTACCCAAACTAATGTTTATGCATGTGTGTTCTAACTTACTGTATATGTACACGTTCTACAGGCTCAGGTTGTGCAAAAGCAATCCTTTTTACGGGAATTGCATTCGGTGCCAGGAGTTTTCTTTTTCCTCATGTCGTTGCAAATGGGAACCTGAAAAAAGGGGCGCCTCTTTTTTACACATTGCCTTGCAGACACAACAGGAGTTCGGCATTCTTCACACTTTTCTCAAATGTATTTATTTTTAATGTTTTTTATTGTAGATATATATTTTTATTTGTTTTGCACGAATTTTTGAATGAATTTGTTTTTTATATCTTTTGAAACAATTTACAAAACAATTTATTTATTTTATTTTAAACTTAGCAATACAAATGTGGCACAAATGGGCTAATTTTCTTTTGAACATTAAATTTCAAAACATGCCGCCATGTTAAAAATGAGAGCGAAATAATGAATATATGAAAACGGCATTGACAAAATGGGTAATGAGAAGAGGCTGTCATTGCTACCCGTTCAACCTTGTTATTGGTCTATGGTTTAAAACAGTTATCAAGAGAAAAAACAAAACTACCGCTTTGTTAAAAATTTACCACTCTTGGCACAATCTATATATATTTATATATGTATACATTCGCACACGCCTTTCAAACCTAACCTAACCTGGCACAATCTACCCTTATTTATAAGTCCCCTTTTCCACACGGCAAGTTTTCTTGTCGGCAAGTCAAATTTGTAGGCAAAAGTGAAAAGATAAGAGGAGACGAGTACAGACTTGTTCGTACCGGCAAATTTTCGTTTAATCTGTTCGAACTCTGATATTTCTTTCTGTTCTTATTTGTTATTTAAAGTTGGATGCGCATTGATTTCAGCTTCTTATTGAATAAATAAACATTTTTCATTTGAAATTTCACTTTTCTTCTTTTAAACATTTATTTTTATTCTACTACCACTACTATTATGACACAAAATCCCCTGGACAAGAACAAGGCCGAGCTTTTCGCATCCATTCATGTGTGAGTTATATTTATATATGAATATTTTACTCTTGGAGGTTTGCCATTTCCAGCCAAGATGTGGTGTCGTGTGGAAAAATTTTTATTTTCTATGTTTGAGCGTGCCGAGATATAAACTCGGACACCTCTGCGTAGCAGTCCAACACACTAACCACTAAGGTATTTTTATTCAATAAACTGACTTCACTTTCATTTATTTATTTTTTTCAGTGAAATGTTAATAAAAAGTTTTTCACAACACGAATAACAGACAAAGTGAAACCAGAATTACCCAAGAAATCTTGCTGTGTGGAAAAGGGGACTAAAATTTAAGTAAGGGAATGTTATTGATATTTATCGTTAAGCAGCAATATCGGAATGTATCGACAACGTTTGTTAAAAACCCATTTTGATTTTTCTTCCTAGCTTGTTTGGTATTCGAGTAATTCAATTTTTCCTATAGGCTCCGCACGCAAAAATTCAATAAACAAAGAAAAATCTCAGATCAGAATTTTTATAATGAAAATCTTTATAATGACTGGATTAACATATGAGTGAAAATTTTTGCTTCAGATTTATTTTGCATAAACGTTTTTTTCCGTACACTTTTTTATCCCACTCGATGCAACACTGCCATCCAATCTATTGCGCTATTTATGTTCAGGTTGATTGGGCGTTTGGGTCATAGAACACATGATAGAAACCCAGAAAGCTGACGTCGACGTCTATATTCTTTTGTATGAGGCTCCCAACGTCGACTCTCTCAGTTTCTGCTCATGTGCTCGAAGTTTTAGGTCGATGCTAGCACTTTGCAAAATAAATCACGTCGATAAATTATAGGAATATATTGTTTCTCAGGAGACTGACATTATAGAATTTTGGCTAAATTACTCTGCCTGCAAAGATTCAAAAGCAATTTCCCTTGTTTGAAAATTTCACCAATGACAGTAACAGTATTATCCGAGAGTAAATTCTACAGCTGGTGTTAATGTATCGATAATTGGGCATAATATCGTTGTTTGTCAAAATTATTTATATTTATCAACAAGCACTAGGACCAATATTTTCCATCCTTATTTTGAAGTAGTACCACTGAGTGCCAGTAGCAAGATCAGCCAAGAATGATAAAAATAAAGTTTATGTGTTGTTCCCCTCTGACCAAATTAGTACTTCAGTAATGTCAGCGATGCTCAACAAAATATGTTTGCTTACAAAATATATAAAAATTTGATAGTTCGCTCTCATCGAACTACAATAGGGACGTAGATGCGCAGAACGAAACAACATTTTACAGCGCAACCTTTATTTCTTTCATTCTTAGGGGTAACTTTTTTAATACACTATCGAACAATTTAAAGAATAATACGAATTATATCTCGCATATACAAAATTGTCCTCATTAGACTCCAAGTTTTGCTTGATTTCCATACTGTTTCTCTTTCTATATCTTTATCTTTCAAAGAACATTATTTTTTTTCTATGAAAGCAACAGCAAAATGTTTGACAATAAAAACATAGTTTCACCTTTGTTATTTGCGTAATATCTGCTCTACAGCTTTTTTATGGCTTCATTTTCTTATTTGTTCCGAATAAGAACACAAAACATTTTCTTCCATCTCTTATAAACGCAACATCTAATAGTTCTCCGAACTAAAGATATGTGAACACAAAGTGCGAGTAATCCATTAAAATCAAGAGATTATGATTGATGACGTACTTAAAGCAAAAACAAAATCTGTTGCATTAAAAAATTCGATATTGGAAATTTATAGAAAAATTTTTAAAGCAAAAATTTCTTATCTTGGTGTAGATACAAAAATAATTACAGTCAATTCGCCTGGACATGTTTTTTTCATTATTAAGCAATAGTACATAAGCATATATTTTTTGCTTCAAAAACAAATAAATACTTTCAGTATGGAAAAGTTGAATTCGGTATAATCTACAAATTTAATAAATTCAGAATGTATTCATTTTCTATAGGTACTCAAAAAACTTTCTCATAAAAACTTCATAGTTATAAAATTTCTATTATATACTTGTGAAACTCATAAAGTTTTCCCTATAGATAATATGGTAGCCTTTGATATTGTCTGCGTTTGTTCTTCCTCATCTTCATAGTGTTCTTATTTTTTCACTATCCCGTAGTAGAGCCAGTAGTTAGTAGGGAAGGGAGTATGAGATTTGTTTTATAAATCACTCTGATTTATCTTTATCGACAATCAGCAGCATTTTCCTCTGTTCTATGGTTGTTCTGTATTCTGTGCTGTATTCTGTGCTCAATTCTCTGCTCTATGTTCGTGCGTCTTTATGTGTATGTGTTTTCGGTTGCTTACGTGTATGTGTGTATACCCAATGGTAAGATATTGAAGTAATGTGTAAATATGCGCATCTAGTTCTCATCTTTTTATTTTATCCTGATGTAAAATGAAACTTATATAAAGAATACAAATTTTTCTTTCAAGAGTAAAATGTGTTTCTGTAAAGCTTTTTATTTTGCATTTAGGATTGGGCATAAAATTGGGATCCTTCCAATCGTGCACAAATATAACTCGTAGAACATAAAAGGATGCGAAAAGCTCGGGCCCTAGACCATAATAGTAGTAGTAATGTGTATGTGTGTGTGTTTAGTTTAAATTTTTCGCTTTCATTATTGTTGTGCGAGCTATATTCTTCAATAATAAGTTTCCTGGCTCCCCAAAATTCTAAATATTTGAACTTACCAATGTTTTTTCATTAGCACCATTATGCTTTTGGATTACCTGATTAACAATGTACGTTGTGTCTCTAACAGAAGCAGTTCTATGCATTTAATTGTTAAACATTACATCAGTAGAAGAAACATCTAAACACTTATCAGTTATTTAAATATTTTGAAACTACTAATATAATAACCCAAAATGTGTGCTAATTTCATAGTATTTAAGGATACCATTTTTAATATTTATTATTATTAAATCAATGGTGTCGTATAGAAAAATTCAACCGCCCAACTTATCCTTTGCAATAACATCATATCAAATAATACATAAAATTGTATTTTTCTCCCATGAAAATGGTATTGTTTAAAGAAAAAAATTCTGTATAAATGCACTAAAAATGCGCACTTATAACTATTTTAATCTGTACTATTTTCCGCTGGGTGTAACTTGTGTACGCGCTTTATTCAATAATTCACTTGTGTACATGTGTATGTGTCTGTATACTTGATATCTGCTATAACACAAATTTTATGTAATGCCATTACTTTTTGTTGTTGTTATGCTCTATAGCGTGGTTGGTTGTGTACACTCCATCTATCCGTACAATCCGTACAATTTATTTGAAAAATAGTCTTCTGCTCTAAAATTGATTACTCATCTGGTTTGTTGGCTCGTTGGTTGGTTGGTTTGCGTTCATTCTCGTTCGTTAGCTGGCTTGATATTATTCGTTCTACGGTCGGTCATTTGATGCTTTTGTTGAAATTGCATTTGATGATGGATGGGATTTATCTGGGAAATATATAAATATATACAATACACATTATGTATATCTGCTATGTATGTATACGTAAATAATTAAATTATGAAGATCGATAAAGCAATAAAATTTGTCTTTTCTTTATAATTTGCTTTTTGCAATTTTATATGCAAACTTTTTAATAAAACATTCGTTCTTGTATTTATTCTAGCTGAACCAACAGATGAATCTTATAAAATCAGTCTAGCTAACGATGATAATAGCTATGTGAATTTTAACAAGCACATGCCAACATATCATTCAAATCCATTAATTATGAATACAGCAAAATTGCAATTACAACATGTTAAAGAAGAAATAATACCAGCACCAATGTCAGCACAACAGCAGCAGCAACAACAAAAGGTAATTATATCTTTTTTCTAAAAACTATTTCATAATGAACCTTATTTTATTATCCATTTTAACTTCTCTTTCTCTTTTCGCTTTCAGCCACTAAATTTTCCGCGACGCAAATTACAAAACGAACGCTCTGATACACTTCCAATATGTCAACGTTGCAAGCAAGTTTTCTTGAAGAAGCACAGTTATACAAAACATGTTGCTCAAAGTGTTTGCGATATTTTAGAATATGATTTTAAATGTTGCATTTGTCCAATGTCTTTAATGTCCAATGAAGAATTGCAGCTGCATGAACAATTGCATCTCCGAAATATGTATTTTTGTCATAAATATTGTGGCAAATATTTTGATACAATCGAATTGTGTGAAGTACACGAGTATATGCAACATGAATATCAAACTTTTGTGTGTAATGTAAGCGCACTATATGCAAATTGATTAATAGCAAAAACCAATTATTTGCGGGCATGTTCAGACAGCAATCTATGTGCCGAAATCTAAATTTCAATCTAAAGCTTTCAGTACATGCCTGTATTGGATTATTAGAAAAATCGTTACATTATATGTACATATCATTAATAATTGTTTTTTTTTTTTTTTGTAGATTTGTTCTGGCACATTTCCAACGCGTGAGCTGTTATTCTCTCATATGCCACAGCATCGTAATCAACCACGTTTCGTTTGTCCCGTATGTCGTTTGTGGTTTCATATGCCACATGAATTGCATCAACATCGTATAGCTGCACCATATTTTTGTGGCAAATTCTATAAAAATAATACAGGTTTGTATTTTTTCATTTTATTTTAAATTTAATTTTCTAGCGAATGATTTGCGCTTAAAATTTTGTTCAAATAAGTAAATAAGATTATAATGCCTTAAGCTGCATTCAAATTGATTCCTGTCTAAAAATTCAAATCATAGAGATTTTAAATTAAAAAACTGTAAATCAAGTATATGGGCAATAAAAACAAACTAGAGAGAACTAGAAAGAAGATTTCCAATATTATATACGAAAAAAGGTAAATTGTGCAGATATACAATTTTCCATTTAGCTGTTCCAAGTGGAAATGAAATTTTGGCAAACAAATTTTGGACCTTTCGTCCAAATCCTTAATAAACAAATTACATTCCATATTAACGATAAAGAATAAAATACCGATTAACACAGAATCTCGACGATCTCGATAGTCTAGGTGGTAGTGCACTAAACTTTCATCTGGGAGGTTCAGGTTCGATTCCCGTCTTCGTCCGGTGGTTAATTCTCATAACTTTCTGATATTCACTATCAATATGAAGTGTATGAGAATTATAAGATAGTGTACAAGTACACACATTGATTGGTAATGGCAAAACCACCAAGCCGATAACAAATTGCCATACCGTCATTCGGAATCGGCGTCAAACTGTAGGTCGAACTATGTGGTATCACAATGGGCCGTTCAGGCCTAAATGTGTCTCTGGGCAGCCACTCCAAACAGCCAACACAGAATCTCAATGAAAAAGATTGCAGCAAAGAATATATAATACATAGAAGGCGCATCACGAACAAATTTATTTGCACAAAAATTTTGTTCTATGGAGCCATAACTGGCTCCACTTTACGCTCAAAATTATTTGCTTCTCTTTGCTGTTGGCTTTGTTTAATGACAGGGTCTTTTTTTAATGAGAGTTTTGTGTTCTCTTTTTTTCCATGTCTCTTTTTTTTGGTTTTCGTGCTTCTAATATGAGCTGGCATTTTCATTACTTAGCAGAATTTACATCGCAAAGTCGGTGTCCTTTTATGTAGGCACAGATTATAAAATTCAAATTCCCAGTTGTGACGCGAAAAAATAGGTATTTTTCAAGAATTTTTTTTCAGGTAAACTAATTTTTATAAAAACTATATACATATTAAGTATTTAAAGGTACATGTATTAACTAATTTATATTCAAAAATATTTAAAACTTTATGAGTAATGAAAAAACTGGTTTGATCAATCTCTAGATTATTATGTATTGAAAAAGCATATAAATTTTAAAATAATCGGTTTAGAAGTTGTTGAATAATCGTGATCACCGACTTCAATAACGACGTTTTGAGAAAAACGCGTTTAAAGTTTCAATTCACTTTAATGTCAGGAAGAAAATTTTTTTTCTGGAAATAACAAAGAGTCAAAAATTTTCTCCGGATCAATTTAAAAATTTGTAGACATATTTTTGAAAACATATACTTTAAGAAAATCCAAAAACAAGTCGATTTTTTAAAAATTACTACTGGAGGTGGCCCCTTAAAAACTTTCTAAATCGATTGATTGCAACTAGGGCTGTGCGATTAATCGTTTAAGTAAGAATTCTGATTAATCAAAATGCTTGACTATACAATTGTTCGATTAATTTTTAGTTTGTTGGATTTTTTTTCAATACAAACGTGTACTTCATATATATGTATTCATATGAAACTATACGCAGTCTCACTTGGCAGCACTCTGTAACGATGTGAGAGAGCCTAAGAAAAAAACATAATGAGAGTGCATGGGAGAGAGTAAAAGCAAAATAACTGAGTGGTTTTGCTCTTCCTCTTTACTGCGACTGCCCGCCCCCGAAACGAAGGCAACATATTTTGGGAAAATTTTGAGAGATGCGCCTTCTATGTATTGTATATTCTTTGATTGCAGTCTTCAATCGCAGGGAGTTGAAATTGAAACATATATTCTCAATGAGAAATCAATGAGAACTGAAAATCTCAAACTCAAATTCATTGCTGTGAATGATTTAATCTTCACAGATTGGAATATTCTTAAGAGACTGAGAATTGAAAAATTTTAAGCTCAATTTGATTTAGCTATGATCTGAAAAAATTTGAGTCTTTCAATCAAAGAGGCTAGAATGTAAAGAGGTCGCATTTCGCTCTTCGTGTTGCTGAAACATTTAATTTGACGTACCAGAGTCTAGCTAACCGACCACGATGTAGAAAATTAAACCAACCGAACAAAATGTATGAGTGGATGAGTTCGGTGTGTTTGATGACATTTCCTTCTTGTATCGGTCATTTAACAGCTGGAGTATTTTGGTGTTGATCTTACATATGTTTTTTGCATTTGTAAAGCAGAATAGAATATGTATTTGCATTTTTGATTTTGCTTGAATTTTTTCTATTAGTTTTTTATATACATATTTATATAGAACATATGCATGTACAATTTTTAGATTTTATTTTTCATTCATTAATTTCCTTCCATATAAAATAAAATATTCAAATAAAATTTAGCATATTAAAATAAAATACTATAGGTTTTTCAATATATATATCTATATAACATGTAAACAAACAAGGAAGAATGAAGGAGTTACCAAGATTTAACTCTCTCATTCATAAAAATATCCAGGCGCGCAGAATATACAGCTTCTCCTTGCTGTATATTGACATGAAGTGCAATGTTAATTATTTTGTACATGTTAATTTTGAAATTTCTGTAATGGCTTATTTGCGTCAATTATCGGGAAAACAACAAAAACACACAACTCTTCTTCTTATTCTTGCTTTGCTCTTCTGTTACAATCAGAATTTAACATGAGGTGCAATGTTAATTCTTTAGTACATGTTAAATTTAATTTATCGCTGCTACGATAACATGTAAACAAACAATTTTTGTATTTATTCTACATACATACATATAATTTATACAAACATATGTACATGTGCACATGCGACGGAATATATTTTTGATTTACTTCTTTATTTCATTCCTCTTTCAAAAATCATAGCACGTGTAATTGGAATCGCTGGATAGGTGCATTATTTTGAGGTCGTACAGCTTTGGCATCTGAGGGATTGTTTATTACAAAAAGATAAACATTTCTTCTTTGGACATCAACCGTCCATCTGCTCACCGTACCCAGCTTTTTGGCAATTTTCGGCACAAATTTATTTAAAAGTGTTCATACCGAGTAAACGGCTTGGAATAAGGACATACTTCCTTCTAGAGAAATTGTCCCTATGAAAAAGTGAAGAATACGTCCGAACATCAAAATTGGTTTTGGACATTTTTATGCCTGAAATCCCCCAAAAACCGATACGCTGAGCAGCTGGAGAGTTGGTGTAAAAGCAAAAAATCTGTAACTTTTCATAACAAACAGATGTCTCAGATGTAAACGATGTAGGACTTCAAACTAATAAACTTTATCACTAAATCCAATTATCACCCTCACAATTCGACATTTCAATTTTTCATTTTTATTCAAATTTCAGCAAATTTGTATTTTAGAGCCATGTTGTCCAATTTCGCCTCTGCTGTTCCAAAATTTGAATTTGGATTGAATTGAATATTTTGCATTTTGAAAACAAAATTGTGATCATTCTGCGCTGTATATTCTGCGCGCCTGGATATTTTTATGAATGAAAGAGTTAAATCTTGGTAACTCCTTCATTCTTCCTTGTTTGTTTACATGTTATATAGATATATATATTGAAAAACCTATAGTATTTTATTTTAATATGCTAAATTTTATTTGAATATTTTATTTTATATGGAAGAAAGTAATGAATGAAAAATGAAATCTAAAATTGTACATACATATGTGCTATATAAATATGTATATAAAAAACTAATAGAAAAAAATTCAAGCAAAACCAAAAATGCAAATACATATTCTATTCTGCTTTACAAATGCAAAAAACATATGTAAGATCAACAGCAAAATACTCCAGCTGTTAAATGACCGATACAAGAAGGAAATGAAATGCCAAATATTCCTTCTGTCATCAAACACACCGAACTCATCCACTCATACATTTTGTTCGGTTGGTTTAATTTTCTACATCGTAGACGGTTGCGGTTCGGTCTATCGGTCGGTTAGCTAGACTCTGGCACGTCAAATTAAATGTTTCAGCAACACGAAGAGCGAAATGCGACCTCTTTACATTCTAGCCTCTTTGTTTTATGTTTGAAAAATAATGTAAACAAAGAAATTGCAATTGTAAATAAAGAAAGCAAAATTTAAAAAAGTATGAAATTTAAAATTTTCAAACAAAAAATTTTAAATTAAAATCTATGCGCGTTTTTGGATTGCCTTTTTTTTTTTCTCCCATGTAATAATACGCAAAGATAATAATAATTTTTTGTAAGTTCTCATTTATTCATTGTTTATGAATTTATTGAATTTCACAATCAAAGCAGAAAAATATATTCAAAAGTATCTACATGCATGTGCATAACAAAAAAGAAATCAATCAAAATACATAAAGTCAAAACAAAACGTTTGCATATATTTGTATATAAAGAATATATAAAATACTGCAAATGTTGAATGTTATTTGCCAAAAGAAATGTAAAATAATTGTTCCATCAAACACCTCCAACCCATCCATTCATACCTTTTTGTCCGGTGGACCGGTTGCCAACCGTTGGGTTCGCTTCATCGGTATGGCACCTCATAAATGATTTCTAGCTTTTTACTTTCCAGATTGGAAAAAAGCGAATTTGCTACAGTCGAAGATCGATCGCAGTTCATAATAAGGGTCATTATAAAATAAACTAAGAATAAATAAAAATCTTACAAATAAATCGCACTTTGTGACTAGAAGTATACTTATTACCATGAGTGTATGTTCTGGATCAATACTATACAAAGTGATTCAGGAAATCCAGTCATTACGACCCATAGTGTCGCAGCGAATCGTCGCAAAATGATGAAACTTAGTACACTTGATTTAATTAAAATAAACATCTGTTGTAAAAATTTTGAAAATCGGCCAACGGACACGCCCATACAAATAAAATTTTTAATTGTAAATATCATATCATATCATATCATATCAAATAACATACCAAAAATTGTGAAAATCGGTCAAGGGATATGTATACTTCCAATACATTGCGTGCACTTCGAAATCTTTATTACATGGTCTTTCTAAGGCATAATATGTGTTCATTTGTGTTGGTAAGAAGTCGCTAAGTTGACATTTTATTGGAGAGCTATTATTAGCTAGATTATTTGCTAGATATATGTTACCTCACAGTATTGTATGCAATCTCGATATGTACACAGTCTTTCAATTTGTATTCTTATATCTCTTTAGATATCTTTAATTAATAATTTAGAATTTTTTTCATGAAACTTAGTTTTCTGGGCCTACAAAGAAATGTTGATGAAAGTGTTTTATTAACCCAAATTTAATCATTATCGCTAGTTTTATAAATTCTCAGGAGTACCAGCGTAAAACTTTCATCCGAGAACTTCTATTTACATACACTATGGCCGGAACTACCATTGAAGCCCCACTCACACTTCAGAATAAAACTCGTATTTTTTGCGACGTCAGTTATTTTTAATAAAATTTTGCAGTGGGACTTCAGCTGATATTTCTGACACAATTATTGGGTGTGATACTAAAGTATCTGTAACTTTCTTTGATTCTTTTCTTAAGCAATTACTGTGGATGGTATTAACGATCTATTGTAAAACTGTATTTCCGCACAGATAAATCCAAGTCGTAATAAAGACCAACTGCTTGATATATTGACAGACATTCAACTACTTTACGTTCCTGCTTATTTATTAAATCTGCAGCCCTCACAATCTGACTTAATGAAGTATTTTCAATAAGTTTTTAGTGAATAACAATTTTTTTATCATTAACATTCTTTGTCAAGTGGCAAAATTATTTCATTACTTCGCTCGCTATATGCCACAATCCTCAAAATCAACACACAACTCGATCCATTAAAAATACATCTTCATTTAAGTTTTTCTTCATCAAGTGGAGTTGAAATTTTATGCAAAGCAAAATTTGACAAATCCGACATTGTTTTGCTGCGATCACTACATTTTGGCGCTAGCCAGGCTTCAAAAAATTCGCTGTTTCCCACTGTAAGGGTATCGAGTTTTAAAATATTGACTAATATTTTATTTTTTAAACTTGCATGCTATAAAGGGTTAAAGATTTTACTATATTGTTTCAATTTCATCGTTGTAACATATTAAGTTGGCAACGAAAAAACTTATTACCTGTTTGAAAGCTCATAAAATCATCATATTGGGATAAATAAAGTTCACACACTAAAATTAAATAAATATGAAAATTTGATCCATTCCCTCCTGGTCGTAAATCAACGTAAAAAACAACAAATTCGCATTTCTATTTTGCCATTTTAAAGCATTTCATATAGTGTGAATCCTTTATATGTATCGCTTATAGAATATTCAAATATTACTAGCACATTGAGAACCGGACTGAGAACCGAAAATCTCAATTTCAAATTTATAAAAAAATATCTTCACTGTCCCGCCCTGACAAGTTTTGGGTAATACAAAAATTTCAATAAAAAGGTTTAGCAAAAAAAAAAAAAAAAAATTTATATATGAGCGTCATTACATCTTAATACCTTTCTTGCTATGGATCCCTAATAACTGGTAGCCTTAACACACAAACTTTTGTTGCCTATTGTTCCCCACATATGCCATTTCCTTTGTATGAGAGGTGCTGTGCCTACTTACACAAAAGGAACCACATTCTGCCCAATAACTACTACCAACATACTGTCTTCATACATGAACCTTCCATAGCAATATGTTTCAAACATTTCCTTTGTATGGGAGATGTTACGCATACTTTTTTTATTCCATTAATTTTTTTCTTGCCACTGGCAACCAAAGTTCTCGTGCCAACCATCAATTTGTGCCACAAATCATTTTGGAAATATACCGTATTCAAAATTAGATTCGCATGGGAGGTTTTACATCCACTAACTAACTAACTAAGTTGAGTTTGCAAGATTTCCTCACATAGGACTGAAGTTAATAAAAAGGGTATACAAATTATTTAAATTTCCTCGAGCTATTATTAAGCGGACACATCTCGATATCCCGTTTAACCCCACGACGCGTCGTATTTATTAGAGTTATTGAATCACCTTGTTTATATTGTATATCTAATTTTCTTTTTGTAGTTCAAACAACGAGCGCCTGCACATCATTTGCAGCTCCTCCTCCTATGCCGCCACAGCATCAGCAAGAGAATTATAATTTACAAGATTGCCGCATGGGTGTAATGGAAGGTAATTTATTTTTAATGTATTCTAGACTTAGGCACATTAAATTTCGTATTGTTGATTGTGGATTACATGGTTATTTTGCATTGAAGCCTAAGGCTCCACTTTTTTATAGCAATATTTGGATATCTACTTAAGAATATTTTCTCATCGAAAAATTTTATTGAATACTAGCTGGGTAGGGTGGTTTGCGCCTTGACACTGGCTAAAACGGCCATATTCTGGCCAATGACTAACAACTAGTAGCGGGCCAGTAGTGATCACCTCAAACATACATCTAAAACTTTAAAATTACCAAGTTATTAAGGGGGGACTCCAATTTCATTGGTTAATAAAATTTACCCCCGTGCTTCGTCCTCAGCCAGTATGTCTCTTAGCCGGTGGATGATATTTATCTAACAATAAATTCCAATGTTATTTACTACAAATTTGGCTAAAGTCTGAAGAGCAAGAACAAAACAAAATTGAACATTGCGGAATTGATGCTTTGCTAAAGAAAACTATCAATTTTACGACAAAAAATAACCGTATTTTATTATTGCATAAAATCAAAAATATTTGTGTCACTTTTTTTGCTCATCAAACGATAAGGGTGTGTTTTATTGACTATGTTTGATGGACTTAGGCTCTTTGATAGACATACTTTGATTATGTCACTTCAGTGATCTATAGCAAAACAAGGCAGAATTGTTTTTCTCGCTGCTTTTTATTAATTTTTGAATTACCGTTTTGTTACTTAGTCGGTTTGTAGTTTTTCTTTCCGTAGAAAATATGCCTTAAATTAAAATATTAGAGTCTTCATAAAATAAACTAAAGTTAATTTTTAGGAATTGATAGGAACAATTTTTATATCACAATTTGATAAACTCTCAATCAACCATTGATATTCAAATTAAATCGATTTATATATTTTAGTTGTACACTTATTTTAGTAAGTTATTAATATTTTGGTTATTTTTCAGTTCCCACGATGAATAACTTTCCATCATTCGGTATAAGCAACCGTTCCTATCATCAGCAACAGCAGCTGCAACTACAACGGCAGCAACAACAACAGCAGCTGCAACAACAGCGGCATCAGCAACAACGGCTACTACAACAACAGCAATCAGCACAACTTAATCAACAATCATCACAACTCCATCACCAATCAGCACAACTTCAACAATCAGCACAACTACATCAGCAAACACTACAAAATCATCATCAATCACCAGTACCGCAACAACAGCGCAACTTCATGAATAGCAGCTTTCAAACTCCTTTAGCTCAACACACAGCAACTTCAACAACCGCAACAACAAAAGCAACAACACCAACAATGCCAATAATTAAAACTGAAATTAAAACAGAAGATGATTTTTTTTCCATCAATGAAAATTATCAGCCACCGCTGCTGCCTCCAGACTTCAGCAGTAATTACACAACCACAAATGATTCATATAGTAGCTCACATAATTCACATCATTCTTTCAATTCAAATAATAATGATTTCAACGACAACAACAGCATTAATAACTTATCTTCAGCCACTGCACTGCAAAACGCACTGTCCACACCTGCCGCCACTAGCACCTTAGATGATACGGATGATGCATCCTGCTGTGTTCCCAAGTGTGGTGTACGCAAAAGTACCAGTCCTACACTACAGTTCTTTACATTCCCCAAAGATGATAAATATCTACAGCAATGGTTGCATAATCTTAAAATGCCACACAATCCACAAATTAATTATGCGCACGCATTTCGCATTTGCAGTTTACATTTTCCGAAACGTTGCATCAACCGTTACTCGCTCTGCTATTGGGCAGTGCCGACATTTAATTTAGGGCATGATGATGTTGCTAATCTCTATCAGAACCGCGAAATCACTAATACCTTCACAACTGGCGAGAATGCACGTTGCAGCATGCCTGGGTGTGCAAGTCAACGCGGTGAATGTAATTTTAAATTCTATAATTTTCCCAATGACACAAAGTCCGTTATTAAATGGTGTCAGAATGCACGTCTGCCAGTCTATTCAAAAGAACCACGCCACTTCTGTAGTCGTCATTTTGAAGATCGCTGTTTTGGTAAATTTCGCTTGAAACCATGGGCGGTGCCGACATTAAACCTGGGCACACCATATGGTAAAATACATGATAACCCTGGCATATTCTATTTAGAAGAGAAGAAATGCTGTTTGCCACATTGCCGTCGCACGCGTTCATCGGATTTTAATTTGTCGTTGTATCGTTTTCCGCGTGATGAAACATTGTTGCGACGTTGGTGTTACAATTTGCGTTTGGATCCAGATATTTATCGTGGAAAGAATCATAAGATTTGTAGTTCACATTTCATCAAAGAAGCGTTGGGATTGCGGAAACTTTCACCAGGTATTTTTATCATATTGGAATACAATCATATTGGATTTGAAATCTTTTTACCTTTCTTTTTTTGCTGAAGTTATTTGAATCCATTGTTTGAATGTCTTAGACTCTATGCAGCTACAATCTGACTTAAACTCTAATATCTCTAGTGATTGCATTTAATAAATCAGTGAATATGGTTACATTCAAAACAATCTTTACCATGAATGAATTTCAATGTAAAATCTTGCAACCACAATTAACCGCTTTCATATTTGATATTCCAAAGTAATTTGGGAAATCCAAATCATTCTTGTGTAGGGCCCTGGGCTCTGTCTGTCTTCTTATATTTGTATATGGAACAATCTATGCCAACAAATCAGACAATCAACATTCTAATTTCAGATTTGGCTGAAACTTAGATAACTTTTTATATACTGTGAGAAAAGCTTACCTGATTATTTTGATTTTATGTTTTTTCTGAAGTCGGATATAAATTTTCGAAAAACTATAAATTGCGGTTTTTGATAGTTTCAAATGCTTATAACTTTTTGAAACATACATCAATTTTAATTTTTTTAAATATACTTTTTGATAATGTAATGCAAAAAGAATTAAAAATTAAAATTTTCAATTACAAGATTGAAATCTATTTTCGATTCCATAACTTTTAAAGCTAGTATCATCGTGGGTAAACTGTTCCTTTTATTTTTTGTTTTTGTTTTTATTTTTCAAAATTTATTAAACCTACTTTTTTTTTCATTTAAAGCTTGTAATATTACTTTTAATGTCGTCTATGTTTTTGATATCTGAGCGTTTATTTTATTTTATTTTATTTTTTTTTTATTTTTTTATTTCACATTGTAACTAGTTAACATTGAATAAACTAACGAACAATTTGTTTTGGGTTTTGTATAAATCTGAGCGTTTATTGATGAAGTGAAAAATGTTGATAGAACAATTCATAAAAAGCAAAGATAATATATGAAAGAATAAATATACTGTGATTTTCGTACAATTTGCAAGCGTGATTTATTCATATTATATAGCAACTACACACCTGAATTGAACCTGAGGCAGCTGGAACTCCAGTCTATCACTCTACCTGGCGAGTTATGATAGAAGATTGCATCTGAACCCACTAATAATTCGACATGTTTCACACATGTTCTACATTGGATAATTCTGCACATGCTCCACACATTGCCTACATATTTGCATATATTTACCTGTCGTGTATCATGGGCAATCCCTTAAAGCATTATATATAATATATATATTGATCAGCTGTTCGGTGTCATTCGAAATAATATAATTTGAAGATGCCAGAAATAAGTGGAAACAAATATTTATATAGTTATTGGAATAAATTGCTGTTGATTTATTAAGATTGTATTTCTTTATTCATTTTGTACGTTCTGTAAGTTCTTTTCTGTTTCCTTTTTTATTCTATTCATTCCGGAAAAACCTTTTTCTATTTCTTATTCCAGAATGTTTAGAACGAGTTCTTTTCGATTCTATCTCATGTTATAGAAAAAATATTCTAAATAAATAAAATATTCTAAATTTTTCAAAAGTTTTCGTGTTTAAATTTTTATTTTAATTTGATAACTGGAATTGAACCGTTTTAAATCTATTCCACTAAGGACCAGTTTTTCAGGGCGAGTTTAAGCTCGGTTTAAACTAAGTTTGCTTAAACGTCGCTTAACTTTGATCTACGTTTAACTATAGCAGTTTTTTAGAGTCCAATATTAGACGTTTAAACTGAGTTGAAACTTCAATCAACATTGACTGGAAAACTAGATGAGTTTAAACAAGAAACTGAGTTAAACTTGCACTGAAAAATGGGCCCTGAGTTGAATAAATTTAAATTTGTGTTGTTTTTTTAATATTTATTTTTTTTTTTAAATTTATGCATACATTCATTTTTCTTTGATTTCTATTTACTAATATCTTACTCTCTTTTTATTATTGAGTACTTGCGGTTTCTAATTTTGCCTATTGTTTTTGTTGTGTTAACAGTTTTTTGTTTTCTTATTTGTACTCAGCTGTTCCCGTTACTGCTGATATCGACTGTTTATTCCTGTGATTCTCAAGTATTTTTAAACTGTTTCCTTTTAATATTATCAATTTCTAGTGCTTTTTAAATATATTTCAAACTGTTTTAACTTATTTTTAAATTTTCAATACAATATTTTTAAAATATTTAAGCTTAATGTAAAAATGAATTGTTTATATAATTGCAAGTTAAAGGAGGATTTGGAGTTGTCATGTTGGTTGTGTGATGGCGTTGCGCATGCTAAGTGTGCAGGTTTGTCCGGTCAAGCAGTTGATAATATAAATGAAAGAAAGGCATTTGGTGATCGTGCACAAAATGTCGATCGACTAATGTTGATCTCTTTAACCCTTAAACGCCCAATACGTCCGACTTCAATTAAAACATACCCAGAGGTAGTATTTGTGATTCCGAACAACGTTTATTCTACGTGTTTTCAAATAGATAAGTTTAAGGTGCAGTTATTTTAATTTACATGGTTGACCTCTGTAGTAACCTTTGGCGATTATCTGGAGAATAGATTAAAATACATTCGCAATAATCTTTAAAAACAGTTATTTGGTGTTATCCCTTACCGTCTGACACAAATTTGTCCACACGGCAATATATTTATTACACAAAATTCGAAAATAAAAACACCTTTTTTTCAGTTAGTTGTTTAAAATTTTTGCAAAACATGCTTTTCGAGCTAAAAATAACTGTAACTGTACGACAGTTGTAATTTTTCCATTCTTATTTATACGTATCGATAAAGAAAACTTTAGACAGTAAGATCAGATATTTATTTTAAATGGCGAACGTAAAATGGCGGCACAGGCAGCCGCGGAAGTGGTTGGTCACTGCAGTGACCAGTGGGTATTTAAGGGTTAAACTTTTTAAACAAAGTAAAACTGCTTTTTCCGAATTGGGTAAAGGTTTGTCTGATCTAAATAATAAATTTAAACATTACGAAAGTCTGTTCAACAGCTTTAAATGTTTAGATGACTGTGTCTCTTCTCCTAAAAATAAACGAACCAATATGGTTTTGCGTGGGAAGAAGTGTACTGTGGATCCACTTGGACCATCAGTTGGTTGAAGTGGTGGTTTCTGGACCAGTTACTACAACCCCTGTGTCTGAAATCAACATTCCACAACCAACTGTTGCATCCGATAAATTTATTACTTTTAATCCGATTGTCGTTCAGTATTTGTCTCTAGGTTTTCTAGTGACACCTCTGTTAATGATATTCGATTTCACATTAAGTCAAAGATTGAAACAAGCGATTCTTCCAGCAAACAATTCAAAAAGGTTTTTGACCGGAAGGGGCAAATTTATTAATAAACCGAATCCCGGTGCCAGAATATCCGCCTAACTTCTGCTCCAAAAAACTACCTAATAAACTGATTAATGAGTTAAACTGTGCAAGATTTCTATATCAAAATGTTAAAGATTTAAACTCTAAACTTAACAATATTTACTTAAAAATGATCAAAATGAGTGAAAAAAAAGAAGTACGTCTTAAAATTATTAAAAATTAAAAAAAAAAATCCAAATTGGTCCTATAAAAAATTGCCAAAGAATTGAAGGTCTGTCGTCAAATTCCAATGTTTCCAATGTTACTAATCAGTTTCAGGAGAATTTAACCATTGATAGGAAACCTGGTTCGGGAAGAAATAAGGACCACATGATATTGGGTAAGCCAAGAAAATAGAAAGCATATTGAAAAGATCTCCAAACACGTCTGATAGAAAAGCTGCCCGGTTAGCCCAGTGCTCTGACTATTTGGTGCGAAAAGTTAAAGCCAATGCAGGTTTGAAAACAAACAAAGTCCAAAAAGTTCCAGAATATTCATGTTGTATAATGGAGAACGAAACGTATGTACTGGCAGATTTTACGCAGCTTCCGGGTCAAAATTTTTATGTTGCTGCTGCTCGAGGAAATGTCGAAGAACAATTTAGAATCCAAAAGCAGACAAAATTTCCTAAAAAATTCCTGATATGGCAAGCTATATGCAGTTGCCGCAAAAGAAGCAAGTCATTTGTTACAGTGGGCTCTATAAATACCGAAATATACATCAAAGAATGTTTGAAAAAAAGACTTCTTCTTTCATAAGAGAGCACAATGTGTCCACATATTTTTGACCTGATTTGGCATCATGTAAGCAAGTAAGCTCTGGAGTGGTACCAAAGTAATATCATAGTTTTTGTACCAAGAGAGACCAATCCTCCAAATTGTCCGGAGCTAAGACCAGTGGAGAGATATTGGGCTCTTGTGAAAAGAAACTTAAAGAGCACAAAAAAGGTGTCCCAAAATATCGAAGATTTTAAAAGGAGATGGGCAAAAAGGTGTCTGAAACAACTATCAAATCTCTAATGGAAGGCTTACCAAAAAAGGTCCACAAGTTCATAAATAGTGGTTAGAACTATAAAAGTTATATTTTTCTGTAATTTGTAAAAAATCAAAACCCTAAGATAAACCGTTTAAAAATTATTGAATTTTATATATGTTAAGATTTTTTCGATCTCACTCCTAATTTACTGAATCCCGGCTGAAACCTAGTTAACATAGTGCAGAAATTTTCTGTAATTCATATCAAATATACGGCAAAGACAAAGAGCTAAAATTGGGAGGAGGTGTCTTAATTGCGGTAAAATCATTTTAAATATCTGATGAAATTCTTTTATCTAATGTGAATGACTTAGAATTTATATGTGTTCGTATTCGCTTCGGAAATAACCATCTTTACATTACTTGTTCTTATATTCCACCTAACTCGGATTTGAGCGTATATATAAATAATGCAGCTTTATTAAAGTCTGTTTTGTCTAAAATTCGTGATACTGACTTCATTATTGTCTTTGGTGATTTTAACTTACCACAGGTTTCATGGAATCTATGTAGTGATACACCAAATTTGATACCGTGTTCCATCCGAGAAAATGTTAATGGGTTTTTGGACCTCCGATCCGGGCTATATCAAATAAACGATACGCTGAACAAGTATGGCAAAACATTAGAGTTAATTTTTGTTGACGATTCGTCAAAACTATCTTTATCTGTAACAGATCTATAAGCTGAGGATAAATACCATCCTTCGATTGAGTTTAATGTCACCTTAAGCAGTTCTAATACATATAACGTTTCATTCCGCTACAAATTCTATTTCAAAAACACAAACTATCCAAAGTTACAAAAGTTTTTTTCAACCATTAATTGGTGTATAGATTGTAACGATGTTAATAGAAGTATACGGAATTTCAATAATATTTTTTACCAAGATTTTGAAATGTGTGTTCCAAAATATAAAGTTTTTTTTATGGCCAAACGCTCCAGTTTGGTTCACGAAATAATTAAAGGAACTAAAAAGTTCAAAAAATCGTTCTTTTAAACGATTTAAACAATCTGGAAACCCAGATTATACCCGATATTCTCTATTACGACATAAATACCAGATGCTTTGTAAGAAGTGTTATATTATATTATTAAATATTAATAAAATTAAACTTGATATTCACCTTGATGCTAAAATTTTTTTACAATTATGTACATTCTAAACGCAAAGTTACTGACTTTCCCTCCTTAATGAATCTGTTATCTCGAATTTATTCGCAAATTATTTCAAATCAACATGTTCTAATGAGTGTGCTGATAATCACAACCAACATCCTTTTGAAATTCCTAAATTTAATACTATTGCCCTGTTATTCTTCCAACAGAAGTCTTTAATCAGCTAAATTCACTAAAGTTGGCTTATACTTGTGGATCAGATGAAATTCCTAGTTGGATTTTAAATATATGGGCTGAGTTTTTGTATTTACCACTTTCTGTAAATTTTAATGATTGCTTAAGCAGCGGTATTTTTCCGAGTGTATGGAAGGAGTCATTTATAATTCCTTTGCACAAAAATGGTTCAAAATCTGAAATTGCAAACGACCGCGGTATAGCTATGCTTAGTGTGATACCAAAATTATTTGAATCGATTGTTGCAGAGCAATTGAAGCCCTCAGTCGGATCGTTGATATCCCCTTCTCAACTTACAAATCTTTTCGAATTCACAACTAAAATAATTAAAGAACTTTCTAACAACTTTGAGGCCGATGTAATCTACACAGATTTTAGTAAAGCTTTTGATGAGGTAAATCATGATTTGCTGATCAATAAACTTGATTTGTTTGGTTTTCCACCACTGCTTATTCAATGGATCAATTCATACTTGAGAGACAGAACTCTTTACCAGATTTCATTGAAGTTCCATCTGGAGCACCTCACGGTAGTCTTCTTGGCCCAATTTTATTCCTTATTTACATTAATGATCTTCCATCTATAATCCGCCACCATATTGTATGCTGATGATGTAAAACTCTTTATTTCACATTATTCTGAAGACGTTAACACGTTGGTGTCAGATTAATTTAATGTCTTTAAAGTTAAACCATCGATTTATGGTCTATTCGAGAAGACAACCAATTCCATCAGAATACTTTATAAATGATTACACCTTGGAAACTGTGCATAATTTCACTGACTTCGGCATTGTCATAGACCCTAAATTGCGTTTTAATTTACATATTAACACGTGCATAAATAAAGCTAAGGGAATATTTGCTTTCATTAAAAGATGGACAAAACAATTTAATGATCCGTATGTAGCAAAAACTTTTTTAAATCTCTGGCAAGACTAATTTTTGAGTATGCATCTCCAGTTTGGAGCCCTCAATATAACATCTATAGGGGCAGATTGGAATCTGTTCAAAAACAGTTCCTTTGTTTGCGTTAAAAAATTGTCGATGGGATCTTTTGGAAAACCTCCCTCATTACAAACACCGTCTAAAACTGTTAGACTGACCAACTCTAGAAAGCAGAAGAGTAACCCAACAAACATTTAGGTTTGAGATCTCCAACGTAAATTCTCAATAGCACCTCCATTGGAGTACTATAGCTTTCTCAACAAAAAGAGTATGGTAATAATTATAGTTATCAACTTGAGAAAATTGTAGTTCTCAACTTGAGTTCTAACGTAATTCTCCAATTGGTCTCAAAGGAAATTTACAGTATTGCCATAAACAATAATTACAGAGTGTTACAAAATTTAGTAAAGTAGAAATACCTGGGAACTCATACTATTTTTCTTGTAGGTCTTGTCGAGTAAAACAAGAGTCTCTACTTGAAATCAACAGATTTTCAGTTTCTTACCGGTTTTAGACCTTTCGAATGATATATATATTTTATTAAGGAAAACTTGAGAAACTTATGTGTATTTGTCCAGCAAACACAATTTTTTTTTCGCCTTTTCTCTCAACTTTGGCGATGTTTGTACACACTATTTTATAAAGGAGCTATACTACTTATGGATTTATTCTAAAAACAATTATCAATGAGTAAAACGCAAGTTTGTTTTTAAAAATCGGTAAGTAATTGACTGAGTTATTACAATTTTTGGCCATTCAACTCAAAAACGTGTGATTAACCGTTATTTTTTTTAAATTCAGCACCATTGGAACTGTCCCAGGTTATCTGAAAAGAAGTCCAAATGCGAATGCAGGAAATTAATTTTTATGGCCATGTTGCCGCATACGCACTTAAAAATTCATTAACAAAAGTGAAATAGACGTCGCTTCTGTGATTACCATGGAAATTATCGCATAACACATCTTTGTGAATGGGATAGTCGTGCACCGAATCGCTATGATCGCAAAGTACGGCCATCTCGTGAGTCACATTAAATAGGCCGGAAAAACGTTTTAAACCTCCTATTAGTTAAATCTGAAGATGCTATTCTGCCACCATTGCATCTAAAGTTAGGACACATGAAACAATTTGTTGAAAAATTGGATGTAAACGGCGACGCATTTTGTCATCTTAAAGCGTTGTTCCCAAAGCTAACTGAAGCCAAAGCTAACTCTTTGATGAATGTGAACTTGAGCGATGTGAACTTTATGAACAGTTTTTCAATAGAACTGAAAAATGTGCATGGAAGAGCTTTGTTGCGCTATACGATAATTTTCTTGGTTATCACAGAAGTGACGACTATATCACGGTTGTTAATGCATTTTTAAGTGCGTATGGTAAAATGAGCTGGAACATGTCCTTAAAAATTAATTTCTTCCATTTGCATTTGGACTTCTCAGATAATCTGGGCCAGTTCAGCGATGAACAAGACCAAAATTTTCACCAAGAAATTGCTACAATTGAAGGAAAAAATAAAATAAAAATGATTTCAGAATATTGTTGGTCACTTCAACGAGAAACTGATGGTGCTGAATTTAAAAAAAATAACGGTTAATTACACATTTTTGAGTTGAATGGCCAAAAATTATATTTTTGCAATAAAATTTTTCTACATAAAAAGTTTAATAACTCAGTCAATTACTTACCAATTTTTAAAAACAAACTTGCGTTTTACTCCATTAGTAGTATAGCTCTTTTATAAAATAGTGTGTACAAACACCGTCAAAGTTGAGAAAAGGCGAAAAAAGTGAAAAAAAAATTGTGTTTGCTAGACAAATACACCCAAATTCCTTAATTCTTCTAAAATAAAATATATATCGTTCGAAAGGTCTAAGTTCCTTTTTTCTAAAACCGGTAAGAAACTGAAAATCTGTTGATTATCAACCAAGTTACAGGCTTATAAGTGCCCAAAGGTACCCAAAACCGGTTTTTTAACGGTAAATCAAGATTTTGGGGGTGTTTGCAAAATTTCAAGTACAGACTCTTGTTTTACTCGACAAGACCTACAAGAAAAGTAGTATGACATCCCAGGTATTTTTTACTGTCGCACCGTGTTATTTCTATTTAATTGAAACACAAAAAATAAAAGGAAATTTTAAATGACTTTTTTATTTCTTCGCTTTTCAACTTCAAAAGCAACTTAAAATTTTAATAATTTCATATCACAAATGGTATTTTGTTTTAACATTTCAATTATACATAGTAAAATTATAACTTTTTGAAAAAATAACAAATTCTGTCTATAGCGAATTTGACAATGTTTCGCTTGTTATAAACTAAAATTAATAAAAATTAAATTCATTGGTATGTTTTTTTTAATTACACTATACAACGGCCAAAAAAGCTCAAGAGTTTTGAAAGTGGGTCTTATATAATTCGAGTACGCTGAACATGATAGCGTTTTTAGTTTTTCTCTATAACGTCTATTTTCTTTTTTATAACGATTTAAAAATAAATCATATATTTATAAAATTACTGCACAATGGAATTGAACAAAAATAAAAGCTCAAGAGTTTTGAAAGTGGACCTTATATATTTCGAGATCGCTGTACATGATGACGGTATGGTACAGTTTTTCTCTATATCGTCTAATTTTTTTATAATGGGTTAAAAAAAAAATCGCACATAAAAAATATTGTTTGTAGATTTTTATTTTGTTTAAAAATCTACAAACAATTTTTTTATGGACGTTTCTTTTTATTCTTATATTCTTCTGAATTATTTGCACTATTTTCCTCCTCACTCATGTCAATATCACTTGGGAGTAAACAATTTTCGTGGGCAGGTGAAGTGGAGGACTCCAGGTTTTCATTCGAAGAAAATATTCATAAATAATTTTTATCAAACTGATTTTTAAATACAATAAATTAAATCAATGATTTTTTTAATCTTAACCTCAAAAAAATGGCCAAAAGTGACATAAAATTCCCAGAATAATCAAATTAAATTTTTTCAAATAAATATTATTCAATGTGCATTCTAGTGCATTTTTTTTATCGTGAGGGACATAATTGCATTAACTCATTGACTTCCCACTTTTGATGATGTACCCAACCTCAAAAAAATTACCAAAAATAGTAGAGGCTCATTTTTTTCAAAGGATCATCATTGGGAATTTGAGCCATTATCAATGATAAGAAGCCCTGATGAGGTTGGCTTATATTCCCTAAATTCGTGAAGTCACAGCATTGAAAGAGATCTTTTTAGTCGTGGTGCTCTGAGCAATAATGCGTTAAAAAGTTAATTTTAAGATGGGTTTTGCTAATAAGATGGAGTTTTTGCGAAAGAATTTTTCACGTTGAACACGAATCTGAGGTCAAAAACTTCCCATCACGTAACGTTTTAGGAAAAAAATGGGGTTCAAGCAAGTCTTATTTTACAAGGATCCGATAATTTTTTCTATTTTTATTAATTTTTAAACTTTTCAAACTGATTCAGGACGAAACCTTAAATTAAAAACAGTTACTGACCCAGAAAAACTATGAATGCAGGAGTGCTCAGTATCACCTTCTCTTTTTCAATCCGTAGTCAAACCTCATGTCGAAGAAAACAAATCGGATTTGATCGCTTAGTGTAACTAAGATTTCAAATTTATTTCTTATATTTGACTTTTTAGATAAAAAAACCGATGGAAGTAAAAAATATCGTTAAATAGTTTTTATTTTGAATTTTTTTCCATCCATTGGACTAAAGTTTCAACATTTCGGGGAGGGGGGTGGGGTCAGAACCCCCAAACCTCCCCCCTAAATACGGCCTTGTACAGAACAGTCCGGACAGTGTCTATTTCAGGAACCGATTTGTTCGCTATGTGGATGCGCCCCTCTTGTGGGTAGGCGGGTAAGTGGGTCCGTTGGGATTTCGTCGTTAGTAAAAAAATATTACTATTAAAACAAAATAGACGATCTCGATAGTCTAGTGGATAGTGCACTAGACTTTCATCCGGGAAGTTCGGGTTCCATTCCTTTTTCGTCTGGGGCTTAATTTGCATAACCTCCATATATTCACTATCAAAAAAGTGTATGAGAATTATAAGAAAGTGTACACACCTTGGAAGAGGCTGAAAGCAGATTGCGCAAAGGGAGATCAGCGCATCATATGTAAAATTTTCTGGCCAAACACAATATGCAACATAGAACTATGGCAAATAAAACTGACATAGGCATTGGATAGGCCACACCCTACGAAAAGCATCTGCCTGCCGAACCGCGTTAGATTGGAGTCCTCAAGGCCATAAACGACCCGGGCGCCCTCGGAACACCTGGAGGCGATCTATTGATAATGAACTACGAGCAACCGGAGAAACGTGGAACGCTGTAAAAAGAACAGCAGTAAAAAGGAAATAATAATACACATCTTGGTTGGTAATGGCAAAACCACAAGGTCGATAAAAAATTTCCACACCGTCTTTCGGAATCAGAGTTAAACTGTAGGTCCAACTATGTGGTATCACAACGGGCCGTTCAAGCCTAAGTGTGTCTCTTGACAACCACTCCAACCTAACCTAAAACCAATTAAAACAAAATAAAATGGTGTTCACTTCAATAAATTTGGAAAATTCAAATGAGTTTTATAAAACATTATATTTTGACATTTTTTATTTAAATAATAAATTAAAATTTATATTTGAAGGCGAAAACACATTTTTTAAATGGCTACCAGCGAAATAAAATGCCTAATCATATAAATCATATACAGAAATTATATCAAAAATTGATTGCTATCAGAAAAATAAAGTGTTGAAAAACAGCTGCTGAGCTCTTTTTTCGCCTGCAACAAATGATGGTTGTACACAAAATAAATTAAGTTTTTCCGTTTGTTCCAGTAGTTGTGTTTACTTTTTCTTTATTTATCCCATTCCTACATTTTTTAAAACTATTCTGGCTATTTTTTCAGTTACGGAATGTATAAAGAAATACAGCCTAATTAAAAATAAGTTGAAAATGTTATAAATTATAACAGTTGAGACCTTTTCAGGGTTGTATTAACATGAGGATAAGTTCATCCAGTTGTTTGCACACCAAAATCGTTGCGCAAACTTCTGCGGTTTGTGTAAATATTTTTCCACACAAATTTTGACAGCTCATTTGCGAGTTGGTAAATATATGCAATTTGCGCATGATGTTGTTCTGGGCACATTGAATATTTGATCGTTATACTCGTTGTTTATACTTGCATGTTGCTACGCATCCAAATCCTGCTAGATGTTCCTACTCTTGTCACTTCGTCATAATATATATTATATATTTTGGGTGATTCAGATCTGCGTGCAAATTTTTTACCACATATTCCTTAGCTCAAGAGGAGGAAGTGTTTGGGCACTTCTCTAGATTCAGATGTTTTATTAACGCTATAGCACTTTGTACCCTTAGGGTCAAAGTTGACTGTAGTGCACTTTACTACCACTAAAATAAATGTAGTGATAGTGGAAACAATTTACAGCAACCATTATAATTAGTGGCAGTGATAGTCGAGTACTCTCCAGCAAAGTTATCAAATAGTGGTTCTTTTCTCCTATCACTAAATATTATTTTGTGGGGTTGCTAATTTATTTTTCTCTATTACACCGACCAACCACATTCCCTATCAATCATTTCTTAAAAAGCTTTTATTGTCAATTGGAGAATTGGGGTACAGTATTTTTACGGAGTTAATCCAAGAAATTAACAAGATTGAAAATTTTAGTATCTTTACTACCAGCAAATGTCAGTGTGTTACAACTTCTGCCACAACTTCAAGGTAACATTCCCTGATAGAAATACCTGGGCCAAAGTTTTCAGGAGACTATCATGTATACATAACGCTCGTATCTTTTTTCGGACCAAAAACTGTATATTTCTACCAAAAACTTTATAAAAACTGTAAACCGATTTGAAAAAAACTGTATATTTCGCGGGATAAATTTTTTTCAATGAAAATTAACAAGGAAAGCAATTTATCCATCATCTATATCGTCTTCGTTCTCCATTTTCATATCTCCTTTTGTAGTTGTATTGAATTTGTGCTTGGAAGAAATTTGACGAAGCGGTTCCGGCTTTGCTATGAGGTTTTTATAGAAATCAACGCATGGATATTTCAAGTTACATTTGACGATAAGAATCGCCTTCAATGTTTCCACTTCTTTCAAAAATATACTCGCAACGAGTTGCCATTGTTCTCTCAGACGTTTTGCATTGTGATTGATAAATTTGAATTTCCTAGCGTTAAAAATTGTATATTTTTTTCTTAATATAAACGCGGTATTTTGGTAAAAAAAAAAGGCGGTATGCGGTTTTGGAGATGAAAAAACGGTATACTACCGCAAAAAACTGTATTGATACGAGCGTTATGTATACAGCATGATACAGATGGCCCCAAGACAAACGATGGAGTTGGGGTTAGATAAAAAAATCCTTTTATGCAGGTATGAGCACAGGTCACTCAGTTTTGCAAGTCGAGGTGCTCTGCCTAAGGGAGTATGAAAAAATATCTGTGGGTAACAAAAACATTTACATACACTCTGACAGCAGAGCGGCTCTTGCATTCTCTGCATATGAAATCACATCAAAACTAGTTTGGGACTGTCTACATCTCCTTAACAACCTAGCATCTTAAAACAGAGTACAACTCATTTGGGTGCTACAACCATTCTGCGGATTATCATGGAGTTTAGTTAAACTCAGTTAAAAAAATTTGCTGGATAATAATTCGCTACAATACTGGAGGGAAACCCCCGGCTAAATCATTCGTGCCAAAGGTCTGTCATAATAGAAGTAAGCAATTGCTTAATCTAGGTAGTAAACAGATCCGGTTTGCCACAGGGCATTGTAGGATCAACAAAAACTTATTAACCTTGGGTTCAGTACAAGACGATACGTGTCGAATATGTAACGAGAAGGAGAAACAGCAGGACATACCCTATGCCACTGTGAAGGTCTAATGAGGACCCGACTTCGTTATTTAGGAAACTATATCCTACAACCGCATGACATAGCGGATAGTTCTCCTAAAGAGATAATAAATTTCTTCAAGGGAAATAAATTCATAGGAGAACTATAAGATACATGACGACCTCGATAGCCTAGTGGATAGTGCACTAGGCTTTCATCTGGGAGGTTCGGGTTCGATTCCCGTCTTCGTCTGGTGGTTAATTTTCATTACTTACTTATATTCACTATCAATATGAAGTGTTTGAGAATTATAAGATAGTGTACAAGTACACACATTGGTTGGTAATGGCAAAACCACCAAGCCGATAAAAAATTGCCACACCGCCGTTCGGAATCGGCGTTAAACTGTAGGTCCAACTATGTGGTATCACAATGGGCCGTTCAGGCCTAAGTGTGTCTCTAGACAGCCACTCCAACCTAACCTAACCTATAAAATACATCAATTCCTCGGGGGATATCACAATAGGTACAAGTTGGCCGCAGTGGCCTGGGATCGTTTTGCCCACCTCCTCAACAATCTAATCTAATTGTATTTTTAACAGGCGCGTACGCAGAAAAAATTTTTGGGGGTGGGAGGGTTTCTGAAATATTTTTTTTTTATATTAAAATTTCGTTATTGGGAATTTATGTTTTTCTTACTATCTGGCGGGAGGAAAGTAATTATAAATAACAAAATAAAGTTTTTTGTGTTAAGTATTTTAAAGGGTAATGGGGATAGTTTGTGTTCCGAAACTGGACCATTATTCACTTAAAATCTACCCATAAATCCTGTCGCAAATTTCAATTTTATGCCTTCTACCACTTTATTTTTCAATCAGTAGTTTTTAGGATTTGGCTTTTTATGTATTCCAGACCATGTTTATAGCACAGTATACAGTATGCCAGATAGCAGAAAGTAATCTGAAATATTCTCAGGTCTTCTGAGAATTGGCAATTATGACATGTATTCGCTCAATAAATTTTGACAAATAATTTTGTTTATGAGAGAAAACTGTATTAACCCATTTTCGTCAGCTGTACACAAATAAATAAATGAAATAAAAATATCAAAAAACAATAAACTTTTCGTTTGTTGTTTTTTTCTGAAATAAAAGCTCTCAAAATATTTTGTAGAGTGTGGTTTTATAACATATTTAAATAAACAAAATACAATATTTTTACAATTTACTTCTTCAAAAATATTCTCTTTATATTCTAAATAGTTTTACCGAACTCAAATTAATTTTATTTAAATTCCGGAGAGGCAGATTTCTTACTTGAATGGCATACATAACAAAAAAACTTTAAGTTTTGGGTTAAATCCTTGATTCACATTATGCACATGGTTGTTACAAACGCCTTCGAAGATCTCGTTTATCAATGTCTAAAAATGTTTCTGGCTTTTCAAATTTTTCTATTTTATTTATATATTGTGCTGGAACCAATGGGTTAATACTTTTTTATATTTACTTCTGAAATATCAAATGTTTTGGGAAAAGTAAGAGAATAATTTTAAAATTTGGCAGATGTCAGTGAACAGAAAAGAGGGCGTCACTTCTATTTATTTCACTTTATTTATTTCACTATGGTTTATAGCATGTTTTATTAATTTCTCAAATATACTATAAAGCTTTTTTTTACGCCCAGATGGGTAAACGAAATTCTATGAATAAAGTTTAGGTCAGCGTTTTTTTTTGAGCCCGAGTGTACAGATATGAAAATTTAACAAAAATAGAGTTTATTCCAATGTATTACCAAGTTAAATACCAAAAGTGCTGAAGAAACGTAAATACTATTTTTGTAAAGCTACCTCAACCTTTCATTCAAAACCGAAAGTCCGAAAAGAGCCATTTTAGCATTCTATACATGGGTTAAGTTCAAGACGATTGGGTTCAGCATAAAGTTATTATTTGAACGTTACGCTTAAATCAATGTTTCATTGACTTAAATGTGGTTTGGTTGAATGAAAATGCAAAAAGAATGAAATCAACCTTTGACTAAAGCATTTATTTTTAAACTTTATTTCAGGTGCTGTTCCTACATTGAACTTAGGTCACAATGACACCTTCAACATATATGAAAACGAGTTACCACCAGCACCTGCTCCACCACCACCCCCTCCACCTGCCCCCTCGAAAAAACTCTATAACTATCATAGTTTCCACCATAATGAAGAGAGAAGGCACCACCACCACCACGCTTATTCCTCTGGCCATCTATCATCAACATCTGCGCTAAAATTTACAATTTCTTCAATGAATTCATCAGCAACATCACAACAATTACAAAAGGACTTCGAATCAGTTGATGTTTGCTTTGTGCCGAGCTGCAAACGCAATCGCCACACCGACAACGTGTCATTCCATACTATACCGCGTCGTCCCGAGCAAATGAAGAAATGGTGTCACAATCTTAAACTCGATATGTATGCGCTGCACAAAGGTGTCCGCATTTGTAGTGCACACTTTGAAACATATTGCATTGGTGGCTGTATGCGTCCATTTGCCGTGCCTACACTCGAACTAGGGCATGACGATCCAAATATATATAAAAACCCAGAAGTAATAAAGAAACTAAATATACGCGAAACCTGTTGTGTGCCGCACTGCCGCCGCAATCGTGATCGGGACCATGCTAATCTACATCGCTTTCCTGCAAATCCTACTCTGCTGGATAAATGGTGTGAGAATCTACGTAAAGCTTTGCCCGATGGGACGAAACTTTTCAATGATGCCATCTGTGAGATTCACTTCGAAGAACGTTGCTTGCGTAATAAACGCCTAGAGAAATGGTCTATACCGACGGTAAATTTGGGACACGAAGAAATTATACATGGGCTGCCAAGTGAAGCGGAAGTGGCTGAATTATGGTCCAAGCCGACTGCGAATATCGGCGATGAGGAAGGTGAATGTTGCGTTGAAATATGCAAACGTAATCCACAAGTTGATGATATAAAATTGTATCGCATGCCAGAGGATCCGGAAGTGTTGGCCAAGTGGGCATACAACTTACAATTGGACGCTGCAGATTTACTCAGTTTGCGAATTTGCAATCTGCACTTTGAATCGCAATGTATTGGCAAACGTTTGCATTCGTGGGCTATACCTACACTAAATCTGGGTAAGACAGTGGAAAATCTTTTTGAGAATCCCGAAGAGTATATGCATCATCATGTTATAAAAAAAGAGAAGAAGCAAAAAGCACTAAAAGTATACGATCCGAAGAAAGCTTGGATGCCACGTTGCTGCTTGCCGCATTGTCGCAAAATGCGTGGCATTGACCGTGTGCATCTCTTCCGTTTTCCTAATCTCAATCGTAGTATGCTGGCGAAATGGTGTCACAATTTACAGATGCCGTTGGTGGGCAATGGCAAACGCAGACTGTGCTCTACACACTTTGAGTCGCATGTGCTAACGAAACGTTGTCCAATGCCGCAATCAGTGCCCACGGTCGATTTAAATACACCCCCGGGTTATAAAATCTATCAGAATCCAGCGCGTTTGAAGCTGGCCAAATTGCGTTTGGAACGTGTTTGTATTGTCGCGTCATGTCGCAAAAATCGGTCAGATGGTGTACAGCTATTCCGCTTTCCGCACAATCGTACTATGTTGAAGAAATGGTGTCACAACACGCGCCAGAAACCAGCGGAAGCGATACGCGCACAATATCGTGTTTGCTCGCAACACTTTGAACCGCATTCCTTTGGTGCCAAACGTTTAAGCCCCGGCGCTATACCTACGCTCAATTTGAATTATGATGATGATTTGGAAATCTATGCAAATGAGGCACAAAGTTTCGCTGAAACACAGTGCATTGTCAGTGGTTGTGCGTCGGCCAAGGATATGGATAAAGTGCGCCTCTTTAAGTTTCCGTGTGAGGATGAAGATCTACTGTGGAAATGGTGTAATAATCTCAAAATGAATCCCGTGGATTGCCAGGGTGTGCGTATATGCAATCGTCACTTTGAACAAGACTGTTTGGGTATTAAGTTGCTGTACAAATGGGCTATACCCACACTTGAGCTGGGACACGATGATGCCGATATAGAATTGTTTTCGAACCCAAAACCGGAAGAGCGTTACAATGAAATTGTATCGAAATGTTGCGTGCGCTCATGCGGCAAAACGCGCAAATACGATGATGCTCAAATGAACAGTTTTCCAAAGCACCTCAAAATATTTCAACGCTGGAAGCACAACCTTAAATTGGAATATTTAGATTTTAAAGAACGTGATAAATATAAAATATGCAATGATCATTTCGAGCCCATATGCGTGGGTAAAATGCGTTTAAACTACGGTGCAATACCAACGCTAAATTTGGGGCATGATGACAGCGATAGCTTGTATAAAGTTGATCCGGAGCAAATACAGGTGTCATTATTTGGAAAACAGCGCCCATTACACAGTGTGCCAATTGAATCACAAAATCGTGCAGATGATGACGCTGCAGTCGATAATGATGATTTCAGTGATGTCGATGATAATGGAGAAGTAGCAGAATTGCTAAATTTAGATATTGAAACCAGATGTTCCTATCCACATTGTAATGCCTCGAAAACATTACTCAGAGAAGTATTTGATATGCCTCAACAGCAGCTATTGCTAGAGATATGGTGTGCGCTTATGAATGTGGAAAAGCAGGCACTACCAGTGGAACCTAAACTATGTGGTTTACATTTCATAGAAGTTTATAAAGACACCAAGGAAATGTGTGATGATTCCGAAATAGATACACAAACACTGCAACAAATTTATGAACGCTGCTGCAACTCCCCCGCAGTGCGCAGCGCTCAGTGTTGTGTTCCACGCTGTAACAGCAATCAATTTGGGTCACATAAACTTTACCAATTTCCAGCTAGCACTGAGATTATAGCTAAATGGGCTTACAACACCGGCATTGAAGCTGATGATTACCGTCGTTATTTGCACAAAGTATGTGCCTTACATTTCGAGCCCTATTGTCTTACTGATGTGCACCGATTACGCCCGTGGGCAATACCGACGCTCCAGTTAAATCATGTAGAACCCGACAATATTTATCGCAATCCCAACCTCTCAACGTTGGAACGGCGCTTGCTTGGCCCGCCGACCAACAAATGTTGTGTTGCTGGTTGTGTGCGTGAAAAAACTGACGATGGTGTGGTTAAACTTTTCAATTTTCCCACCGCAGATGAAGCACTGCTCGAAAAATGGCTGTGCAATCTTAAATTGGAACGTGAACAATGCCCGTTGTATAGAATATGTGATCAACATTTCACACTCGACTGCCTTGGTAATACACGTTTACGTTCATGGGCAATACCTACGCTCAATTTAGGGCAGATAGATACTTTAGATATACATCAAAAGGCTGAAGCGCACACGGTACTAGATGTTGAAGCCGAAGATTTTACTCCTCCCACTCACGTAAAAATGAAGAAATCTCTGGATAGCATAAAGTGTGCAGTGCCCTCGTGTCGTCGCAGTCGGTTGCAGCATGGCGTACGTCTTTTTGAATTCCCCACCAGACAAATAATGTTGAGTAAATGGTGTCATAATTTGCAAATTAGCCGACTTAACGTTAGGAAGCATACAAAAATTTGTAATTTACATTTTCACAAACGCTGCATTGACGGCAAACAACTGCGCCCGTGGGCAAAACCTACGAAGAACCTGGGACATACTGAAGTGATCTATGAGAATCCGAAAAATTTACCGGGAATATTTTTGCCAGTATGTTGCTTGCCTCACTGCCGTCAGCGACGCACTTTAGACAATAGTTTGCGTACTTTTGCGCTACCAAAAGACGCTGAATTACTGCATAAATGGTGTGCGAATTTGAACATCACACCAAAAAACAGTAAATCGCGCATTTGTATTGATCATTTTGAAGCAGCAGCGAGAGGTAAATCCAAACTAAAGGTGGGTGTGGTGCCTACACTGAATTTAGGGCATAATGCACCGCTTGCATATAACAATTTCGAAATTACGTCAAATACTACGGAAGCGCAACAATCATTACAACAAAGTAGTAATATGTCAAGTGGTATTGGCGATGGTAGAGGCACGCATGATACTGACTGCGAAGAAGCGCGTTCCTTTGACGCAAATGACGATGAAGCTGACGCTTTAGATTATGATGCAATTGATTATAATGGTTCTGAAAATGATGATATTGAAGAAGAGGAAGAAACCACGACACGTAAAGCCCGAAAGAGATCTATAAATTCAACAGTATCTGATCCTTTAGATTATGCGGCGGATGAGGTTGAAAATAAATTAGATGAGCCTGCAGCAGCATCAGTAGTAGAAGCAAGCAGCAGTGGCAAAAAATTGAGAGCGATCAATAATATTGCAGGAATTTGTTGCTTGCGTCATTGTCGGAAAGAAACAACACCTGAGCACCATTTAACTACATTTGGTTTCCCCAAAAATGTGCAATTACTTCAGAAATGGTGTGATAACTTAAAACTAAAACCAGCACAATTTATGGGACGTGTGTGTATTGAACATTTCGAGCCACTGATGTTGGCATGGGGTCGACGATTAAAACCGGGTGCTATACCTACAATTAACTTGGGTTATAGCAATAAAGATATTAAACATAAAACCATAAGTGAGGGTGTAGGCGAAAGTGAAACTCAACCAGAAGCTCAACTTTCAAAACCGAAGAGGGGGGAGACTGACAATACAGTAGAGGCTGTAGAGGACGAAAATGTTGATGAAAATGAAGACGATGAAGATGAAAATGTGGAGGATGAAGAAGAAAATGATGCCAATTTAAATATAGAAAGCAATAATTCCACCAATGATAGTACTATGAATGCATCGGTCACATCGTCAACGGCTTCGTCAACGACAGAAAAATCACACTATGCCGAAAAACTGAATCATTCGGTTTTTCGGCTTTGTTGCCTCAAACATTGTCGTAGAAAGAAAGTACAGCAGCAGCAGATTCACAATGAAGAACAACATCCCCCTACACTTCCACGCACCTTTGAATTCCCCAAAGATGAGTTATTATTACGTAAATGGTGTAAAAAGCTTAAACTACCTCGTGATTATTGTCTCGGGAAACGTATATGTGAAAAACATTTTGAGCCACAAGTTATTGGCGATGTGAAACTGAGTGTAGAGGCGGTGCCAACACTGGATTTGGGTCATGGTGAAAGTTACAAGCCAAAAAAGAAGCAGCGGCTTGTACGCAAGCACTCCTCCAACAACAACAACACAAACAGCGTTAGCAACTGCGTAGTTGCCGAATGTGGGCGCAACAGCAGCGAAAACACCAATCTACGTTTCTTTCGTTTTCCTAGCAACGACTCTAAACAGTTACAAAAATGGTGCGATAACCTTCAGTTAGATGCTAATGAAACAATCTCAAAATCGAAAATCTGTGAGCGTCATTTCGAATCGCGTACAATGGGCACAAAACGCTTATGCAATTGGGCTATACCCACGCTCAATCTTGGGCACACACAACCCATACAATATCATAATCCAAAGAAGTTTGCTTCCACCATACCTCTACGCTGTTGCATTGAATCATGTCGCAAGACGCGCAAAAAACACAATGTGCGGCTCTTCTCTTTCCCGAAGTCAAATCCACTACTAGCGCGTAAATGGTGCCATAATACCAAGCAGCCTTTGCGTTATACAATGCGTCGCATTTGCTCAGAACATTTTGTTAAACAGGCCATGCTCAATGGGCGTCCACGCCCATGGGCGGTGCCTACAGCGAATTTAGGACACAATGATGCTATCTTCGATAATCCAGCGAGAAACCTAAAAGAGCTGCTCAATGATAAATGCTGCGTTGCGGGCTGTGGCGAAAGCGAAAAGAATGCGATACTGTTTGCATTTCCAAAACGCGGCGTGCTACTGCGTAAATGGGCGCACAATACAAAACAAGATGGATACTTGGCTCAGCATCGTAATTATAAAGTATGTGCAAAGCACTTTGTTGCGTCTACTTGCTTTGAAAGTGATGGCACATTGAAAGAGCAATCAATACCCACTTTGTATTTGCCACGTGTAGACATATATACAAATGAAAATGAACTTGAAACTCCAGGAATATCTAATTTGATTTGTTCTATAACCGATTGCGGCCGTTCTGTAGAACAAGATCGTGTTAAATGTTTCGCATTTCCTAAGGATTCAGCACAGTTGGCAAAATGGTGTCACAATTTACAACTACAACAGGAGAATTGCATTAACTCGCACATTTGTAATCTACACTTTGAAGCGGTGTGTATTAAAAAAAATAAACTACATGAGGATGCAGTGCCCACACTTCTATTGGGTTATACCAATGCGGCTATAGAACTCTTTCAAAATCCTGAATCTCTACAACATAATACACAATCAATGTCAGCCACCAAAGCGTCAACAACCATTGTCATACGTTGCTGTGTACGCGGTTGTGAAAAATCACGCCCTCCCGATGATGTTAAAATGAATAGTTTCCCTAAATCGCGTGCACTCTATCTCACATGGACACATAATCTCAAGCTGCAGCCATCGAATAAAGTGCTGCATGCCTATAAAGTTTGTAATGAACATTTTGAAGAATCTTGTAAGGGTAAAATTCATTTGAAGTATGGCGCTATACCAACGCTACATCTTGGTCATGACGATACTAATATCTATAACAATAATATGAAACTTATACAAAATGGCAAGAAGCGACGGCAAAAGTTTACACCAGCCATACTAAAATGTATAGTGCCCGAATGCAGCGTGGCAAAACTATTAAATATGCCGCTGTATGCCATGCCTGAAAATGAACATCTGCAGCGCCGTTGGTGTGAATATTTTGATTTGGATTTTAAAAAAATATTGCTACCAAATTGTACAAAGAAATTATGTGCGTTACATTTCATGAAAGCTTACAAGTTGTCAGAAATACAAGGGTGCTTCAACGAGCAGCCAGCGTCAGCGTTCGAAAAATTGCATAATAATTATGAGAGAATAAGTAAAGTCACACGCTTACAAGCTTATCGATGTAGCATCGTGGGTTGTGATACAACATGGATTGATAACATCAAGTTAATTAAGTTTCCTATAAGTAATCAGGAGCTAATGGCAAAATGGCAACATAATACGCAAATCGTCATTGATCAGAATCGTTTGTATTTGTATAAGGTGTGCGCTTTGCATTTTGAGGAGCGTTGCTTTGGCATACGCATACGTCCGTGGGCTTTGCCTACGCTAAGACTGAATCATGCTGATATATATCAAAATCCACCACAAGCTGAATTGCTTCCGAAACAGCTTTGTTGTATTCAAAATTGTATGAGTAATGAAATAGAAAATACGAACGCAGACGGATTGAAGCTGTGGAGCTTTCCAAACGATAAACAAATGGTAGAGAAATGGTGTAATAATTTAAACCTGAAATTGGACAGCGTAAATACTACGCTAAAGATCTGCAGTCGCCACTTTGAGCCTTATTGCATTGGAAAGCTGCTACGTGTATGGGCTATGCCTACGTTGCACTTAAATAATACCAGCGAAACACGCTTTATCTATCAGAATCCTGATAATGAGGTATTCTTTTACACCTGTTGCATTTCCACTTGTCGGCAGACACGTGATGTCGATGCAGGTATTAAACTGTATCCATTTCCTAAGAATGAAGTGATCTTTGAAAAATGGGTGCACAATGTACGCATGAACGCTGAAACATGTCGTTATGCACGTATTTGTACGCTACACTTTGAAAAGCAATGCATTGATAAAATGTTACTGAAGACAGCGGTGCCAACACTAGATCTTGGCCATACAGAGAGTGATATATTTAAAAACCCAAAAATAAAACTTAGAACACATTTGGGCAAATGTTGTCTTCCACATTGTGGTAAGTTGCGGCATATACACAACGTGAAGCTGTACTCATTTCCGTCCGAGCAGCGTGTGCTAGAGAAATGGTGGCATAATTTGCGAATAACACAGCAGAAAGTGAAGTACAGTAAAATTTGTAGCAAACACTTTGAGCCGATTTGCATTAATATGCGCGGGTTGAAGCCATGGGCTATACCGACACGAGACTTGGGCCACACACACGAGATTACAGAAAATATAACACCTACGGAAATGGCAGAATATGATACGAAAAGGAAACAGCTTACTCTAAAGGATACTACACTAAATACAAGTGATTTGAAACTTAAAACTAAAAAGTGTTCACACGAACGGTCAATCACGCTGAAGAAATGCTGTATTTCCACTTGCTTGCAATTAACGAACACAAAACTTTTTAGCTTTCCCAAACTTGATTGGCTACTGCAAAAATGGTGCGACAACACGCACATATCTATCGACGCTGCTTCAACTTCTAAAATCTGTGCAGCACACTTCGAGCCACAAGCAATGGGCAAACATAAACCACGCCCTTGGGCTTTACCTACACTGAAACTGGGACACCCGGAAAACCCTAAACATGAAAACCCAAAACAAAATCCGCCACGCTTTTATCCCGAAGAGAAAGAAAGCGGTGAAATGAAATTTGTGCGTAGTTGCTATTGTGCCATTGTCTCATGTATGAAATCGAAAGTAGATGGTGTACAACACTTCAAGTACCCCAGCAAAGGTAGCCTACTACGCAAATGGGCAGAAAATTGCAAACATTATGCATATCAAGCGGCACGCTATAGTTTCCGCATATGCAGCGACCATTTTGAGCCTTCATGCATTAATGGCAATCGTTTGCATTTGGGTTCGATACCTACATTAGAATTGGGATACACAGACACCGAGCAGATACATCGAAACGACTGGCTACAGAAGAAACAAAGTAATAGCAATGCTGCTGCGGCCTTACTGGAGGCACAGGCGCGTCGCCCATGCTGTGTGCCTCAGTGTGGACGCACTAAACTTGATGATAATGTTAAGCTATTCAAATTTCCTGATAATGAAGAAATGCTTGAAAAATGGTGTATTAACTTGAGAATGGAAGCTAATGCAAATAAGTGTAAACATTTAAACATTTGTAATATGCATTTTGAGGAGCGTTGCATTAAAATGGGACGTGTATTAGTGCGCGCTGTACCCACATTGATGCTGGGACATACAGATGTGAAAAACATCATAAAAAATCCAGAGACTTTTGAAAGAGCCGAAATTGAGTGTTGTGTGCGTGGATGCCACAGATCAAAGCAGGAAGATAATGTCACAATGTGCGCGCTGCCAAAAGTGCGCATGCTCTTCGAGAAATGGGTTCATAATCTTAAATTACCATCTGCGTTAGCATGGAATAATTACAAGTATAAGGTATGCAATGCTCATTTTGAGAGTTACTGTTTCGAGCGTGGTCGGTTGAAGTGCGGTTCAATCCCTACGCTGGATTTGGGGCATGATGATGAAGATATTTATTACATTAATGAAGAATCGTTGTCATCGCAATGGATTAGAGGACATAAAGGACGTAAACACAAAGATGCTGCACTAAATACTAGTGGCAGTTTAATGGAAGTAAAAGCAGTCACCAATGCTACTATAGGCACTAACGTTGCTGCTGAGTTGAAATGTTGCTACACCGAATGCACTGAAATATTGAAAGGAAAAGTTCGTCACGTTTATGCGCTGCCAAAAGTAAAAGCGTTGTGCATGCAATGGCTAAGAAGCCTAGGCTTAGATCAAACTGAAACTGAAGAAGATTTGACGTCGTTAAAATTATGCCCAGTACATTTCAAGCTTACGTATGACGCAAATCTCGAAACATTACAACAAATGCTAGCGCTTACAACTGTTGACGATATGGCTTCAAGCCTACAAGATTTATGCGCCATTTACGTAACCGTTAGCGATCTTTCGCGTGTACGTAGTTTATCATGTGCGGTGCCCAATTGCTATACCAGCGCTTTGTCGCCTCTACAGATTAAACTCTATCACTTTCCTTTGAACCATGAACTGTCAGACAAATGGTGTCATAATACGCTCATAACGCTCGATAAGGATCGCCGTTATGTTTTTAAAGTATGCGCATTACATTTTGAAACCTATTGCTTTCTGGAAGTCTCCAAGCGTTTGCGCACATGGGCTATGCCAACGCTACAATTGCCTAAGCGTCCAGATAAAAGTGTTATATTCGAAAATCCTGAACCAGAAACTTTATTGGAAAGACGCAGCTTGAGTAGTGGGTCTTCTACGCAGCATGCAAAGTGCTGCATTTCAAGTTGTGTTAACTCGAAGTTGATGGATGCGAGTGATACAACCACAGTGTTTTATAATTTCCCCAAAGACGCAGAGCTATTAAATAAATGGCTTTACAATGCCGATATAAGCATGCGTGATGCATTCGCATCACGTATATGCGCTTTACACTTTGAGAAGCATTGTATTAATAAACGTTTACGTTTCTGGGCGATACCGACGCTTGGTCTGGGGCATAATAAACCAGAAATATATAGAAACCCTGAAAATAAAAGAGAAGCAAGCGAGAAAAAAGGAAATGACACAGAAATTGAAAATGTTGAAAAGAAAAAGCTGCCAAACGCACAGAAAGAGCAAGAAAATGCAGCTGAAATTCAGGATGAGCCAGAAATTGCAACCGGAATAAATAAAGATCAATCAAATTCAGTAGAAATAAACGATTTGGATGAAGTTGCATCGGAAATAAATGATGCTACAGAAATAAGTGCAACCGAAATAAGTGATACGGAAGAAAATGAAAGAGAAATAAATGATGAGCCAGAATGTGCTTCAGAAACAATGACACAGCCACGACCACAACATAACTTCAGTGGTGTGCCTGGAATAATGCATAATCCGCACATATATCACCAATTTACCAGATTTAACGAATCGTCTGCAGTGGCACCCACAGCACCGCCTCCGCCTTCTGTAAATACCTCGCGCCATTGTCGTATACCCGGCTGCACGGGGCATGCAGATCAAGAGAATACCTCACTGTATAAATTTCCAATACCAGATAAACAATTTAAGCGCTGGATACACAACACACAAATCCGTGTAGATACTGCTTGTCGTTGGCGGTTTCGTATATGCAATCGCCACTTCGAACCCGCTTGCTTAAGCCCGTTCACCAAGAAATTGATACGAGGCACAGTGCCCACCTTAAACTTGGGTCCCAATCGGCCTACAACAATTTATGAAAATGCATGCACTCTAATGAAAGCTAAAAAAACCAACATCAGCACCACGAGCATCACGCGTGATGATGACGATAATCAACTTCTGCAATTAACCGAAATTAATGATGACATTAGTTCCCAACATGACTACAACAGCAGTATACATTCATCGTCGTTTAATATAAACGATTGTGATGCAGCCGCTGATGATAGTGTTGAAGTAGACAGCACATCGAAAAATGAAAAAAAATATATATGCGGCACTATATGCTGTGCCATACCCAACTGTGGTCGTAAAATGGGTGATCCAGGAATACGCTTGCATAAGTTACCACAAAATAGTATACTACAACGTAAATGGATATATAATTGTCGCTTGGATATGGCTGCCATTAAGGATGATTATCATACACGCGTCTGTAGCAATCACTTTACCGAAGATTGCTTTTATAGCGCCAGACGAAAGCTACGGTTTGCTTCTATACCCACTTTGCTGTTAGGACACAGCGATGCAAATATCTATCATCCCAACAAAGATTCCTCTGATTTAAATGACATCGATATGGATATTAACTGTTGTGTACGCGGTTGTAATAATCGTAAAATAAGTGATGGGAAAAAGAATCAAATAATTTTCTATAGTTTTCCAAAAAATGGCAAGGCATTAGCGCTTTGGTTATCGCTATTACAAATGGAATACGATGCTTCACGTCCATGGGATTATAATATTTGTGAGTTACATTTTGAAGCCCAAGCTTTTTATGGTAATAGTTTGCGAGAGAACGCTGTACCTACGCTTAATTTGGGTTTACTGCCGGGAATCGACGATTTTCGATCTTCGTCGATTACACTGGATAGGTGAGTGTTTTCCCCCTCTAGATCCTATATTTGATTTGCAGCACTTTTAAAGAAAGATCGGGTCCAGAGTATGCTAGTTGGATAGCGAAAGTCCTCCTGAGACTGTAGTTATGTCTAGTTTGGATCCCAACGTACAATTTTTTTTTGAGTGGTCCTAAAGTCTGCATATTTCTGAACATGCTGCTATAATAAAAAAAAGTCATCTGGGTTATTGTTTATGTGTTCAGCTCCTTCCGTAGAATATTTTTTTGGAATGTTTTAATCCATTATCTCCTCTCCTTATAGGTTTTTTTTTTTTGTAACCTTTTTAAGTGATATTGTATTTTTTTTACCCCGTTAAGAGCCCAACAATCACAAAAAAACAAATTCTCTAACTATTGAGGCATTTATAATTCTCAAGTTGATATCCAACATGATTCTCCAATCGATATCAAATATTTTTCTCAACATTGGCTTCCAATTGAAGAGTTGAGATATATTTTTAGAAAATAATATTTACATATTTTATTATGGCAACACTGCTTTTGGATTTGCAAAAAATATGTATCTGGCAGTGATTGTGAATAACATGTTTTTCGACAAAAGTGAAGTGAAAAAAGGAAGAAAATGAAGTGAAAATCATTTTTGGGAAAAACTTTAATTTCAAAAGTAAGAATAATGCATAAAAGCAAAAAATTAAAAAGTGAAATAAGGCAGGAAGCAGACTTATTGTCGGAGCGCTCAAAGCTGCTGAAACTTTGATGCTAGAGCCTTCCACTTCAACTGCCAACCAAAATTGTTTACTCCCAAGTGATATTGACATGAGCGAGGAGCAAAATGTGACTATATAGAAGATAATTCAGAAGAGGAATTTATCGCGGAAAATTTGTGATATGAAATTGTTAAAATTTTAAGTTGCTTTTGAGGTTGAAAAGCGAAGAAATAAAAAAGTCGTTTAAAATTTCCTTTTATCTTCTGTGTTTCAATTAAATAGAAATAATTATTGCTTATGGCAATACTGTACATTTCCTTTGAGACAAATTGGAGAATTACGTTAGAACTGAAGTTGAGAACTACAATTTTCTCAAGTTGATAACTATAATTATTACCATACAAAAAAATGCCCTTTTGTTGAGAATGCTATAGTACTCCATTGGAGGTGCTATTGAGAATTGACGTTGGAGATTTGAGAAAGGTATTTGATATCAACTTCATCAACTCAAGTTGATCTCAAACCCAAATATTTGTTGGGAGATTCCACTGACAGGCACGTACACAGATAAAAGTTCCGAAAAATTTTTTTATGTCAAAATTTCGCTTTTTGTAGTCCCCCATTTTTTTTTTCATACAAATACTATCAAGGCGAAACTAGTATATTTGCTGAGCGGCCTTTGAATAATACGAAAGTTACAATAGCAGCAAAAAACATATACAACAGAATTTCCGATACCAATCTAATTGGTATTTCTAATCCACATTGTCCACATTCTTCTTAATATGTAAACCTTTATAATTTTTCAGTCGCAATAATACACACTTTTATTATGCATTCATATTCGAATGAAAAGCAAAACCAAATTAAAGTGCAAAAAAAAAAATTACAAATAAAGGTTTGTTCGATTTTAACAATAGCGCAAAATAACGCCATCTGTATGTCAGATTTCGCATTTGACGTGCAGATGGCGCACTCTCACATATAAAGTACATCTTTCTTGCTGCTGTTATTTCTCATTCATATTCGCAGCTATATAATATTTATAATTGAAATAATTTCAATATTGACAAAAAAAATTGAGATATCCGCGGAAAAAAAGCACAAGTTGCTTTATTAACGGAGAAGAAATTCAGCTATGCCAAAAGTTCAGAAATAGTGGGAATGCATATGTAAAAGTTCTGTCGCAAATATAGCAAAAGCTATGGATAATTTGAAAGCATTCAACAGAATTCCTACCCACAAGCGCGATAACTGCTGCGGGAAAAGAAGAACAAATCGAAAAATTATTAGAAATGCTCTATTACAATGTAATGCGTCATCTTGAGCTATCTTAAAAGATTCAAATGATAGCGGTGTCGACATATCGCTGAGAACACTGCGTTGAAGCTTAAAACAAATTCTCTAGCCTGCAGGAGTACTGCAGAAAAACTACAAAAATTAACAAAGGTAATGCGCCAACGCAGATTGCATTGGGCCCAGCTTCATAAGAGCTATTCCAATGACTAATGGAATAGAGTCAGTTCATTTTCTCTGAAAATTTGTTTTTAAATGCATCGTAAAGCATATAGAGTAAATTCAATAATTTTTTTTAAATCTAAAGGTTATCTTCAGCGATGAGTACCGACTAGAAGCGGTGACTGAAACTAAAAATTAGTACACAGGAGGTCCCATAAGCCGTATTTAGATGAATATGTGATTCCAATAGTAAAACAGAGCTGCATCACAGCTGAAGGTCCCGATCCAATTTATTTTATAGTCCTGCATTGTCCTGGCAATTCTCTACCTCCTATTGAGAACTGCTGGACCTGTCTAAAATCAGTTGTTTAACGGAAAACATCGATGTTATAAAATCCAAAGAAGGGGACACTTATTACTAATTTTAAAATATTGTCCTTTTATATAATGCGGAGAAAACCTTTAACTAACCAATAATACCAACTTGAAAAAATCCAACCAAATTTATTGTTTTATATTTGCATTTTATTTACGGCTAAACAAATTAAAAAAAAAATTGTCTCCTCGTTCATAATTCATTGGCCACATACTGTAGTTGTTTAGTTAGAGTCTGGCGTATGAATCGATTGTACCTAGTGAACAAACAAAGTTATCAAAAATGTAAAGAAAATATTTTTCAATTTAGAATAAATAATAATAAAGAATATATTTGTTGTAAAATAAGTTAATTTTTGGTAAGATTCAAGCTTCACATGAGATTACAAAATTTTTTTTTACTTGCAAACGTTCGTTCTTAAATGGCGTACAATTCATATTTGAAACTATTCGCTTTACAAAAGCATTGGTTGCTAAAAAAGACACACGGTTAGTTTAGCTACCTTTTTTAAGTTTTCATTAGTTGGTTGGCTAAAAAAGAATATAAGACAATTTGTATATTTCGTGGACGCTATTAATCAGGGGCAGAACTTCACAATCGGTGATTGTCCTTATAGTACTATAGTTTTTCAATAAAATTTCTGTGGTCTTCCGTAGCTTCTTAAAAATTTTAGTGTAATTCTTTCAGAAATCTTCTATAGCTTTCCAATAAACAGTTCGCAAAGTTCTCTGTTTCTCTTAATGTTATCCTCGGAATTACTGTAAGTTATAAGAATTGCTGTGACTGATTCCCTACAGCAAAAGTGCTACTAATCGATTTAGAAAATATTTATAATTCTATTCTCTTTCTCCTATTTTTCTGAAGTTATTCAACACCATCAACTCTTAAGGAAAATGCACAATGTGATATCAAATCTGGCTATCGAAAATGTTGTCTCATACATTGCCAAAAGCAAATCGAGAAAGATAATGTTAAGATCTATAAATTCCCAAGCTCTGCTGAACAGCAAGAGAAATGGGCACATAATTTACGCATTAAATATGATGAAAAATATCCCTGGAGATATTTAATATGCGGAAATCATTTCGAGGATCAATGCATCAGCTATAGAAAAAATAGAACTGTTCTCTTTCGATGGGCAGTGCCTACATTGAATTTGGGCAATAATCCTCCAGCTATACTATTTACGAATGAAAATGCACGTGATACCACAGACGGGCAATTTGAGGACGGCAATGAGAATGATGATTTACTGCAAGCTGAAAACGAAGAAGAAGAGAACGTCGATGAGGATGAAAACGATGAATATGATAATGAGAATATTGCGCTTCGCTATCAATATCAAATGAATATGGAAGAAGAAGAAAAGAAATCATTAGACGACGATCAACCATTTGAAGTTGAAGAGGAATCATCATTGAACGAAGTGCGTCGATTTGAAACTGCAATGGAATCACTGAACAGAGGTCAACGTATTGGCCTTGGTGTCGACGATAATTCGCATGCATATGAGGATGCTTTGTCTTTGTTGCAATATAATGATGAGAACTCTTTACTGGATATTATACGTGAAGAGAGTAGAACAACATTGGCAAGTACACCGGGTGGCGTTGGTTTAGTCAGTGCCTACGCTACCACAGCATCAGATCAAGGTAGTGGTGCGCAATTAAAATACGTGCGCGTGTGCTCATTACCGCATTGTCAGCGTCAACGTTCGGCTACGGTAAAACTTTTCCGAGTACCGCAAGACACTGAAGTGGTGCCCAAATGGGAGCATAATTTCCGCGTACGTTTCGATGAAAAGCATCGCAACACCAACCTTATATGCAGTGTACACTTTGAGCCACATTTAATTGGAGCACATCGTTTGATGCGTGGCAGTGTGCCTACATTAGATTTGGGGCACTCGGACACCAACATATATACGAATGATCCGAATTCAACGGTGACGGTGACTGCTGATGGCACGGGCGCATTTATACAATATTGCCACGTTCTTGGTTGTGGTCGTTCAACGAAACTAATGAATGCAAACTTGTTTAAATTTCCCCGCAATAAACATTATATAAAATTATGGATGCAGCAGACTCAAATCGAGTACGATGTTATGCGACATGAGCAAATTTGCGTATGTGATGCCCATTTCCTAGACAATTGCATAAATACTGATGGGCGTTTGCATAAATCAGCAATACCGACATTAAAGTTACCGAATTCTATAACGACTTTAATTACTGCAACAGAACCAATAGTTGCTCAAACTAAAGAGACAATCACTTACAACACCAGCAAACCCATTGTTTCTTCATCAAAACCTGCTGGCACTTACACCGCCTGCAGTGTACCACTCTGCCACAATACCAGTGAAATGCATTCCATTAAGATGTTCTCAAAATTCCCGGATGATTTTGAGCTATTCACTAAATGGTGTTTTAATCTCAAAATCGATCCACGCAAATATATTGATGGTGCATATCACATTTGCAGCGCACATTTTGAACCCTACTGCATGGGCGGTCACAGTTTGCGTTTGTGGGCAGTACCTACATTGCATTTGGGGCATACCAGCGAGCATATTCATTATGTTGAACGGCCAGCGGAAGCTGAGACAAAATGTTGTCTACCTCATTGTGGGCGGAAGAAAAGCATTGACGGCGTAAATTTCTTTAATTTTCCAAAAGGTGAAAATACAATCTTTATAAATATGAAATTACAGTGCTTGAAAAAATGCGGTACCATTTCATAATCATTGAAAAATGACTAAAGCTAATGAATAGCATTGAAAATTGTTCTTTAGGTAATTTGTCCACTTATGCGATATATAGTTTTAGGCGTTATATATATATATATATGTATGTTTCCAATTGAGTCAATAAAAACCAAGATAAGGTTTGCACCTTTTTTCTTTTAGTCTTTTTGATGAGCTGCTGCAAATTTGAAATATATTTTAAAAATAGTTCTGGGAAATATAAGATAATTCAAAATAAGTTGGTTTTTATTTTGGAAATAGGCACTTTTGATATTATTAAAATGAAAACTTCTGATCTTAACCCTCTAGTCCTCAAATTTTTGATTGATTCAAAAAAAAATTGGAATTGATTAGTATTGGCGTAAAAATCATAAACTGATTTAAAAACCCAAAAAAAAATTTTTTTTATTTTTTTTTATTTTTTTTATTTTTTTCACTTTTATCTCAAATAGAATCAAAATAATTAATTTTCCAATTTTTCACAAATTTTTTACTTTGACTGTCCCTAACTTCTGTAATACGCATCATAGCTCATAACTAATTCATTTTTTCCCTAAACGATATGATAAAATGTAACAACAGAAAACTGTTATAATGGCAATTTCATCCCTTTTGGCGAAGGGCGCCTAGAGGCGGGCTTGGGAACTAGAGGGTGAAGTGATTTTGATAAAATATCAGCCAAACGTGTGATGTGATTGGCTTAGAATGACTTTCGGAAATTTGGAGCAAATAGGTAGGCCAATTTGTAAGCTTTGATTTTTATCGACTCATTCAAATAAGTGGCAAATTAAACTCAAATTTTAAAATAGCAGTAAAATTAAAATTTGTAAGGCAATTGAAGTTGCTATTACAATTGCAATAACATTGTATTAGTATTCAATGAAATGAAAGGTTAGCTATTATCATAACGTTTTTTAATGATTATAAAATGATACATGGAACTTAGAAGCGTAACATTTTAATTAAAATTGTTTCTTGATTTATAGGTGACTTGTACAAAGTGTGGTGCCAAATATTACAAATAGATGAAGGGCATTATCGCAATACAGATAAAAAAATCTGCTCAGCTCACTTTCCACCATATACATACATTGGTAGGATTTTGAAACCGGGCGTAAAACCAACACGAAATCTAGGACCTCAAAAGAAAGCAGTTATACCTCCAACAACAACTAGTACACACATAAAATTAAACATACAACAACACCCGGAACAGGACATAAAGCAACTAATAACCACACGCAACGTCACTGAATTCTTTAGTAAATGCATTGTTCGTACATGCGCTGAAATGCAACATTTATATAAATTTCCTGAAAATCGTAATTTATGCGTGAAATGGTGTCATAATTTAAAAATTGATTATCATACAAAATTACATAAGAATGCAAATTTTAAGATATGTCAGAAACATTTCGAACCGAATTGTCTTTACAATCGTAAGCTGCACGCAGAAGCAGTGCCCACACTACAGCTCGGGCATGTCGATGCAAATATATTTCAAAATACAGCAACATTCTCGACCGCCACGCGCAGTACCCCCAGTTATGATGATAATAGTAGTTTACGTACTAGCGTTAGCACTATAAATACATTGAATATGGATGCGGATATCACAGCGGATATGGATATTGAAGATGATACATACTATACAGATTTTGATGAGCGCAATTTGTTGCCGCAGAGCACATTTATTGCAACGGATGCGTGTGCGGTTATTGAACTGGACGATGATGATGAGGATGATGTGGCTCATGTGGCGCAAGAAATGCAAGCAGCTTGGGACGCTGTTGGCAATGAAGATGATGATGTATTGGCAATGGATTGAATGACATGAGAAGGGAAAGTTGAATTTTATTTGAAGTTGTAGCAGCATTCTAAATATAAAGAGTGTAGAGACTCGCTGCACTGTTTATTGTAACGTTAGAGTTAGTATGTAAGTTTAACTTTTATTTTTGTCTCGTGTTGTTTTTTAATAGTTTTTTTTTTTTAAGTTGCTTTGAATTTGTTTAATTTTTGTTTATTCCTTTTTATTGACTTTAAGATTTTTATAAAATTTTAACCATTAAAAAATAAAACACGTACATATTCCTATTATCAAAAAAATAATGCATATAAAGTGGAAACATACATACATATGTTACATATATTATTATAAAAACAAAAAATGGATATGAAAAATAGCAATAGATTAATTACACTTTAAGCATTTTTCTCTCTCTCTCTCTTTGTATCTTTGTCAACTATTATAAAATGTTTACGCATATTAGAGCTGTGCGACTAATCGATTACTTTTATTTTCTTGATGCCCCCTAATCTATTGTGAGACCTTGATTAATTACCTAATCAACTAAGTTTTTAATCAATAAAAAAAATAGATTTCTGAGATATCAAAAAGTTCAATTAATATCCTTAAATTATTTTTAATCATTCAAAGTTTAAGATTTCCGATGAAATATAAAGCTCGATTATTGATCATCGATTTAATAAGTTTTAAATCAAACGAATTAGATTAATCGTTAAATTCAATTAGTCACTTACTTAAATTATATATAGAGTTTCCATGATTTAATCAGTGTGCCCCATTCATCTATTTATTTACTGCATTTTTAGTTTGCAAATATTTTAGATATCAAGAAGCACGGTTAATCGATTAATCGGCACAGCTTAAATCCATATATCTATATACGTAGAACTTTGTGTTCTCTTTTAATTGTGAGTGTATATTAAAATGCATGACTTATTCAATTAAAAAAAATAAGCTAAATGTTTTTAAAAGTGCATTTAATTGCGGTTTTGTTTCCGTTTTCGTTTTGATTATGTAATTTCTGGTTATACATAAGCGGGAGCATTGAGACCTTGAGGAATAAAAAATGGCCCTGATAGATGAAATTTGAGAAATATAAAATCTTGAGAATAGAGACACCAACCGCTTGTGTTCACTTTATTTAAAAATTTTAATAAATTAAAATTTAGAGAGAGTTTAGGTACCTATTAGTAATTGAGGTTCGAAATTCTGTTTCACGATATTAAGCACATATCCTTACTTTAATCTCTCTTCAACTTCAATCATTTATGTAATGCAAGTAATTTTAGGACTTCGAATAATCAAACTTTTTTTTTAATCAAATCGATTGTTTTATAAATCGTAATTCAAGACTAGAAAAAAATCGAGTAATAATCGCACAGCTTTAAACTTTCCTTTGAATACGTTTATGTTTGAATACCTTTTTTAATTTCTATTAACTAAAAACATGTTTATATGTTTATAAATGAAATTAAATAACCAACTAAATAAATAATTAAGATACTCCATGAAAACATTTTCTAACAAAAGAAAATGCACTTAAAACAATGCGCCCTAATAAAGAAAAAACAAAACACTTTCAATTTCACTTTCAAAAAAAATATATATACATACATAATCCATGTAGCTGCTTGACGTCTCGTTATTCTAACAAGTATTAGTAACTTGTTATGCACAATATATTTTAACCTGTTTCTGAATGATTTTTGTTATTAATGGTATATTCACTTTCGTTTTGTGAGTTAAAATTGATTTTTCTGCTGTGCATATTGAGAGAATTTTACGCTCTCACTACTTTGGAAGCAGTGACTGATTGGTCTATTGAAAGCATAGCATGAAATAATTTCCCTCCACGTAAGAATTAAAATATCTACTTTTTTATTTTATGTACCTATAATTTTAACTTTTTTGCATATGTTATCAAAATGAAAAACGCCAAGATAATAAGCTAAATTTCTTATATTTTTTGTTTAACTAAACTTTTATTTTTGTGTAAATGTTGCATCTATATTTTTTTTTGCTATACCTATGAATTTTTATTTTTTTATATATGCTTCCATTTATATTCAATATTCATAATTATTATTGACAAAGCCATACAAATTTTGAAACAAAAACAAATTATATTATATAATAATCTTAAATGTTTGACTTTGTGCTATTCAATGTAAAATTACAATATTATAAAAATAAATAAATTTAATAAAAACAAACAATAATATGTTGACATATGTTAATTAGAAAAATATCAAACAGAAAAATCGCGGATCTTATATAATGCACATTATTTTATAGTGGGTTGTAATATTACTTTTTTTTAAGTTTTTCCTTACTCAGTGTAGGTAAGTTATTAGGAAAGTACTCAAAAACAAAATAAAAAAAGTGGATAGGATGGTTGGTTGTAAGTTGAATTAAGTTCAAGTATGTCATGTTCTGCATATACAAATAGCTGAACCCCTCTATGCGATCATGCTTAATTGGGCTTGAAGACAATTTAATGATCACACAAAAAATGAGATCTATCGCAATGCCACAATTACAGATGGATCACGCTTCGATCTACAATTTCTAAAATATTATTCTGATCGTTGACCGTATACTAAGAACACGACAATCAGGCTTCCGCAGTCACCGACTTTTTCTAGGCCAAATATGTGCGTTAAGAATCATTGCAGGACAAATTAATGAATTGCAATCAACACATGAACTTTTTTGTGGGCTACAGCACGTCGCAGATTGTAATGTTTTTTTCTTCTGAGAGCTTGAAAAAAAATTAAAAATAAAATCCCATTTTTCAATTTTGAATAAGGGTACTTTTTAAAAACTCCAAACTTTCACAGCACTTCGGACAAACTCTTAAAGAAATTTTAGTGTGAAAAATAATTTTATTTACATATAACAAGGTCCGACAACGGTTTGCACCCATCATGATTATCAAAAAAATTCTTAAAATAGACGTAAAAAAATGTACCTGTATCGCCGTTTGGAAAGGTAAGTAAATAAAGAATTCAATGAAGTATGAACCATAATCTTTTCATCACGAGATGTCTCTCCAATTTTGTTTAAATTTCAAATAAGTGCAAAACGAATTAAGTTTCTACTTATCTTTAAACATTATACATTGTATTTTAACACATTGCTAAATTTTAGTCCAATGGATACTGTTTTTTAATACTAAAAAAGCAATGTGACCGATGGTAGCGCAACACATACAAATTTAATAACTGTGCAGAGAAACAATTTAATTACACTAGTTTACCGCCATTTGGCTGGCACGATAAACTGCAATTTTTTTATGAATAGGTCTTCGAGATATAATTTTTTTTATTTTTTCGAGGGTAGTTTGACCTTTTCTTTTTCTTGAGAGGAAACCGTCGAATATGATTATAAAAGTTATTAAATATAAAAAAATAATTTACCAATAAATACTGTTAACATTGTTTTCCAATCAACCTAGTAGTTTAACCCTTCCCTGCCCAACAAGGCAAATTTTGTTTAAAAAAATATTAAGGAATAGCATTCTTCATTGTGAACAACTTTTGTTCTATGACTTTTTCAGTTTTTCTTTTTCTTAATTAAAAGTGTTAAAATCTGAAATTACCTAGTGGGCTATGGTTCGTTGGGCAGTATCAAGTAAAATATAAAATAAATAAAATTTTTTAATCACATTATTGAGAAAAATAACCAAAAGTTCAAATTTATACTAATTATTCAATGTGAAATGTATAGAAACAATATCTTTCGACTATATAGAAAATCAAAAATTTTATTTTATTTTTATGTGAAAAAAGTATTTTTTCACATAAAAATGGCAATAAATTTTGACAGCTGGCGTTTTCTTATAGCATTATATATGCGCATCGATACAGGAAGCTGCAATCTACGAAACCCATATTGTGGTTTGGATGTTGGACGCAAATTGGCGCCACTATTACTGTCCAAAGTGGTGGGACCATACATGGTAGCGTGGGAGGGAAGGGTTAAGTGCAACTAGTCAAAATATGAAAAAAATACTTTTTTTTGGACCAAAATTAAAATCGAAAACTCACTTAAAAACTAAGGAATACTACAAATCGTACACAGAGCTTGCATTCTTACGAAGAGAACATGGACTATTATAATTTTAAATTAAAAAAATAAGAAATTGGATGCGCCGCTCGTGTTAGATCAAAATGAATGGATGGAAGGTTGCCCATATTACACCAATTTCTAAATCTTGTAAAAATGTAGTTCTTAATTAAAGGCCAATTTCTAAGTTAACTACGATCTCTAAATTATTGCATATTTTTTATACGAAAAGGTCATGCTTCGTCGAAACGACGACGGCATTATTCAAAGTGGTCATACACATGATCATATAGATCTATTTCTTTGAAAGTTGAAAGTTGATTGTTTCCCATTATTTGGTGAATTTATCATATAAAAAAACAACAATGGAAATTTTTTTTAATAACATTTATTCATAAATTAAATGTTTACTAATTTAGAATGAGGTAAAGAAATAATGTGTCACACAAGTTCTGTTACCAAAGGGTAACGTGGCTTATCTTCCCTGCTTTTTATTTTTGAAATTTCAGACCAATACTCACTAGTGCTGGATACATTTATCTCTATAGCTTTGGTTACCTATATTCGTTATCGATAGTAATAATTTCCGATTCGGATATAACATTTTAAAAAATACGTGAAATTGACACACCGAAATGCCGGGACACGTTAACTTAATTTTCATAGAATTCAGTAGTAAACTCCGAGTTTAAAGGTTTGGTTTTGATGATTTGATTATATTTTAAGAAAAATACATCGAAATCTCTTTAGAAATGACTTTATTTATTGTTTATTTGTCGAAACTCAACAAGTGGATAAATTCATTTATTTTCAATTTGTGGCACTATTTAATCTAATTTTGATCAATTTTATGCAATTTCTGTCATTTTTTCGAATTAAATCCAACCCAAAACATTGATTTCAAATTCCCTCAAATATTGGAAGCATTACCCCAGAGCTTCGCTATTCCCTCGAGTTGGTAAACCAGAACCTGAGCACCATGGTTTTGTGTCTAGGCGTTCCACTGTAACTAATATGACTGAAAATTTATACTGAAAATTTATACTGATTTCTCAAAGCCGTGTCGCACACAGCATTCTACTAAGGAAGCTTGAACGATTAGGTTTTCACTCCACTTCCAAGACTCATTGAAATCTTACCTTTCTAATAGAGTTTGTTGTGTTGTGATTGTGAATGCCAAATCACGCCTATTTGTAGCCTCTTCTGGTGTGCCGCAAAGTAGTATTCTTCGCCCGCTATTCTTTATACTTTTTAAAAATGATATTGGTGGTTTCTTCTATCACTACAGTTTTTTGCTTTGTGCAGATGACTTAAAATTTTTCGTACGACACGCACTACGAACGATGTTTCATTGTTTCAATCCAATACCAATAATCTAGCGGAGTTGTGTCAACGAAATAAATTATATTTTACATTATATTTGTAGAAATATTTTTGTCTAGTCAGCTAAGATTTGTTTAACTTAAATAAATAAATGATGAAATAGTAGTCTTGGTTAGTTCATGAGAGAGTACTGGTGTTGCCATGACCTTCTCCGTCTCCCGATTTAAACTCGATAGAAGACTTGTGGGCATTGCTGAAAAGATCACTGGCTACGCAAACTTAAAAAAACTCAATTATGGCTGGCGATTGATAACCATTGGATGGCGATTCTGGTGTAATAGCGCTGAAAAATGATTTTATATTTAACCTAACGTAAAAAAAGAAACAAAAAATCAAGAGATATTTTTTTCCCAGTGTATATTAGACTGACAATTATTTGTGTGGTGAAAATTTAAAAACCAGTTTTAAGTTAACACCTTAGAAATATGCTGATGGATTTAATAATAAGTTTCCCAGGCGCAACCATTTCTCATCATCGGATTTATTAGCAAAGGTTAATTCTAAAAGGTTAACCAAGTATCGAAAAATTTTTGTCAGTCTTAAGTATACATATATGTTTATATTTGCAACGTTTCTTTTTTTTCCTTAAAATTAAACAATAGCAAGATTTGAATCTTTTTTCATTTCAATTATTATATTTTAATTTTAGTTGGCAAATTTTGTGCTATCTAACAAAGTACTTGACTACTTAACCTCAAATTTAAAAAAAATTCTAAAACCTAACCTCATGCGCGCAGATCTTATCATATACTTCCGGTGTGAGCAATTCATATTTTCCCTTCGGTGTTTGATAATATAAACGATCTTTGATTTTATTCGGATCATAACCTTCTTTTTGCAAATCAACTTTACGCAATTTAAAAGTGCCAGTCAAATCGATTTTTGTTAGGAAACGCAAAATTTGAGGTCTAGCATACGCGGGCAACACTTTGGAGAGATTAACAGCAAATTTATCCAAATCCACTTGATTTTCCGGATCATAAATAGCAGCCATGCCAGCACGTCCTTCGGTATTTGGTATGGAAATACCATAAACCACAGTATCCTTATAGCCTGCAACATTGCTAACTTGTGCTTCCACTTCGCTAGTCGATACATTTTCGCCCTTCCAACGGAAAGTGTCGCCGGTACGATCTTTGAAGAAAAGATAACCCTTCTCATCGGCTTCCAGTAGATCACCTGACAAGAATGCCATATCACCTTTTTTAAAGACATCGCGTACTATTTTCTTGGCTGATGCTTTTTCGTCTACATAACCCAGGAATTCGCGTGATGAATTGCCTTTAACGATTTTGCCTATAAAGACACCTGGTTCATTTGGACCACACAGCTGACATAGACCATTTGGACCGCGTATTGGTTCGCCGGTATCTTGATCAGCGCGTATTATTGAAATTGGATATACTTTGGGTAATATACGTGAAACGAAGCCTATAGCACCCACCGTACTATCGTTATTCATAATATTAGCATTTCCTTCGGTGGCACCATAAAATTCTCCGACCTTGCCAATATTGAAACGTTCGATGAATTGTGGCCAGATTTGCGGGCGTAAACCATTGCCGAAAATTAAACGTACTTTATGCTTCCGATCATTTTCAGACGGGGGAGTAGCGAGTATATAGCGCGCCATTTCTCCAATGTATTGACCGATCTAGAAAAAAAGAAAATATGTATATTAAAACTAAAATTGAAAGAGAGAAGCATGGGAATGCTTCCAGAAATGCTTTACCTATGTAAAACATGATGCAACTATCTCAACTTACCGTTGCATTGAATTTTACACAATCCGCGAAGTATCCGGATGCTGAGAACTTTTTGCGTATGACTACTGTGGAACCAAAAAGTAAGGCTTGACCCATGCTCATAATACCACCAGCGGTATGATATAGTGGAAGTGGCGTATAGAAAATGTCTTCATGTTGAAAGCCCAAAGTATAATTAATGCCAGCAGCGATAAATAGGTAGCTAAACAGGAATAGAAGAAATATGTAGTTGAGGCTGTTTGATTAATCGATCAATCAAGCTTTGTGATTAATCAAAATCTTGAGTAATTATTTAATATAATGAAAAAATTGTTATATCAAACAATTTTTTTAGATCGGTCCAGGTTCAGTAGGATTTTGATCAATCAAAAAAGAAAAATCTGTCCGATTAGTTAAAACACTAGATTACTCGGATAATCGAATAATCAGTATGCTCTTATATCAAAATTGTGTATAAACAAAATTTACCGCGCATGTGAAATAACCGCCGCCTTTGGCAAGCCCGTCGTTCCGGAAGTGTAAATATAAACCAGTTTATCATGGTGGTTAGCACGCCCTGCTGCCGAATTTACATTATTCTTCTCCGCTTGCTCTATAAAAGCAGTCAAATCCTTAGCATGTTCACTTACAGCTTTATTAGCTTCATTGTTAAATTGAAATAGTGATGTAGCCAATGGAATTTCCTTGATGATACTCTCAATAGCCTCCAAAAATCCTTCACCATAGATCAAAGCTTGACAATGGGCCACAGTAATACTATGCACCAACGATGGACCACGTTGGTTGGTATTGATTAATGGTGTTATGACACCCAATTTCGAAAGGCCCAACCAAATGCCGACAAATTCAGCACGATTTTCAAGCAGCAGACCAACTACATCTCCCTTCTTATAGCCTTGATGATGAAAAACATTCGCAATACGATTTGAAAACTCATCAAGTTGACGGAAAGTCCACGATTGTGTCTCGCTAACTATAGCTACTTTATTGGGGTACTTTTTCGCATTCAATTGGAAAATGTCCGAAATTGTTAAATTATCTTTTTCATATTTTTTGGTGAGCAACAGCAATTTAATGTAACTCCACAACGCACTGCAAATATAGGAACAGAGAAGATTAATAATAATTAAAATACTTATAAATGAATTTTAATAATCAGTAAATATATACATACTTATTAGAAATCTAATCTAATGTATGTACATATATACATTAGAGCGGGTTAAATTTTTTGCATACAAAGCGTATAGTAAAAAAAAGAATATATGGATGATTCAAAGTAAATTCTCCCAAGAAAATATAAGTTTAAAATCAATTTCGACCCTCCGCATCTTCACAAATAATAAGAAATTTATGAATTTGCAGAAAACATCGTGAATATTAATTTTCTTTGGAAGCTAATTTTTGAAGTCTAGTTTTCTTTCAAGCCCAGGTATTTTCCTTCAACTATCGAATCGTCACCGCTATATGGCAATTCTTGTGAAAAGAGACTCATAGTTTTCACTTTATTTTACTATTCGTTTTCACAAGTTTTTTTCGCCGGAAAAATTTTAGTGGAGTGCATATAATAAATAATCGTTATATTTTTGGAAACACAGACTAATCTCTTGAGATAAGGTCAAACATAATACTGTAGATGCACGCGCGTACATTTATTAAATTTGATTTACGAAAATAAAGTACTTTTACATGTTTTCCTAATGTTTTTTTGTACTTTGCCTTTATCCTTCACTTGATATTCGTGGTTCGTCTACTGAAAATACATTTCACTAGCTGATAAAATTGCGATTAGCAAAGCATTTTATGGTATGTGATTATCGGTTTTATATGGCATTAATATTGAATTCTTTAATTCATTATGTTAATCGTTTAGTAATTATTAAACCTTGTAAATTATAATTTGAGCTCAACTTAAAAAAAACATGAATTTATACTTGATAAACTTCTGATAAACTAACAATATTTGATTAAGGCTCACGTTGGGGAGAATGAAGTATATTAAGAATATTAATCTACACATGGACATCTAACAGCTATTAGTTTAGAAGTTATGGTCTGGAGATGAATTTTTTATAAGAGGTAATCGTAATAGCGTGCGTATCACTTCTATTTGTAATTTTTGGTGTTTCCTGGGTCTCATAATTTCAGAGATGAATTATATGAAAAAAAAAGAAAATAGGGTAAAGTGGGGTACCTTTGGCGTCGGGGCACATTTGACTTTGCCGTTTTCAGTGTGTCCCCGCCCTCACAGTCAAAAAGTTGAAATGTAGAAAAAAGCTGAACTTGATTTAAAGAAACGTTATAAACTTTGTTAGTTCTACTTTAACTCTTCTTGTTTTTGTAAATTTTCTAACGCTGATGTAATTTTCGACAACCAGTACGTAAGCGCTTTTTTAATTAATTGTAACTGTTTATTAAAAAAGAGTAATAAAGTTTGTTAGTACTGATCTTTAATGTTAACAAAATAAAAGTGCGTTTTGTGAAAATAAAACAAGATAAATTGAAAAAGAAAAAAAAATCATCAAGAGCTTTTGGGTCACATTTGACTTTTACCAAAGAGGCACATTTATCAAATATCAAATGTTAATCATATTGCAGATTTACGTATTTACAATACAATTGTTATATTTTCTGTTGATACATTTTTAAAGATATGGTACGTAGCTCCATAAAGAAGAAGCGAAATTAATGAAGCAAAAATGAAGAGAGCTATTTCATATATTAGAAATAAAGTGGAAACGGCGACATCAGCCTCCGAAAAATATGAGGTAATTGGACCTTCAAACTAAATCCTGGAGTCGTACCACAAATAATTCTTGAAGTAATCCATAATTAAATCTAATTATATAGGAGGTGTCACAACCCCTTTTCCAACCCCACCCAAGTTTTTCCAGTAGTATGACATTTTCAATCGACATCCTAGCGTGAAATTTCAGTACTGTACAGTAAATGGTTTATACCGATATATTTTGTATGGGAGGTGCTACACCTACTTGTAATTCTGAACTCAGACTATGCCTATCTTATGACCAGAGACATAATGTAACATTGCACAAATTTGTGCCAATCTGTGAGGTTTCTGTATTATTTCGAGACACATACACATATTTTCATTTTTATATATGTATATAGACGTATTATTAACCTCTGTCAAATATACCCCTTGAAAAGTCAAATGTGCCCCGTGCCTGGGTCACTTTTGACAAAAAAGGTTTTTTGGAAAAAGTAAAAAAAAAATAGTGATGCAGTTTTTATAAAAATATAATTTTTTGGTGGTTTGATCTAGAAAAATCAATGTTTTAAAAACAGTTACATCTTGTAAAATCTATCAATAATTTTCGGAATTATAGGCCTTTGAAAATTAAGTGTCAAAGGTACCCCATTTTACCCTACCAAGCATCTTCTGTGCTATGCACCGACTAACATAGTATTGCAGAGAGATGGTTCGTTCTCTTAAATTAAAACCTTTAATAAAAAGTGGAACAGCATATGGCGATGGATTCGAGGCTAAGAGAGTGCTTAGTCGTTTATATGCGGACTCTGGATACCTGGCGACCCTCCCTTCCTGCTCACTTTTGGAACTTATTACTAATTTAAATAATAATTTAATAAAGAATGGAAAAGATGTACCTCGTGCATCGATAGCTTGTAGTGCTAGGTAACAAACAGCTGTCCCAAAAAAATTATCATGCACGGTAGACGTTGCTTCGGTAGATATGGACGTAGAGTCAGACATCGTGTCCGCTTGGCACACACTGCCAGTGGGACTTTAGAAACTATAGATACCGTTGGACTTTCTATTAGTCGGGCCCCTGGGCTGACTAAGAGAAGACCCCTTAGCAGCCATTGCCTTCTGCGGTACTTGTAAATGCGTCTGTCTGCATAATGCTATAGGGGTTTCGGTCATAATAACCATAAGACCCAACTCGTTGTTGAAGCCAATACAAGAATATCAATCCCATTGGATATTTGGCGCAGTGTGTTTCAACATTCAAATGGGCTTAAAAGGCGCAATAATCGTAATTTTTCTGACAGCCAGGCGGCGCCTTTGGCGCTCTATTCATGGAGTTTTTCTTCGAAACTGGTGAAAGAGTGTTTTAAGAGTCTTTAAGAGATGGGCACCTGGCCGTAAATTTTATTATGAACGAATACGTTTATTACGCAGCATTTATGGCACGTATATGGATCCGAAAAATTTCTGACGAAGTAATAACTGATTTTAAACCGACTATTGAATAAACGACTCTGTTCTTATGAATAGACTTGGGCTTTAAAAAAACCCGTCCAACGTGTCTTGAGATTTTTTTTTACAGAATACGGCTCAGAAGTAATTAATTACAACAACAAACGATAACTTTGGTCACTTGTACACTGTGACGGGCTGAGTTAAAATGAAAAACTTCGATTTTTCCTTTATTTTGGAAAATTTTACGCCTCGGAGGGAATTGTTTATTCGAAGAGAGAATGTTAGTTTTCTCAAAGGTTGTTTTTTCTGTCAAATATTTTTAGACAATGGGTGTATATATTTTTGTGCGATCAGTTGTTTACAATTTGAGTTCGTTAGTGATGAGGTAAGAAGCTTACGGGGTAGTTACAGTTGCACGGTTACAGATTTCCATGCAATACTTTAACAGTTTACAGTATGAATCAAGTACAGAAATTAAATGCCAAAAATGTTGCAAAACAGTCGCTGATGTATTGCTGCATGTGCGTGCAAATTATATTTCGTAGCAACTTCAAACAGCAATTGCCAAAAGCTGCAACTCAAGAATTTCTATTTATAACAGGGGTCAATAGATGGCTCAAAATAGCCTAAATCGGAATTCTCAATCTCAGATAAAAAATTATTTAACTATTTAATTCTCTTTAATTTTTTTCTCTTTCTCCAGCTTAATTATTTACAGCATACTTCGCTTCGTTAGAGGTTGTAATTGGTTGCCTTGATGCAAAACGGTACCAACTTTTGAGCTTTAATGACCAACTTACCTTGTTACCTTCACAATATTTATTTAAATAGAGAAACACAGAAAATAATTGCTTAGAAATATCACTGATTTTTCCCCATACCAAGGGAAAAATAAATTTTAAAATTAAAATTAAGCTGTAAGAGTATGTACATAAGTACAGGGTGATTCAGCAACTCTAGATAATATACCCTTATGAGATTGAAGAGGTCTAAAGAAGCAAAAATTGGGGTTGGGTGTTTATTTGCAATCCCGTACCGTAGATTGTAAAAGGTTTTTATGCCTTGTCGCAGATTCTTTGTTGTACTATCTTGCACTAGGTTGCCAATAAACGAAAACAATCTTTAGAAAGGTTTCAACTAAAATTTCCTTTAAGTACTATTAATAGTCTTGTGCTGAAAAACAGAAAATTGTAATTTGAATTTATTTGTAAGGCCTTGTGTAAGGAATAAATTAATTGTTACTGAAGTTAAAGAATAACGAAATCAAATTTATGTAGACAAACAAAATTCTATATTAAAAGTAGAAATAATATAAAAACTATAGAACTATTTTAACAGTCTGTGTTCAAATCAAAGAAACACCTTGAAATTATATAAAGAAAAACGGATTGGTTTATTTTTCATTTATTGTCAATCTTAGAAAGTATAATGAAGAATAGCTGCCCACCCATACGATTTTTGCTTATTTCGACGTCTCCTACAGCGCCACGCTGTATAAACTACATATCCTGAGTCACCCTGTTTATAATGAGCACTTGCTGCAAGTCTGTCATAAAAAAAATCGAGTTAAGTATTTAGAAAAAAAATGTAATTTAACCCAGTAGTGCCTAGCGGTGCCGTAAGGCACCTTGCCCCTGAGCCGTTCCTGAGCCAGGTTGAAAAAAAATTTTTTCTCAATCTACTTTTTTGATCTATCTACTTTGGATCCCGCTCGTCCTTAATGGGTTAATATTTTATCTTGTGTTGTTGAATGTAAGCTCATCGAAAACTTTAATTGCGATTTTCTGAATAATTTGTTTTTTACTTATGACAGTCTTGCAGCCAACGAGTGATATGTAGATAATGCAGGTCAATGACTTGAAGCATAAGCTTTGCATGGAAAAGTAAATACTGTATGACTTTAAAGTTTTAACGTACTGTAACATGCATACGTAAACTGAAAATTACTTTTAAGTCATATACGAGTTGCTAGACAGGTACATACTTACATATGAGCCATTGCGTGCAAAAGTGGTGTAAGTCAGGCAATAATTTTGACCTCATTTACTTTCCTACAAAAAAGACATCTTCATTCTACATCTAGATTGAACAATTTATATTATAAAGCAGCCTGTACATCGGGATTATAAATTTTATAAGAGCCCTATTTTGCACAGCACTTCTACAAAACCAATGTATTTTCAAAAATCTGATTTTGACTTACACCACTTTTGCACGCAACGGCTCATACGTTTATATATATATATATATATATATGTTTATTATATACACACCTCCTCAAAATAATAGTTACAATTAAAAAAAAATCATTTTATTTCCTCTGTGGATAAATTGTGGAGAAAATATTGACAACACAATCTGGCAGTGAAATAGAAAATGTGAATCGCCAATTTATGGTTTACTTGAACTTTCCCTAATTGAACTGCAAATTGGCTTGCTCAAAATAGTGGTTGCAGCTATAAGTGTACTTTAATTCTTTTTGATAAAAGTTAATATTAAATCTCTTCTTTTTTTTTGGTTTTTAAAAGAACGGTAAGTTTTCTGTAAAGTTTTTTTGCAAAACGGAGTTAATTGATAAAAGAAATTATTATTCAGATGGGTCGTGAATCACATTTTACCGACGAAGAAGCCTGATTAGTTTCCATTTTGAGAAAAAAGGAGAAATCTTTTTAGTGCATTGTTCAACTTATAAACAGATCCCACAATTTTGTGAAAAATGTTTTAAAAAAGAAACCCCAAAGAGAAACTCATGGTAGGCCTCAAAAAACGAACACAAAGCTTGATCGACATCAAGTGTCTTTATGCAAAAAGGACCCATTTAAATCATCGAAAGCAATTGCAGCAAGAATTGGGAACGCGATTCACACCCAAACAATTCGCCTACGGTTACAACGGAGCCAACCTATCAGAACGAATAGCCAGAAAATTCCCCTTAATGCGGATAAAAAATTGTTGTATGAAGCTAAAATTTGCAAAGGAGAAATATTTTATGAAGCGACGAAATTATGGTAAATCTCTTTAGAAAAGATGCAGAAAAGAATGTTCGACGCCCCGAAGGCAAAGAGTTTCACTTTCGTTTTACGATAAAAAAATCTATGAAGTAGGTCCTATATACCAGACAAAAAATAAAACGACTGTTACTGAATACTAGGAAATACTGGAAAATGTAAGGTTACTCTATGCTGAGGAAAAAATGCCTTTGCGTTAAGTCTACCACAGAAAGGTAGAGAAATCACACCTCCAAGCTGGTAAAAAAGGGCTTGACGATCATCCGATTTTCATCCGGGACTTAAAAAAAAAATTGGCTGGGCAATCCTTTTCCAACAAAGAGTCATTGTGGTTGTGTGTTCAGAGAATGTGGTTCGAGATACGTCAGACCTGTCAGACTTTAATCAACAGCATGCCGTGAATAATCGCGAGACTAGTCCAAAATGGGGGTAGATGTACAAGTTATTAGATAAGTAATTAATAATGTATACAAAACAATTAATAGGTAGGGAAGACTGGTTCTAAGTCGACACCGTAAGAGTTTTTGCCGAAAACAGGGGGTAACCAGGATATAATGGCATTTTAATGCCTTTGGTCAGGTACCACGATTCTTTGTCTACAACTCCATGTCATTCGGAGCTGTGTAGAGTTATTTTTGTGGTCGCAATGCGATGCAAAGTGACGAAGTCAGTTTTTGCAGTTTTGAAAATGGTGTTCCTAACATGTTATGCATATTTTAGGAAGAAATGGATAAAATAAAACTATTTACTATGAAAAAACATTTAGAATATTGTCAAACATTATTTATAGAATAGCAACATTTCTCCATTACATAAATGAATCTCAAAAAGAAAAAAAAATTTATAAAACTGTTAAAACCGATGAAACTAACGAGGGCGCTCATCGCTGGTTGTAGCCGATTTTGCATAACAAAATAACTAATAAAATTATATAATTATTCAAAAAAATTTTTTTTTTCTTAGGTCCATGTGAGTTCACTGTGTCTGTTTTACTGAGTTAATCGAAAAACCGACAAGAGACCAGCAACATGTAATTGAAACACAACGAAATTAAATAAGACACAATAAAAACAAAAGTAACAAAAAAAAAAAAAAAAAAAGTGGTGCCGGCTCAGTACCACCTATTTGGTGCCAACTCAAGACCACTACGACTTTTTATACATTTCATGCTATTACGTACACGAAACAAATCCGAATGAAAAATCTAATTTATCAAGCAAAAGCACACAGAACACAGAAATTAACGCACACAATTGAACTTTTTAAACATTTAAACACCTGTAGCAGATCCACAAGAATGTAAGAAAATGGAATTCCGTTTGCACGAAAAATTTATACCACGCTCACGTTGTCACGTGAAAACTAAATTGACAATTGTCAGTGTAAATTAAGTCCATGTCTACCAACCTGTTATACGGCAAAATGGTTAAACCGACACACGCGCCATCTCTGAGAAAAGCGGGGTGCCGGCTTAACCCATAGTGCCAACTTAGGACCACTCCCCCCCCCCTACCATTATTAATTTTTTTCTCTATATAGTGTAAATGAACCTATTTTTACAAGCAGATTGATTTAGACAAAAAAAAATAAATATCAATTGATCTCAACTTTTGTACTTTACACTATATATTAATAAAATTGTATTTTTTATGTATAGGTACTATATAAAAGCAAACCCAACAAATATTATCATATAAAAACAAGCTAAATGGAAGCTTTCTAAAGTAAGTGTTAAGCTTACAAAACGCTAATATTTTGTTTACAAAAACCTTGAAAATAAGCGAACTATAATCAAAACGTGACGTTGGTTATAAGCTTTAAAAAAAGGTTTGAAAAACACTTATTTTAAATGTAAAAAATAAGCTTTTTGCAAAGGCAATTTATAATAATAATGTGCTACAGTTTTAAAAATGTGGAATAAAAAAAGTTTTTTGTTTTGTTGAAATTTGGATTCTAATGTGCAACTATTATTTTGAGCAGGTGTGTATACATATGTATGGGCCTATCAAAAAATAAAAATGTCACAGCATCTTTTTACTTGGCTGTCGAGCCGTTAATTAGTTTTTACTATCTACTATTTACTTGAAAAACCTGAATTAACCAATTGGTGCAATGCATCGACAAAAAAAAAAATTAATTTTAATTGTTAAACGACGTAAAAAATTTGTTAAAATTATATGTTAAATCTTATGCATATACTATACATACATGAAAAAGTTAAACTTTTCTCATTGAAATTAAAGAAACAAGTTTTGGAACTAAACCGCAATGAAGCAAATGCGGTGTTGTAATCCATCAGTAAGATATTTTCAGATATTTATGCCTAGATGATCTGAACTGAACTGAACGAAAATCAGTAAACACAAATTTAACCGCAGTGTCTAATATTACTACAACTTAATTTTCTTATTGATAAAATAACAATTTCAAAAGCACAAATTTGTAAATCAATAAGTTTATAATAAATTGATTTGAAAAAAAAAATTAATTGAAATATTGCATAACTGTAACAATTAAATATAATGAAAGTTCAAAGAAGCAGAGTAAAAATTGTTATTTTTCTTCTTATTCTTCTTACTTATTCCTGAAGTATTTAATTTAATTGCTTCATATGTTAACATTAATAATAATGTATTTCGTTTTTATTTGCAAACAAATTTGAGAAAAAAAACTAAAAATAATTTTTCTGTGTGCATAGAAAACGTGTCAAATTTAAGCTTTCATATCTTCGTCAAGGTTGTTAAAGATATATACATAAAACCAGTTTGTTAAAATGTTTTGATAGTCTTTACTTTTTTTTTGGCAACAAATTTTTGAAAAAAATTTCTTGAATACAAAATAATATTTTGTATTATACTTAATTTTTTTTAATTATGATTTTGGTATTTTTCAGCGAACAAATTAAGTACTCGCAGAAATGCAGCTGAAGATTTGACTGATTTAAACAAAACTGTGATAAAGACTACCATAAAATACCATAGTTCATTTTGAAAGAATTCGAAATCTCGTAGTCATTTTTAGGTCGTCTTATTCTATAATGAATAAGTAGTATATAAATATGTATATCATGTTATGCATTCAATGTTGAGATCTGCATGGTTGGTTGGTTGGTTTATGTGGCTGATCTAAAGCAGTCCACGCGTAGATCACAATTAGCGCTTATGCGCCGTTTTGATACCACTACCCCTCCTAACGATAAAAAGATGAATGTTGAACTGAATCCACTTTGTGGAGTTCAGATAGTTAAGGAGCTTGTTCGGCCGAGCTGTCGGACAGGTCTAGAAAGAGGTTTCCTAGGGATGTGTTTCTTGCAGCTTCTAAGGCTGGGCATTTGCAAAGGAAGTGGGTTTGTGATTCCTTTTCGTCGGAGTTTGCGCAACTTCTACAGTGTTTGTTGAAAGGTATATGCAGTTTCTCTGCATGGGTGCCTATAAGCCAGTGACCTGTTAAAACCGCAATGAGTCTGGCGATGTCTGTACGGTCCCTGGTGATAAGTTCCCTAGACCTGCTGATATCGTATATCGGCCGGGTCGCACGGGAGGAATTGCATGATGTGAGAGTCCTCCATCTCCTGCTAACTAAGGAAAGACAGTGCAGGTTGATGCCTTTCTTGATCACCCCCAGAAAAACAGATACCAGTTCCGCATGGGTTAGGCTCCATTGCTTGCTAATTCATCTGCTTGCTCATTTCTATCAATATTCCTATAGCCGGGAATCCAAATGATTGTGAGGTCCGCATGAAGACTTAATGCACCGAGTTTCTCCCTGCACTGTCTGACTAGTTTTAAGTTGATGTTGTTGGACTGAAGGGCTGCAATTACATCTCTCTTTAATGTGTTCAGTATTTAGTTGACATGTCTTCCCAATTGCAAGTATTTCCGACTGAAAGACTGTAGCTACGTTGGCTAGGCGTATACAATAGTTAATATTAGCTTGAGGGGAATATATCCCTGCACCAACACCCAGCTCCGTTTTGGAGCCGTCTAAGTATATATATCGTAATCAATTTGAAAATTTCTTTTCGACTACATGTTTCTAGACGGGAGTCTAACCATAATGTCGTTTTCAAAGCTTAGTTGATGTATTATATAGTCTGTCATCACCTGCGTCAAATTCCTTGGCACATACAGCACCTACAGTAACACCTTACTATGACCGTAAGTTCGTTCTGACCAAGAGCCTGTTGCGTTAAGCCTTAACGCACTATTGCAGGCTGAGTTTTTAATGTAAATGCCAATAAGTAGGAGATGTAGCATAACCTTAAGGTCATCCGACGGACAAGTACGTTGAGATCTGCATACAATTTAAATTTTTTTCACTAATTTCAACTGGATAAACGCTCAAAATTTGCACTTTGATATTAACAACGATCAGACAGATCTTCTTGAATCCATTCCTTAAAACTAAATTTTGCTCGTATTTTGACATTTTTAGAAACCGCGAGCCCAATAAAAACTAATAATATATATTTTTTTTACCAAAAAACAAAGAAATAGAAAGGAAAAATGTTTTTCAAATACCATCGTTCCCGCCGTCGTTATCCGGATTACTACTAAGGTATGTGCACGAAAAAAACTGGTTGCACTTAAAACGTTATAAAACTTATATTTATTGTTCAATTTACGATTCAAAAGTATACACGTTATATATAGGTTCATACGAATTTGAAAGAAAATCATTCAATTTGTTTTATTATAGGCGAAGAGTTGTAATTTTGGCTTAATATCCTTCATAAGCACTTGCACAGGATCTTTACTGAAGTCTCTGGTTATGTTTCGCCATTTGTTTTTAAACTGATTTTAATTTTTTACAGCTTGTTGAGTTTTTAGTAGTTTTGCTTTAGTAATAGTCCAGTAAGTTTGGTTAGCCTGAGCTCTGGGCATTTCGAGGAACTTGCCTCTTTGGGAATAACAGCAAAACCCATTTTTCCGTAATGGCATGTCGAGAGATCAGGCTAAAAGCGAAATGTGTCCTTACGAAGTTTAATTAAAAATAAAATCTGTTTCTGTAAACAATCAGTTACATAAATTTCTAGATTTATTGCCTAGCATTTGTAGTGTAAAATTGGAGCCCTCAAATTTGTTTCATGGGGTGTAATGAAGGTTCAAAAAATTATTGTCTAAATCGATAGATATTTTAATTTCAATTTACTCAATAAGAAATATAGTAATATACTAAGAAATGAAATCTTTTCCAGTACTTAAAATTAAAGATATAAATATAAAAATAAATAGGTACTACAGCTGAAGAATTACAGTAAAGAACAAAAATAAGTTATTTAAAGTAAGGAATTAAATAAATATACTATTCAAGAATATATTTACAAAGTTGCAGAGGCCAATTTTAAATGTTTTTTTATATACTTTGAATATATAAAAAAATATACCTTGAAGTTCCATGGGTTAATTTATTTTTTTTCCTTCTAAAAAAAAATCACAAAAAAACACTTCTTTTTAACCTTCTATTTCAGAAAACCCCTCAAAGTCCGCTTTTACGTAGGGCTCGTCGTCCATTACAACACAGTTGAAATTATGTATAAGCTTGTTGTATAATTTCACAGCGCAACACTGAATTTTCTATCCGCGTGTTCTATGGGATATGGATTGTTAAAGTATGTGAAGTAACAAACCCCTAGCTGGGTTTGCAGGGGTTGGCGAAAAACCGAAAGATATGTTCTTATACATTTTCCATATTTCATGCGATTTTTAGAATTTTGACTTATTCAATTTCTATCGTATAACTTGTGGTTTTTATGATTTTTTTTTCGTTTCCGTTTCGTGTTAGTGAATGCATTTATAGATAAAAATTTAGGATAAAATATACTACTTTTCTGAACATACTATGACGAAAAAACCCATTATTATTTTGTTGCAAAACCCATAATCATTTGAATTCAGTAGCGTATCCACAGGAGGGCTATAGGAGCTGAAGAAAAAAAATTTTTTTTTATTTGCTTTGCAGCGTTTAAATTTTCTGGTCTAAATTTGGGTTTGCTTTTAATTTGTATTTAGCGTCTTTTTAGCCTCAGTTTTAATCTAACCCTTAGTTTGAGTTGTGGTTAATATTTTCGTCTGAATTGGTTTGATTTTGATACTAGTTTGGTCTGAATTTCGGTCCGAAATCGGTCTGAATTTTGTTTTAAAATTTGGTATCAATTCGTCTGGAATTTTGGTCTAGTTTTTGTTTAATTCAAGCTAAAATTTTTTGATGTAAATATTTATCAGATATTCCTACTAATTTTTGTATGAATTTTGGGTTACTTTCGTTCGGTATTTGGTGTCCTTTTGGCCTAAAGTTTTGTCTAACTATTGGTCTGAGTTATGGTCTAAATTATTTTTTTTAATTTTGGAATGAATTTTAAAACTGATTTTGGTTTTGATTCGATCTGAATTTTGGGTTTTTAGTCTGAGTTTTGACCTGAATTTGATTTCCGATTCCGATTCGTGGTCTGAACATTGCTTTTTTTTAACCAGTTGTTACCCAGTACCCGAAAGCGTGTACAGGATTAAAGAACGTATTTAATTTTTCATAAAATGCTTGGTTATGGAGTTGTGAGATCGTAAACTTACCACCAGGCCGATATTAATAGTGATATCGATGCTAAGAGTGATATGAATAAGTATATATTTTAAAAATTCAAATTGTTTCATCAAAATTTTTTCTTGAAGGAAATTAAAACTCCCTCTCATTTAACAATATAAATACATCAGAAAAGTCAAGATTTTGATCTGAATTTGGTCTCATTATGATCTAGATTTTTGATCTGAATTTGGTTCTTTTCTTGGTTTGAACTTCGATCTGAAAAAAGTATTTGAATTTCAGTTTGAAATTGGTCGAAATTTCCGCCTAAATTTCTATCCGATTTTAGTTTGAATTTTGGTCTCAAAATTGGTTCCAGTTATCTTTTAATTTTTGATCTGCATTTGATAAAATTTTTGCACTAATTTTTGGTCTAGGTCTGGGTTTTGGTCGATAGTGAATCTTATATTTATCTTTTAATTTAGTAAAATCAACTGCAGCGCCCTCCCCCCCCCCCAACTCAAATCTTAGAACCGCCACTGATTGAATTGGCCACTGTGCAGTGCCAGTAACAGCTTTACTCGACGGATGCTGAATTTAATTCCATATAGGTTAAATTCAACATCCAGTCATATCCACTGCACTTCAGACTTGCAGATAAGCAGTTAGGTCCAAAGAAATTGCTTTCAGGAACTGCCAATCTAAGAAGAGTGCCATTGCTGAACAGTTACGTAAACAGGCAAGAAATCACAGTAATGCCACTCTAAGATGCCAAAGCAGAAAGTCTTACAATTTCATAGGGGTAGTAAGGCCTTTTGGTCGTTCGTAAAGAGGGTAAAGAACTAGACGTCTTCGTCAATTCCAACTCTTTTTACAGTTGATCAAACAGCGAACCTGTTTCGCAGAGAATTCTTCCCTGCCAGCTAGCAATCAACCACTACAGTTATCGCACTTTTATCGTGGGATATGCCTGGGATACACTTTCGAGCACGTGTGGTCAGAAAGGTTCCTGTAAATCTAAACATAAATAAAGCTTCGGGGCCCGATGGCATAGAAAATAAGAATTTGTCCCATAGGCTCTCCCGGAAAATAATAAAACCAGACTGGTCGGTTAATCGACCAAAATAGGATAGAAAGAAGAGATAAGTAAAATGTTTATACAGAGTGGGCACAGCAGCTTAGGGGCCGTTCACATATTATGTAACGCGAGAGGGGGGAGGAGGTCCGGCCATTTGTTACGAAGTGTTACATGGGGGAGGGGGGAGTTATCAACTGCTTTACGTAACGTCGATTTTATATTATTAAATACAGATGACTAGAGATATAAAAAGATCGAAAGTTACAGGTCACGATGGTATTTTATTGAAACACTTCATCATTGTCATCAAAATAAAAATTGGGGGGAGGGAGGAGTTTTGTTACGATGTGTTACGACCAGGGGGAGGGGTCAAAATTGGTAAAAATTGCGTTACCTAATATTTGAACGGCCCCTTATTGTTGATTAGGGTGAGAACATTTTAGATCCTTTCGAGTTTTGCATATATTTATGTACGAATTGGAAAAAATCAAAAATAAAAATTTCAAAGTTTTCTTAGCCTCCACTAGGAGTGAATGGCAAATTGTTACGCCTGTTGTCAGTGCATCACAATTTACGACCCATATTATCTCAAAAGTAAATTTCAATTTAAGTAAATAATAAAAAAAATATAAATCCAAAAGATTTTAAATTTTCTCTGAAGTGTAAACAAAGAAAATAGCATGAGGTTCAAGGTTATCATCATCATGCATACATAATATTAACCAATTTGAATTGATACGATATGCCAGCATATTAGTAACTTAAACCGATCGTGTTTGAAATACAATATGAAAAAGATTTTGTTTATATACTATTCATTTTTGTTGTTTACTCTTTTATTGCTTCTTTTACACTTCTTCATTTTTTTACCTATGTATAAAAATGTACAGTGGATGTCGCTTTTAACAACGGTCAAGAGACTGTTCAATGCAGTATTGCCTAATTTGTTCTTTTCTCACTATATTTAGTGCATTTTTTTGGTCGCCTACACTTTTTTTTGTGAAAAAGCCTTAGAAAAAATGCACTAAATTTAGTGCTTTTTATTTTACAATACTAAAAATTGTTTGTAATTTCGTTGCAATAATGTTTATAGTTTTCTTAAAATTTCACCTATAACCCAAAATTTAAAAAATCTTTGGCTTGCAACACAATTTTGTTAATTTTAAATAATTTTGTTCGTGTTTTAAAATTACAAAAACAGTAGATAATGATTTAATTTATTTTATTCTTCCAATTTTTAGAAATACTAAAATCGGATGGATGGAGGTAACTCTTCCGATTATTGTTTAACTTTTTTCTCATAGTTCTCATTAAACAAAAATCTGGAAATGAATCGGCACTCTCTATACATGGTGGTCCGGTTTGAGTGTAAAAAATTTGAAAACAGGGTGTTTAAGAAAATCCCTTAGGAAAAATACTTGTCTCCAAATATTGTATTATAACTTCAATAATACTAAGCTCAAGCTTCAATTATACTAACTTCGATAAAACCAAGCCATAAAATTAGGTTTGTTACATAGAAAATTAATAGACCTTTATTTTGATTTTAAATTTAAAAGTAATAACTGTTTTGAGTTGGAAATATGTGCCAATCAAAATAAAAAAAAATATGTTTTTTGGATTTTTTTCATAAAATTTAATTTTTTGCAAAAACTTTTGTTTGATTTCGTGCATTTTTTCTATGCGCTGTAGTAAGATATATAAATTTCTTATACCAAGTTTGTGGCCAAGTTGTACTGCTACAAAGATGCAGTGGTTAATGTAATACTCCTCTTCCACATTTTCTTGTACTTGTACAAAAAATTTCCTTTCACACAAAAAAACAAAAATCTACATAAAACTCAAACAAAATTTACATGTTCATGTGTATCTAAATTAAATTATTTCTTGCTATTCAGATTCAAATTTTGTCGTTATAAGGGGAAAACAAATATTTAGCAAAAAGCGCTCGTTATATTTTACTCATTGCTATATCCGACAGTCGTTATAACCGACGAAATGCTATAAAGTTTATGAAGAAATTATTCAAACGACTTCGAAACTGTCATTATGAGCGGTTGGCCGTTACAAACGGAATCGTTATAAGTGGCTTTCACTGTTTATTTATTTTATATTTTTTTAAGCTTTTTGTGTTGAAGAAAAAATATCAAAAATATAAAATTGAAATTGAAAGCGCGTATTTCAATGACGTTTCCAAGCGCAGTGTGGTGCCATTGGCATGCTAATGACTTGACCACGGAAATGTTGTCGTATTACTAGTGCCATCACTACTATCATAATGTCTCTACCACTATCATACATATCTGTGTATACATATATGTAGTAGAACTAACTGTTGATGTTATTGTTACCCACTTTTTTTGTTGCTGTTACTATTTTGCTGACTAATGAGCTTGCGAAAATTTATTTAATTTCAAGCTGAAAAATAATTTTTTATGTATTTCAAGGTTTAAAGTTTAATTTTTGGTTTTTAGGAAGTAATTATTATTAATGTTAAGTTCAGTTTTTCTTATTTTTACGCTCTATACTATAATGACTATGATGATTGTATATTTTCAATACATATTAAATTATTATGCAATGCATGTAACAATCTCCACGGGCATAATTAATATGCATACGAAACGGAGGAATTTTAAATAAGTTTTAGTAGTCTATTTTAATTTTTGTCTGTATACGAATACATGCCTCTAACACCACTGACCTACAGAATATGAAATTATAAATTGAAGAACATTTTAGTTTTACACCGAAAGTAAGAATTTAAATACAAAAGCAAATACATATGCTTAGAACTTTCATGAATGATACACAAATATAGATATACTCATATTCCCTGTGTAGGAATATTATATTTAACACCTTATATTTAGTAGCTGGGATTAATCACGATGTGCACTTGCAAAAAATCTGGTTCGCGGAACATCAGCTGATTGTTAGTAACAAACAAAAAACCAGCACCGACCATTGAACCTGGCACCCTGCAAGCAGTCCAGTACGCTAACAACTACACCATTAATAAATAATATAATACCGTACAACTTTGAAGTAGTAAATGACCTCCTGCATTTGAAATCGCTTGCGATGGTTACGGCATGTGTGTGTAGAATGCATGAAAACTGTCTAGCACGAAGAGCCTTATTCAATGATCCTGTGGGCCCAAGATGTCGAAGCAGTCCAAAAGTTAGATGAATAGAGTTTGTCCAAGACGATTTTAGTAAACTAGAGATTCGGGATTAGAAACAGGCTAAAACCCTGGGGCTGTAATACCAACTGAAGTAAGTATTAATATGTATGACAACATTTTTATAACGTTTGTTATAGATTTCAAAATTTTTAAAAATCACATTAAAAATAAGTTTTACTATATGTAACTATAACTGCAGACTTAAAGAGTAGAATCTTTTACTGAAGAAGTAATGTACCAAATAATTCCAATAATAATAACAAAAAACCTTAAATTTATTTTTACATCGGTGATTTTACAAAGGTGACGGAAAACCAATTCCATGTTAAAAAATATCCTTTGTTGAACAAATTAATAATAATTTAAGTGGTGCTATCATTTAGTTACGGTTTAAAAATGGGAAAGTTTACCGTTTTTGTTGTAATTCTTTTTTTTTTTTTGTCAATGACATTTGTTTATAAAGAAGCCATACATGCAAAATTTTGTGCAAATCAATATATACATAGATACCATAGTTGTAGTGAAAAATGTAATTGGTGCTATCATTTAGTTGCACACTATATAAGCCACTGTCTCCATCTCGTTATTGTAGAAATCGTGAAAACTGATAATTAAATTTTTTTTGTATGTTTAGCATGGTATAATGATTGTAGGCTTTTCTTCAACAAAGTCAAACTACTCTCTTTAAAGTTTAAAGTTCGTAAATTATACGAGGGCAGAAACATTCTTATTTTTCTAAAAAAAAATATTCATTAAGGTGCATTAATTTTGAAATCTTTGGCAGTTATTGAAATTGAATCCTGAATGTTGTTGAAGCTGTTACTGACTTTTTAAATGATAATTTTGACTAAAATTCTTCGCAACCATTAACTAAATCAAATTGATATTACTGTCTGAAGAATTACTTTCTGTATTTAGAAATATTATCTTTTGTAAGAATAGCTTTGTCCATTTTGCTTCTTTGAGCCAATTGAGACATTTGGCTCTAGGACATCTATGAACGAGCTGATGTTTTTTAGTGTCGTTTACCAAAGGCCGATCAACGCCCATCTTTCATAACTTTGATGTGAAAAGAAAAAGTTAAGTTCATTAAAAACATTTCAACTTACTATATTAATATTCACGAATACTCAATTAAATATATTAAAAGGAAAGTCAGCTCCCCCAAAATTTTAGTTTTGGCTATAGTCGTGGTATAATGACTTAATGTATTAAAGTTTTTTCGGAGCAATTTTATGATTATTGATCACAAAAATCAATTAGTTACTAGAATAATACAATAGATATTAACTCTATTTCATGATAAACTTAAAACTAAACATAGAATGAAATATATGTAAGTATTTGGTTTTTAATTTTTTTTATCAATTTTTTTTTTAACGGCTGGAGTAATATTAAAAAATTGAATGCTTAAAATTGCTTCTGTTGGTAATATGATGCAAGCACAACCTAATGGTGTTAGTGAAAAAAAGCCTTGAATTTAAATATTTTAATTTAGGAATAATTAAACAATTTATACGTTTGGACTGTCTAAATTAAAACTTATCAAACAGATATTTTGGAGTCTCAGTCACCATAAGCTTGTGCAGTTCCTATCTTGAAGCTATGATATTCCATTAAATTGCCACCTAATAATTGTTTTCTCCAGGTTGATATGTGGTCAAATTTTTTAAGGCCGTAAACATAACGAGTAGCATTATTTAGAACAACTTCAAGCTTATACATTGATCGAGAGTCCAACTTGCTATACACGAGTTCAGCATAGGTAATTATAGAAAGAATTTATTGTATTACTACTCTTTTCCTAGTGTCAACAGGTAAATACTCAGTAGTTGTTCTAAGATTACGTAAGGTTAAGAAAACCTTTTTTACGACACTTTGATCTGATATGATCAACACAGCTCAAAGACGAATTTATGTGGATATCAAGATTAATAATTTTACTAACATAATCTAATACAGACACACCAACATACTTATAAAGGCGAAAAAACGACAATAAGTAATGGCCTTTTAGAAATTGGTAAAACAAAGGATTTGCTTAGTTTCAAGTTAGGCCATTGTTACTACTCCATTTCCATTTATTTGCCAGCTAGTTTAACATGCACGAATAAAATTACCTTGTTGCTAAGACTTTGACCCTTATTATACGCAACAATTCTTCGTGCAATCAGTTGCATGCAATTCGAGTTCGTTAGTGAAGGGGGTCAGAAGCTTGCGGAGTAGGAGAAATTGCACGGTGGCTGGTTGTTTCAAGCTTAAAATAATTCCCAAGTTTTTGAGCTTGTAACAAAACAGCTTTGCTGGCGTTTAAACAGCATTTATCTCTTTCCCTCACTTGATGAAATATATACCTGTTGCCATATATTACTTTTTGGTTTTACATAAAAATGTTCGACAATTTTACCGATAATGTGCTTTTGTGAAAGCTTATCGATACTGATATCATCAGCGATTAAAGATATCATTCGTAAATTTTTAAAATTTCAGGTGAAAATTTCGATTTCGATAGTATCAAGCGATATATCGGCCATCCCTAAGCACAACAAATAAGCTCTGAACAAAATTGCGTTGTACGACGTTTGGCACAACAAAAATCTAAATTTTTCTCACCAGACGAAGCAATTTTTACACCATATTCTACCATAGTATTTTTTTACTGTTTGGCACCTACCTATAGTATGGAATTTATAATGAATTCTGGCAGAAAATATTTTGGAGTTTTGTTTTTCTATGAGATCCAAGTGAGCTCGTAATCATGTCCTCCTTTATTACTTTTTTTGGAGGCTAAAACGAGTAGTCAATGCCCTATTTAGGACATGCAATGTTAAAAAGGATTACAAAATGTAAGAGCTCTGGAGCAATAGGGAGTAATCCATTGCTCGCTTTGGAGCACTCGATGATTACTCCTACGATCTTCCTAAGTTCAACTGGGCTGCAATAAACACATACAGATTCACGCGTCCAACAATTTTCTCTCCAACATGTGAAAAATTAGAAAAAATTTGATCTTGTGCCTACGAAATTACTAGTACTATCCTAAAATTACTTCAAGCGATCCAAAAAAAGTTCGTTGTCACTGATGGTGCGCAATGACCTTATTGTATTTTAAATATGACAAAAAGATAAATTCATTTAGTATATCGTACCCGTTATGGCAGAAACATGGATGTGCAAATTTACACTTTTTAGGTTTATTGTTGTTGTTATTGTTATATAGTTGTTTCACAGTTAATCGGATACCAATAACTTAATTTATGCTCAATTTGGCTTTTATTTTAATTACATTATTCGATCTAATTAATTACACTTGTTTATCCAATGAGTAAGTTTTTATATGGCATTCAAAAGTTGACATTTAGCTTCTTACAACGATATATATATATTGATAGTAAACTTAAGGAATACCGGAGTTAGAGGGTAAATGGCATAGTCGGGTTTCCATGTCAGAAATGTCCCCAAACCGAATCAAGTTTCACATAGACCTTTTTGAAGCACTTGATTTTAGAATGATTTGACTAATTATCTGCAATTTTTAATGAGTAATGGCGGATTTTGTAAATTTCGTTTTTCGCGCTTTTCAACTTAAATAATTAAAGGAAAACTCTGATTTTTTGGTTTTGGAGGCACAATTGGAATTTTTCGCGAATTTTCTGACACGAAACTCGCGATGAAAAAAATCGCGAAACTTTTCACATACAATTTTTTCATACTAAAAATAGGTTTACTACTCTGATTTTTCTTATGTAAATAAGTCTTTTCTTAATACTTATACTCCAATTTTTTCAGATTTTTGCAAGGTTGACGAAGGTCAAAAAAATTTAAAACCGAAATTGGAATTTCATATGAAAGGTATTTACTTGAAATACCATAAGGCCATTTAAAAAATCAATTACAGCTTTTAACTATCAACTACTTATCTGCTATTTTCTCAGAATTTTTTTGAAAATATTTTTTTATGAAAACTCAAAAATTTTTTTTTTATCAACCTAGTAGAGCTATGGTATACCACATTCATTACGCAGTGGAACAAATTTTTAACTTTTGTCTTATGTGCGAGATATGACCTGAAGTCGGGAAAACGTCAACTGATACGAATTTGATGTCTGAAGCAAAGTTGTTAAGCATAAAGAAATAAAAAAAAATTGTCTACACACTTTTCTTCCATTGAATTGAATGTAGTTTATTTTTGCATAGTTTTATATGTAAACTAGTAAACAAAGTAGTCATTTAAAACGCCATTCAAAATGGAAAAAATGTTAAATTTTCCTTATATTTTATCCTCTAACTCCAGAATTAACCACCAGACCAAGATGAAAATCGAACCCGAAGCTCCCGGGTGAAAGCCGAGACTACTCACTAGACCATCCAAAACTTAGATATTAAAAAAAAATTAATTACACAATAACATTTTAAGATTTTCGCGTAAAATTTGGAGTTGATCCGATAATTTATACAAGAATTCTTTACTTTTGAAATTTTAAACGCATTTTTCTTTAAACTTTGTTTTCCAAAGAACCGTTCAATCGATCAAGTTGAAATTTGAACAAATATTAGCCCAGGTATGCCCATTGTAGGTCACTTCAGATATGTTTGTTTTTGATTTAATGGCATTATATTCAATCAAAAGAAAAACTTTTTGAAATGTACTAGATATAGGCCAATGGGCATGGCATATCTGTGTTCAATAAAATAAAGGCTGAAATAAATTTCCGATGACCAAGTTTAATAAAAATTCACAAAGTAATTCCAATTTATCTCGCAAAATATGTTTTTCCAGTTTCAACAGCCGGCATTTGGTCAAAAACTCATTTTTCCAAAAACGTTTAACTCACCCGCCAGATTCATTAATTACCTGACAAAACTTTTTTCCTTCATCTTCCTTCTCTTTTTGAATCCAAAGTCAAACCCCATATCACCGACAACAAATCGAATTTGGTCGCATAGTGTAACCAAAATTCTAAATTTTACCTCTTCATATTTTTGATTTTTAAGAAAAAAAAACAATAGAAGTAAGAAATATTTAAAAACCGTTCAATAGATTATAAATTTGATTTCGTCCTTTTTTTTTAGCAATTAATATCAATAATTAGAAGAAAATTTCCACATTTCGTGGAGGAGGGGCCAGAACCCCCCCAAACACCCCCTAAATACGGCCATGCTATGTATAATGTAACGCTAAGATTTCTTGATGGGCCAACTAGAGCGGAAATAAAAGTATTTCATAGAATAAAATATTCAAAAAGTGTCGAAAGGCATTCGATAACAAAATGTCTTAGATTTACAAAAAATTATCGATAAATTGTTAGAAACAAATAGTATTAGCAAATACGTAATGATAGCTGATGTTTGCTTACCTTTATATTGTATTTGAGATTTTTTACAAAGTTTTATTTAGTTTATTAAAAAATAAAAAGCAAAATTAACGAATCAGGATATGATTTAGTTTTGGTTTTAAATTTTATTTTTAACTCACTTCTTTCGCAAGCAGACATTTAAATACATTTCGCTTTTGTTTTTTGACAAACTGTTCTTCTTCCATTATTGACAGTTCCCAGTAGTATCTGATGGGTAACCCTGGTTTGTTTAATAATATGCTAATTATACATAACAGCTGTACTTATGCGTGTTATCGCTGCGTCTTTGTTGTTGTTTCCCCATATAATTATCGCTGCTATATATACATAACTAGAAGCGAATAAAACGCAGCTAATATTATTATTCTTACAGACATTTACAGTGTTTTTATGATCGATTTAATTGCTATTTATTTTTTTTTTCTTATAAAAATTTTCTCTAGAGGTCAATAGTGCTCATTTAATAAAACAAAAACTGAAAAAAAAAATTGGAAATTTTGGAATTTGAACTGAAATCGAACTGAAATTAATTTAATCACAAGTACGAAAATGTAGCTATCTGAAAAAAAATTTTGCCTAATAATCATTAGAGCTAAATCAACATATCAATTTAGCAAAGATATCAAGAAATATAAGTAAATACATATTAAGTTATTCGTCTTTGGTTTTTTTCTGCCTATACGTATTTATTTTTTGTTTGTTTGGAATTTGTTTTTTATTGTTATTATTGTTGTTGTATTGTATTTAAATAAGTAAGAAGAAGGGAGATGGAAAATTACTATTTAGAAGGCAATTTAAAAAACTTAAAATTGACTTGACTGCGCTTTTGTTGTTACTGTATAAAATTCATTCATCATCAAAATCAGCATATATTGTCAGTAATATTAAAAAGAGAAAGAAAACAATTATAGCTGGTGCTTTTGTTGAATAATTAAAGACAGGCTGAAACTAAATGAACGCATGATAAAGGTAGAGTAGAATTAAACTTAAAAACTGACAACAACGAAATTTTTTTTACAAAAAATATTGTATTTAATAGAAGCAACAAAAAAGAATTTATTAAAAATTATGCAAGCTTAAACAATTTTAAAATACATAGCTATACATTTTTAATACATAGATCAATGAACTTTTTTTGTTTGGTATGCAATAAAATCAAAATCTTTGTTTGTCTAACACTATTTATTTGTACCTTATATTGTTCTAATCTCTGTCATTTATAAATTATTAATAAATATGTTTCTTTTATTTATTATCAGTGTAAGATTGCCAATAAATTTATTACAATACCACTCTGTTTAATTTGCTGCTACTCCCTACAAATATATTTTTGCTTTTACTAAATAACAAACTAACCAACCAAAAAAAAAACACGCATTACTCAGCGTGAAAATAACCTTTGAAATTAGTAATATTTAATGTAAATATAAAATGTTTAGTGCATTCAATACAAATGAAACAATATAGATTAAGCTTAAAATAATCTAATATTTAATTAGTATGTATATGAAACAAAATAAACTCAGTTACTAGAAACTCACGTAATATCTCGTTTAGATGTTGCACCGGCTATGTAAAACCAGCGCCAGCCAACTTTTGTTAATAACATTGCAATTACTGTAATAAATATCGCGGGTCCGAAACTGATTAGCCAAGCCATAATGTAAGTTTATTATTATTGCTGCTGATCTAGTTAATAATGCTGAAATTAAAACCACATAAACTACACGTATTCCACCAAAAAAAGACGAACCGTTCCGATATAACCAACCACCTCACTCAATGGCGTAATAAATGCGACTGAAAACCCAGCAAACTGTAAAGCGAGAAGATGAAATAGCTAGCCGATTTCACATAACGAAGTATAATAATAATAAATAATATTTGCGGAAAAATAAGCTAAACTGCTGAAGTTCATTCGCTTTGTCGTTGTGCCAGTAGCTATCAATTCGGCAGCTGTAATTTTTGATCTTTGTTTACTACTCTCTGTACTCTCTCCGCTCTCTTTAATTTATACGCTCTTTATCACCATCGACTGTCTAAATCAAATGCAAAATTTTAGTAAAACATATAATATATCCGTACCTCAGAGCAAAAGCGTATTAAGCCGCAAAATATAAATTTTACAGGAGAACGTAAAATACAATTATTTCTACTTGTGTTGCTCCAGAAGCAGAGTGGACTCAATACTGCTAATAAAATTTTATTTTCATTATACGTCCAATCGTGTTATATAGCAGAGCACTGCATAGAACATGATATTTAAATCTAGGTGAGCCAAAAAACGAAAAATTTAAATTATGTACTTAATACGCTTTTGCTCTGAGATGCGGTTATGTGAAATTGTATGCTTTTGATTTATTAGCGTTTTTTTTTTCAGTGTTCAAAGTTTAAAATTCTCATATTTTTGAACATTGTACAGCTTGAAATTATTATATGTATGCATCAATAAGTCTTGTAATATTTTCTGCAAAAGTCTATAACTAACCAGTCACTGTACAAAACTTATTAATTTTAATCCGGGGCGAACAGCTTGGTGAAAGGATCAATTTACTGGCAGGACTTCAGCAGGGGTCCGTGCTTTCACTACTGCTCTTCAACACCGTTCTATGCTTTGTAATGAAAAACGCTACGAAAACTGAGATGAAAATTACATACGGTTTCAAGGATCTTGACTTAGCACATTATTTGCATTAGTTGCTTACACTATGTAGACAAGCCATCAAAACTGCAATCAGTATTAGTCAAACTTCTCAAAACAAAGACCAAATCGACAGCATCAAGCTTTAAGATATAAAGTCTGTCTGTTATTCACTTTACAAATGTAGTGTAGTCTACAAACATTTTTGCATCATTTTTTATTTAAAAGAAAGAACCTTCCTCTTTTTCGTATTTCATCCAAATTTTCCAAGTTCTTTTACTGTATCGCGCTTTCGTTTTTCAACATATTTGTTGCCGAAAAACCGGTATTTAAATCAGCATATACATCGTTTGATTTCGGCTAGGGAATCCATTTTTGGAAACTATTTTCGTTTTGTGGTTGTATTTAACCTTTCTTTTCAAAAATCCAAGTTTAAAGTGGGCTTAAATTTTTAGCCTATAAAACTATGCTTTCGAATACACAGCCGCATTAAGAAAGCGAAAGCTACAATTGGCTTACCTCATCCAATTCGGACCGCGTTATATATCTCACAGAGTACCAAACAAAAATTTGAAACCCCAAACATTTATATAATGTCGACATTGCATTACGGCACCGAATACACACGCCTTCAAAATTTTCATAAACTCGCGCCTGCATAGAATATTACGAATGTTTTTGGACACAATCTCAAATTTTGGAACACTGCAAAATCAAGTGACACTCAAGATACTAAGACGGAAGTGGGGTTGTATCAGCCACCTTTTCCGCAAAAAATGTAATGACATTTCAAAGACTGCTATTGACTGTAATTCTGAAGAGTGCTGAGAGGGAGATCAGGGAATACCTGGAGACAACTCTTCAAACCGAAGCTCGTTCTATAAACCTAAAATGAAACACAATCAACAGACTGGCACAAGATACATCAAAATGGATTCGATTGTTGCCCTTAGGTCCTTCTTGCAACAATAAACCACAAACACTTAAATTTTAAACTTAAAAGAGGAAATATTTATTTTAATTTTCTTATATATTCGTGCAGAGAGTGCACTTTGATTTCTCTACAATGTATTTTGGCATCAACGCTTTAAAAATATTTCAAGTTAATTGAAATAAACTAACACCACTTTCAATGAATAGAAATTAAATATGTGAACATTATAAAATTTTAAATATGCATAAAAGTATTGCCACCATTGTTTTGTATTAAAAAATGCTGATGCTTTTGCACATTTTGCATCAAATCATCAGCATCCAAAAATAACAATTGATCAGTATTTATGCTAGATGTCATGTGATTTGGAACAGTTTTGATAATAGGTAATGGACGAGACGGGCGTGATAACAAACGTTCTGATCGACGCAATGGTGGAGCAGCAACTACATTTGTGTTTATAGAAGTAATAGGTTCTGCTATTATATTAATATTTTGCACCTGTGTTATATTAACTGCACTATTACTACTGCTAAAATGAGATCTTGATGTTGCTTCAACTGTAACAGTTTCATTAATAGTATTGCTGCAGCCGGTGTCATTTGTTTTTGCTGTAGAAATTATATGTTTTGTTTTACTACTTATTTCAAGCTTAAATTTAATTATTTACATTAAATCTTTATTTTATAAATCAAAAATATTTATACAAACAAAAAAAAAAAAAACAAAAATCTATCCTTAAGAACAAAATTTTAAATGATTTGTTTTTGTTTAGGTGCTGAAGATTGTGGGTTGTTTCTGGGATATGTTCAAAATGCTGTTTCCTTGTGTAACTGCAGCAGTTTTGTGTTGGTGTTGTATTTTATTTGTAGTTTTATAGTATTTAAAGTATACTATTTCTTAAATGAAAAATAAACAAATATTTCTTTGCCACTATAACTTAAGTCTTACGAATTTCACTCGACGATTCATCTTGCACCAAATTAGCATCATATAAATTACGATCTGATTTTGTTGCCTGCAAAGATGTAGTACTTGTTACTTGTTCAATAAACTTCAATACGCCTGTAAGCTCCTCCTTTTCCTTTACCTCTCTGAATTTATGCAAATAAATTGACAATGGCTCGACATAATTCTCAAAGCCTAAATTTGCAAATGCATATAACAGATCATCACCATTTACGGTTTTACGATTCTCTGCAATACTGCGTTCTATGGCTTCTGATGTTATAAATGAGATAAATTCCGAGACAGTTTCCTGTATGCACTCCCGTGCATCCTTAGCAATTTTACCATTGTCCGGAACTGGTACTTTCATAATTTTAATTATATTACATATGGGTAGAAATCGATCCTGATCACGCAGCATAAACTTTGAATCACTTTGTTTTTCCGATTCATCTAAAGAAGAAAATTAAATGTATTTACATTTGTTGAATTGCACAAAACTCACTACCTGAAGCTGCACCGTCACCATCTTCCTCATCTTGCATCATAAATTCTGTTAAATATTGTTGAGAATCACCGCTTGTACTCATGTTGCTTTGTAGTTGACGCTTGTGCTGTAATTTTTTAGATATTTTAATTATTAATGAAATAGTTGTTAATGACAAAACTTGTGTTTAAAAGGAAGAGTTGCAGATTATATATTTCTTCTTATTCTTTAGCTGCTCATTTTCTTTTGCTCTGAAGCACAACTCACAACATTGCCATAATAAAGTTTTCCTGCTATATTTGTTTTGTTGTTTATTTCCTTTCTCTTTCGCTGTATTTACACTGCGCGAACGAGAATCTTCGTTCAAGTTGGTTGGATAAAATTGTTAATCACAATCAGGGATGCCAACTCATTTTTTCTTTCTCCCCGATACCCTCGTGAAATTCCCCGATTTTTGATCGAATTCCCCGCATCGATATAATTACATATTATAACAGCATGAAACGCACTTTCTATATAAACATTTTACAAAAGCGAAAGATTACCTAAAATTTACCTCAATGAGTGTTATATTATGGCGACTCTGAACTTAACCAATTTTTACGGGACTGGTAGATTAATAGAAATGTACTTTCTGACTTCGGAATTCTTTTGGCAAATGGGAGATTCCACTTTAATGGTCCATACACATTGACGACAGCAGCTACACTGGAGAACTACTGGCTTGCGACTGCATAATTAAAACTACAAACTTTCTCAATCGACGTCGGTAGTCGAGAGCATGGAAGAAGTATTTAGAGTAGTATCTCCGTACTACCTCCACAAAAGCTCTCTTCGCAATCCTTCATTGGTTGCCAACTTCACTTCTGGTTAAGCAACAAGCTAAGTGCTCTGCTGCCAGACTCAGTGCCCTAACTCACTGGACCCGGTCAAACCTGGGCCATGCCAAGATTTTAATCCACGATACGTCCGTACCAACTAACGTAGACTACATTTGCTCTACCCCTAATTTAAACCACACGTTCTTCACCCATATCCCCAGTAGAGAGGAATGGGTTAATGACGAGGTGGTCACTGACAATTCAATTGACATCTATACAGATGGATCCAAATCGGAGGAAAGAGTCGGCTGTGGTATCTGCTCTAGTAAGTTAGATCTCAGACTCTCTTTCCGACCTCCTGACCATTGCAGCGTCTTTCAGGCGGAAGTAATGGCTATCTATCAACCGTCCAAGTGGCTTATTCGCAACGATTCATTCGATAGAAATATCTGCATTTGCACGGACAGCCAAGCAGCAATGAAGTCCCTTGCCGGTGTTTTCACTACATCAAAGCTTGTTCTCGACTGCCGATCTTCACTCAACATTTTGTCGAGTCACTCGCAGGTCCACCTATATTGGGTGCCTGGACATATCGATATTTCAGGTAACTGCAATGCCGACGAGTTAGCAAAACAGGGCTAGCAGCTTACAGATATATCACCTTCCTGCACAATTGGTGTCCCTCTTACGTCTATTAAATTAGCCATTAAGCAAAACTACCTTGAGGAAGCTAAAATATCCTGGGAAGCGGAGCATACCTGTGGTATTACCAGGCTAACATGGACCACTATGGACAATAGACGAACTAGACAGCTACTCAACCTTAGCAGAAACTCCATCAGCATTACGACTTCGGTGCTCACGGGACACTGCATAATGGGGAGACATGCTGGACGACTAGGACTGCCATTCAATGACTTCTGTCGGGGCTGCGGCTCTGAGGAGGAGGAAGAAACAGTCCTCCATTTCATGTGTGAATGCCCATCCCTGGCCAGGAGGAGACTAAAACTCCAGGACTCACCTTTCTTCACTTCTGTCCGAGCTATCTTCCGTAAATATTAAGGACATAGCCAGATTCATTATGGAATCCTCATGGTTCTCCAATCCGTAAATGGGGGAGTCGCGCCGTACTGTGGTATCACAATGAGCCTAAATGTGCTTTCAAGCAGAAGGCTGCCACTCCAACCTAACCTAACCTAGATGCATTTTTTCAAAAAGTAGCCATTTTGATTTTTTGACAAGTAATGCACTATACACATTGACGACGGCAGCTGCACGACTACATCTGTCAAATTATAAAAACAACATGTTCTTATGGAGACGATTATTTTCGCGACGACACGACCACTTGACCACCGACCACAATTGTGGCTACTGCCAATTTTAAATCTATTTATAATTTGGCAAGCGACAGAGAGAGAAAATAGTTTGCTTTTGTTGTTTTGGCTGTTTGCTGCAGTTGGTGCCGCTTCCATTGTGTTTAGTAGCTGACTACACGGCGACAGTTGTAGCCGAACGAGTTTCATCGTTGAATTCCAAAACAAAATCAATTTTGTTTCTTCATTCTTCTTCCCTTGTTTTATATTTCTTCTCTCACTTCTCTCTTTTCTGTTTTGCTGCTGTCAAATTAGAAATAGATTCTACTACGACTGCAACTACAAATGGAGTTATGCAGTCATGCAGTCGTGTAGTTGCCAAATTTCGCAGTTTCATTAAAACGTGTGTATTCTCATTTTTGACAGATGCACGCCTGTCGCCCTCTATGTGTTTATACCATAAAAGCGGCCAGATCTTAACTCAGATCATTCCCCGATATACATAACCATAAGCGATGTTATTAATAAAGAATTAAGCCCAAAACTTTATAATAAAAATTCGGATTGGAAACATCACACCAAAAGAGCAAATTGAAAAATATTTTCTCTCGTTTACTCAAGAAATTCAACAAGCTGCATGGAATAACTCTCCTGAATTAAAGAGGAAAACTTTTGGAATTGACTACCCAAAAGAAATAAAGTTTCTCATGGCGACAAAAAGAAAAGAATGGCAACAAGCACAAAGCCAATCTCAACAAAGCAACTCAGGATCTTAAAAATGAAATAAGTATAATGAAAAATGAAACATTACACCGATATTTGTTCGAACTATCAGCTGATAAGAAAAAGCGACTATTTCCTTTGGAAAAGTACAAAATACCTAAAAAGGCCAATTTGCCATTTTCCGGGACTAAGAACTCGAACCATGTATGGGTTAGAAGTGATAAAGCTGTTGTATTCGCAAAGCTTCTATCAGACACCTTTAAGCCCAACGATACCCAATGCGATAATCCATATCCTTGCACTGTACGTGAAAATGATTTTATTCCACACATTACGAACAAAAGTTTGGTGAGCAAATAATCCGCATGCATTGGAACATGATTAACTCAACCTTCACTTCCCGCTTTGACTCCATACATTAGTATATGTGAACTTAAAAGAGAAATAAAACCACTGAAAGATAAGAAAGCTCCTGGATTTGATCTAATCACTGTAGAAGTACTTAGACATCACCCGAGCAAAAGTCAATCCATCTCCAATATGTCTCAAGCATTTAGAAAGTTGCTGAGGTTATTATGGTACCAAAACCATGAAAAGATCCACACAAAGTCTCCACTTATTGGCCAATATCTCTGTTACCACAAATCTCAAAATTATTAGAGAAGCTAATTCTTAACTGACTAAAGCCAATCGTTGAATCGCGCAATTTGATACCATCACATCAATTCCGATTTCGTAACAAAGACTCTACCATCGACCAGAGTAGCAGAAATTGAAAAATCATTTGAAGTTTTTTTAGACGTCGCGCAACCGTCCAACAAAGTTTGGCACGAGGATTTAATCAACAATACATTTCTCTCTTAGGGCCAGTTTTTCAGTGCGAGTTTAAGCTCGGTTTAAACTAAGTTTGCTTAAACGTTGCTTAACTCTGATCTACGTTGAACCATAGAAGCAGTTTTTCACTGTAAGTTTAATTTCAACTCAGCGATTGCTTTTTGTGTATGGCAACACCAAAAAATGTTAAATAATTAACGATATTTTTGATTATTTCTAACAGCTGGTCATTTTTTTGTCGACAGAAAAAAATTTAAATTTTTGCAAGACGTTGTAAGACGAAATCGTTCATAAAAACCTTTGTCTCCAAATATATAAGAATGGTTCGGCCGCGATTTTATTGTTCGAAGCCTTCTTAAAACTGTAAGGTTTAAGATTTCATACATTTCAGCATCAGTATCACGTCCTCTTCACCAGAAAAATTCATTTTGCTTCTTTTTTTAGATTCACATACACTTTCATTTTATTTGAATGAAGCAGATGAAAAATCACCTTTCGACTTTAAGTCGTATGGCACCCAGTTTCCTTCCTTTCGAATGAGCCACAATGATTTCAGGCGCTTGAAAATTGATTTTTTAGTAGCTCCCAATGTTATTGAAGGTTCCTCCTGCGTTTGGCACGAGCCTTCAACGAGTAACATCTCCAATTTTTCATCTTCAACTTTTTCACTTGGTCAGAGCGTTCCTTGTCTTCCGTGTCAAAATCTTCTTTTAAAGCGTCGAAACCAGAATTTACATGTTTTACTCAATGAAGCATTAGAGTGCCATTAATTTTCGAAAGTCGGAAAATTTTCCGCGGCACTCCCTCGTTCGATTTGTTTTACTCTGTGTAAAATTTCAGGTCAATTGGAAGTGGTGCCCCAACAGCTTCAAAATTTGGAAAAAACGGTTTTTGTGCACAAAACTCATATTTGATTGTTTATGTCTCAGACATTTTTCATTTTACATAAAAACTGTTTTAACAAAATTTTAAGATCTATCAAAGAGGAATAATTCATTCATATAATTTTTTTCGGTATTCCTAATAACAAATAAGCTGAAATTACCCGATTAAATCTAACAAGTTTTACAAATGCAAACAACTGCATAGTCGTTCATCGGAATATGAAACCAATTTTTTCTGTCCAAAAGTGGGCTGAGAATTGTTTATCTATCAAAATGAGCGTCAAGTAAATTGAAACACTCGCTAGCTCTTGAAAGTTCTAGTGACCCTATTTTCATGATTCCCACTCCAAATAATGGTATCTTTGTATTGATAAAGAAAAAGTTACAAACGAGGTGAATGTTCCAGTAATTATGACAGTCCCAGTCACTGTAATTGGTAAAAATTTTATTAATAATGTTTTTTGGTATACTTTTTTGGGTCTTTCTGTCTTTTTGTTTCTTATAGCAAACAGGTACTGAAATTATAAAATTTAAATTCGAAAATCAATGTTTACTAGGTTAGGTTAGGTTTGGAAGGCGTGCGCGAATGTATATACATATATATATATACATGTATGTATATATATGTATAAACCCGCACTTCCACTCGGAGACTTAATTGTCCATTGTTATTGCCCTCATTTAATTGCCCGGATGAGGCACGTCTCTAACCACGGTTTCCGTCAGCTGTCCAGGTAATATCTTTATTGAACCATTTGGTTTTCCGGATGAAGGTAAGAAGATCCGATAGTTCCACTTTCGTTATCTCTGTTAGACTATTGAAAAAGCACGACCGCAAACATTGGAGTCTGCTCATCTGCAGCCTTGGACATTGACACAGAAAGTGAAGAATCGATTCTGTCTCTTCTTCATCATGACAACTTCTGCACAGTCCGCTCGTTGGAATGCGCTACCGTTGAAGCATTGGTGCAATAGCACAATGTCCAGTTATGACTCCTGTGAGCAGTCGTACTGCAGATTTGTTGTACCCTAAGAGGACATTTGTCCTCTTTCTATCTAACCTTGGCCACAAGGCCCGTGAAACTATACAGTCATCTAGGTTAGTCCAAGCGTCATTTGACACCGCTATGGTGTACTCGTCTATTTTCCTAAATAGTTCACACATCGGAGATTGTATAGAGGTATCCGCCTCGTTAATGTCCATTTCAGAGCCCTTTCTGGCCATTTCATCTGCTATTTCGTTCCCTTCAATATTGCTATGTCCAGGAACCCAGCAGAGAGTGACCTTGTGGTGCTCAATGGCCATCAGTGAAGCACGACATTTCTTTACAATCTCCGATTTGACTATTTTGGATCCTATTGCCTTCATTGCAGCCTGACTGTCAGTAAAGATAGTGATATTTGAAATCGGAATCGTACTGTCTTGTAGAAGTCTAGCTGCTTTCTTAATAGCAAAAATCTCTGACTGAAAAACGCTGCAGCTGTCAGGAAGACGATACGACCGCCTTAGTTGCAGGTCTTCGGAGTAGAGACCAGCTCCAGTTCCATTCTCCATCTTTGAGCCATCGGTAAAGATGGTAATACCAGCATTACCTGTTACCGAACCCGACTCCCAGTCTTCCCTGGTTGGATAAAGAGTTGGGATTCTAGTAATAAAATCTAAATTTGAAATCATATAATCCGTGGCTACATCTAAGTTAGCTTTGATTCCATTTTGACCCCTCCGCTTTATCTCTTTCAAAATTGTAGAGTATCAATAGTTTGCTGATCTCCACACGTTGGATTCTCTTAGTCTAAGAGCTCCTTTTGTGGCACAGCCTTGAACAAACACCCGTAACGGTAAGAGATGAAATATCATATTCAGACCTTTCTGAGGTGCACTACTTACAGTCCCTGAGATCCCCAGGCTTGCAAGTCTCTGTATTTTTCCCATGCGAGCTTGGTTGCTCTTCTTACCCAACGCCTGCCACCAGACGAGAGATCCATAGGTGATGATGGGTCGAATGATTGTTATGTACATTCCATGAATAACGTACGGCGACAATCCCCATCTTTTCCTAAAGGTCCTTTTACAGGTATAGTATGCAGCCAGTCCCTTCTTCGTTCTCTCTTCGATATTCCTTCTCCAATTAAGTTTTGAATCCAGAATGGTACCGAGATACCTTGCTTCCGAAGAGAGATTCAGTGTCACTCCATCCAACTCTGGTAGGGAAAACTTAGGTATTTTTGTTTTCCTCGTGAACAAGACTAGCTCAGTCTTAGCAAGGGTAACTGCTAAACCGTTCCGTCTAGCCCAGTCGGAAATTTCGCCAAGTGCTGATGTCATAAGCTCACTAATCGTCGACAAGAATTTGCCAGGGATCAATATTGCTATGTCGTCAGCGTAGGCTACCACTCTCGTTCTCTTTTCCTTGAAAGTTCGTAAAATCTCATTAACTACTAGGAGCCATAGGAGGGGTGACAACACCCCTCCTTGCGGAGTTCCCCTTGTAGTCCTCTTACTCACGGAGCCAGTACCCATAGCAGCGTTAATGACTCTGCCTCTCAGCATTGTTCCAATCCATGCCACTATGAAATCCTTAGCTCCATGATCCGTCAACGCCTTACAGATGGTTTCCGTGTTTACATTATTGAAGGCACCTTCAATGTCAAGGAAACCTACTAAAGTGTACTCCTTAAAATCTAATGACTTCTCAATGATACCAACAACTTCATGAAGAGCGCTATCCACTGATCTACCTTTGCGGTATGCGTGCTGCGCGATGTCCATTGTGTGAATGCTGATAGTCCCTCTTATATATATGTCAATTAGCCTCTCAAGTGTTTTTAAAATAAACGATGAGAGACTTATCGGCCTATAATCTTTTGCAGTAGAGTGATTTAGTTTTCCTGCTTTTGGAATGAAAACCACCCTGACCTCTCTCCAAATCTTTGGCACATACCCCTCTGTTAGACATCTTGAAAAGATTTCCATTAGATGGATCCCCACGCTCTCAAGAGAATGCTGTAGCACGGCTGGTATAATTCCATCCGGTCCCGCTGATTTAAGCGGGTTGAATGAATTTATCGCCCAGGCGACTTTTTCCCTATCTACAATATCCAAGACGTCAGTCCTTGATGCCCGGACAAGATTTGCCATCTGGTTTTCGATGTCAGTCAAGAGTCTCCTTGATTTTACTCTAAGTTGTCCTAACTCTGCATTCCACCAAACAGTTTTTGGTTTGGATCGTGGCCTATTTTGTGGGCAACAAAGTTCAAAAGATTTATTCAATATCCCTGTCAGACGTTCTACTGCTTTGTCAATGTTAGCATTCCCTTGGCCAACTTTGACTTTCGTCGATGCAAGCTTTTGGGAAGCCGTTATTGAAAATTCAGACCAGTTCGCCCTTTTGGGATTTCTAAATGGCCGTGAGACCTCTACTTCAGAGTTTATGGTGAAAAGTTCCGACTGTGGTCCGAGAAGGAACAATTGTCTGATACCCTCCAATTATCAACCCTAATAGTATTGGAATCTGTGGCCAACGTTATATCAATGACTTCTTCCCTAACCCTGTTACGAAACGTTGGTTGATTACCCTTGTTGCATATAGTTAGGTTAGTAGAAAGAATATAATCAAAAATGGACTCAGCTCTACTGTTGGTATCAGAGCGGCCCCACAGTTCATTGTGACCATTTGCGTCACAGCCAGCCACCAAGTCCAATCCGCGTGACTCCGCATATGCGACCAGTTGCCAGATTGATTGTGGGGGCGGGCCTTCCTCATCGTATGGAAAGTATGCGGACATTAGCAACAAGCTACGCTTGTGCCTGTGTTCGCATACCACCGTTGTGAGGTCTCCTATGCTGTAGGGAGTTAGAAGAAAAAGATTAATGCTTTTCTTGGCAACTATACTTGTTCTTATCTTACCTTGGGTTGGTGGAACATAAAGGCGATAGCCGTTTAGCCCTAGTCCGTTAACCCTGCCTCTTACAAGCCAGGGTTCTTGAACCAGAGCTACGTCCACCCCCTTTTCTGCGATGAACTTCATCACGTCGAGCGAGGCTGAAGTGGAGTGGTGCAAATTAATTTGCACCACTTCCAGCTTCTTCCCTGTTGGTTTGTGACCCACCAGGAATACGTACCTTTACGGTGCCTAACCCAAACCTGATGCTGCCCTCGCAGCTCCTTAGTTTGGAAAGTGACGCCTGATCTACTGCGATCAATGCGTCACTACCGACTCCATTTTTGCAGGGAGTCATAGAGACTACCTGCCACTCTGATGTGCTAAGTGTCTGGTTTTGACGCCCAATAAGTCTCAGTATGGATTCCTGATCCGGAACCGGAGGAGGAATCTACACTGATACTATCGGTCGAATCGGAAGCCGAGACCGAGGAACTACTTCCAAACGGGCTCCCTGCCAGAGTGCAACAAGGCTGCTGATTGCACGCGTTAAGAAATCTAGGGATTTCTTCTTGCTGCAACCAACAACCTTAACACCCTTCTGCCAGCCAGCCCCATCGAAAACTAGCTTCTCGCTGTCAGCCCTGAGCATCGCCTCCATCAGCTTATCTTCTACAAGTAGCCAGTTCTCCGGCGTTATCTTCCCATCAGGGTTGACGTTGTCGATGATGGCTACTTGTAGCTCCATCGGAGAGTCGAAGGAGGCCGAAGGTTTCGGCTTTTTCCCTTGGAGTAACCTCATCGGACTGGGCTCTTTTCAGAGCCTTGCCCGATGAGGAACTCTTCTGTTCCCTATTTGGAGAGCCTGTGGACTTAAGCATTGGTGGCATGCTAACGCTTCCACCTGTGGCCTGGCCCGTTTGCTTCTCCTTTTGGCACGAGGAGGAGGTGGCGTTATTCTTCTCGAACTTTGCCACAACCTTCTCGTGCTTCTTGATAAGATCCTTCTCCCTTTTTGTAAAGGAAGAAGGATCTTTTGCGTAGGTTCGAAAGCTGGGATCCAATACCTCGATCCTCTTCGATCCCTGTCACCACGGCTTCCTGCCTGCCCAAAGTTGGCTTGGAGACACTCTCCCTTCCCCCCCCCCCCCCCCCCCAGTAGAATTAGTAGACTGCGCAGCCTGGGGTATCGCTGCACAGCCTAAGAGGTCGCTAGATATCGACGCCAGGTAGCCCTCTCGCCCACTACCTACCGCCGGCACTGGGGATCCTACTCCCTGCACCGTAAATTCTTCCTTTGCTGACTCACTCATGATTACAACATGCTCCTCCTCCCTGTGGGATTCCTTTTGAGTCTGCCATCCCACGCACAAAAAGACTCGGACTCGACCGCCCCTGACCTGGAGAACAGACGTCGTTGTGTGCCGCCCCTAACAAGGAGAAAACAGACGCACACTGGGTAGGACTTTCTTAATTGCTCATCAGCCGGCCTGCCTAACATGGGTACCCCTGTCAGGGGGACAGCCTAAGACTGCCCTCCGGTCAGTATAGCCCGACGAATCACTGCAACTTAAGCCCCCACACCACGACAAGGTGCCTACCCGTGCGGGTTTACTAAGTTATGTCTGCAATTGCGAAAATTAATACGATGGAACATTTAATGAACCATACCAAACGCTAGAAGATTATACTTAATGGAAAGCGACGACTTAGAATTAAAGATTGTCTCCCAAAATTTTGGAGTATATACGAAATTTTCTTGTTTCTCAAAACTTTAAACGTATTTTTTTCTAAATGTTGCTTTCTTAAGAATTTTTCAACCCATCAAGCTGTACCAAACACATATTATTCTGATGACTACATTTCTGAAAAATATACAAATTAATTCCAATTTATATGGTAAAAAATTCCCAATTTTTTGTAAACGCTCTTCAAAGTTAAGAACTCTCAATTTGAAATGTTTGTCCTAGTACCACTAGATTTAAAAAGCTAAAAAATTAATATGAAATTGAAAGAGTAGTCGAGTCTTTGCAAATTTAGAAAAAATAGTTCTAATTTTTTGGCAATGCTATTTTGAATTTTTCCAGCACCAAATGATGCTACGCTTTAGATTTACAAACAGAGGTGAATAGGCGAAACAGGGTTCATAAATTTTTCATTTCTATTTTTAAAATTAATTTAAAATCGCAAGGAAATGCTTATCAAAACTACATTTTGCAGTATTATTGATAATATTATGGAGATTTTTAATAAAAATCACATGCCTTTCTATTACCCTACTTCGTCAGTATTTCCCTATTTACTCTTTTTGTAAATTTAATAGCTTTTAGCGAGCCATCTTCACTACTAGTCAATATCAACTATTGTGTTTACTACCTCTAAGGTGGTCGCTAACTGCCGACTATCTCCTAAAGAGATATCGGAACGGCTCAAGGTACACCGGTATTGGGTACCAGGGCACAAGGACATTCTAGGCAATTGTAAAACCAATGAGCTGGCAATGCTAGCTACAACATTTCCTATTTCTCACATAACCCTATTAGCAATGTAGTGGTAATAACTACTGGGCATTGTCTGTTTGGTTAACATGTCAATGGATAACGAGTGCCCACAAACGACTTTTTTAGGAGCTGCCTTGATGAGGAAAAGGAAACGGCTTTTAACCTAATCTGCAATTGTCAGGTTCACTGTTCCTCAACAATCCAGCTGATCTCGAATCTTAATTAATTTTTATTTTGAAAATGAAAGTGTTACTGTTTTTTTTAGCGAATAAGTAAAAAAAGCAGTTGTGCGGGCATTTGTACATTCGTCAGGGCGATGTTACACGATCAATGTTACTAACTTTTAAATACATTTGTTTTCTTTGCCACCCTTTGCGTTGTTTGGCTTTTGTTAGTTTGTGGAAATGAGTGCTGTTTAAAAAATTACTTAATAATTTTTATAAAAACATGGTAATTCAATGGCCAAGTAACAAAGTGGCGGAGCTTATTTTAATAGTTCGCAAATTTTAAAGATTATTTTTCTGTGTTTTTCATATGTAAATACAATATTTTTTGTATAATTTGTTGCTATTTCCACCAACATTATCTCATATTGTCATTATAATTATTTTCCATTCAATTCCATTCCAATTGTTGAATTTTCATGCACTCCAAAATACAATTAAATACTTTTTAATCGGAAAAACATAGTTACAGATAAAAGTATTAAAAAATAACATTCAGCAAAAAACTGATAGTGTAATAGGGCATCAAACAACACGATGAAGAGAGTAAAAACAGAAAACATTGACAGCAAAACATTGATCGTGTAACATCGCCCTTACTTGATGTTAAAGCCGAAGTCGATTTGCACATCCCTACTCCCAACCCATTCATTCATACATTTTGTCCGTTGAATGTTTTGGCAGCCGTTGCGTTTGCTTCATCGGTGGTTTCATAGCTGGTTTCTGCATTTTTATATCCTAAAATACTTGAAAGCGAATTGGGACCTCTTCGCAATCTACCGGCAACACTTTTTTTTATCTCGCAGGGATAGATATCCCCGCGAACTAAGCGTTAAATTATTCATTTCTCATACAAACATGTTTTTAAAGCGGGTATACCCAACAAAAAAACAGCTATAATCATAAGATTTAATATTGTACCTAATGTTGAAATCTATACGTACTATATTCATATCCGACCCATTCAAATAATACAACAAGAAACATTAATTGGATCCGCTACACAATTCAATGTTGGATTCTAAGCCGCTTTTGCACTCGCAAATTACAAATAGCTTTTTCCAATTTGCTTCGTCGTATTTAGATGCTTTAATATAGTATAATGTTTTTCCACAAGGCTATTTACGTATCTTGCTAGTTGTCCTAACATTCGAAGAATCTATATAAGTACTGGCATATAATAATTAAGTTAACGATTTTTTGGAGCACTTATATACGATTTTAAAAGAACAATAAACTTCGTTGATGATCTGGCGTTTTTAATTCTAAATATTGGCTTTTTGTTTTGAGCTACAACAAAAAATTCGAACTTAATTAAACCTTAAATTGCATTAAAAACTTAAGTAACTATAACTTGTATGCTTATGGATTTACTTGAACACTTCTTGGGCTAGAATTTAATGATATTTTTAAGGGCTTTAATTTTATGAAAATTAAAATTGCATTTTAAGCGGGTAGAATTTTGAGTAACAGACTTCACTAGTAAAATATGTATCAAATACCAAAGTTATGATAAAAAATTCATTTTGATTTTTTTTAGGGGTTTGGTTTTGAGATACTCTCTACATAAGCTTTAAAATAGGGGAAGAAGGTTATGAGAAATTTCACCTCAACGTCTCGAGTGAAAGTCTATTGCACTACCCACTAGACTATCGAGTTCAACTAAAAGAAGTAGAAGTAAAACAAAAAATAACAAGAAAATTATAAAATCATTTTTGTAGAAACTATGAGTAGTAACAAATGATTGTTATTAAAATACCGAGATATAGAGTGGTGCACTGTCAAGATCGTGTTTTCTATGTATATGATGATAAAGTTGAATCCATACGATCATTCTGCCCAAAATACGACCATTTTGCATTGCTGTGCGATAACTTTGAGTCTCAAGGTTGGCAGCACTGTCCTTACCTTTTCTCAAATTTCATATTTTTGCATTATTTTTTACAAGTGATTATTATATTTTATTAATTTTACTTATATATTAAGTATAATGCAAATATTGACAACCAATATTGACTTTAAATGCATATGTATATAATTCTATCATTAAAAATCAGATCTATAGGCTTTCAAAAGTACCATTTTTTCAAAATGCTCATCTGTAAGTCTGCCTCGTTTAGGTGAATTTACTTGCCTCGCTACTGAAAATAAACGCTCTACGGATGTCGCTGTGGTAAGCGGTGTGTTATATTTTAGAAACATTTCTTTGAGGGAGGGATATTTGTTCAATACTTTTATACTTGAACCAGGATCAGCAAGGTAGCATGAATATTCACGCATAGCTGTAGTGTTGCCTTTTGATTGGTTTGAGGAGGTACTAGGTACTGAGTCTGCAAAAAAAAAAATGTTAAGTGAAATTTAATATTAAATATTGATGGGAACGCAAACCTTCTACGCTAAAATCAAAAAATATCAGCGACTCTTTCTTCTCTTGACTTTCCGACCGTTCTGTGGTTTCAATATTTTGCGTTACATCATAGCTCATATTTTTGATTGCTTCTATAACTATAGTGCTACATTGAAGTTGTTGCGTTTCGCGCAGTGGTGGATTCAACGCCTTCACCCATTCGAATTTCATTGCGGGGCATAAAACTGCAGCCACAACTGCATCATGTGCTACTGGAGACAAATTATAAAATGGTCGAAATCTTTCCATCAATGCATTTTCCATTTCTTTTGCCAATTCAGTAAGAATTTTTAATTGCCCTAATGTTTCTATTTTATTCAACTTATTTCGTAATGTTGCAAGTGTTGGCAAAAAGTAACCATAAAACATAGTTTCCTCCACTTGCAGAAAGTTTAGAGCTTCCAAAATTGGATTAAGCAGTATGTGATACTCTGAAAGATATTCAAGATCATGCGCCGATATAATTGGTATCGATAAGCTTGTACAAAGTTCCGGGAGCTTTTCTTTATTATCTAATATTTGCTCAACAGATTCGTAGAGCGAACTCCAGCGTGTGACTACGGGATATTTCAATTGTATGCCAAATGTAGAAATTATTGTTCCAGAAGTTTCTGTACGATTTACTTTATTCCAAAGATTTGAGCACTTCTGCATTATCTGTAAGCGGAAATAGTTTAAGGAATAGTCTCATTGAATTCAACTCACTAAAAAAATTAAATATATATTTTACATTTAAATGCCTCGTATACAGCTCTGGTTTTCTTTTCAATAAACTAATGAGATCTTGTGTAGCTAGCAGCTTCAATATATGGCTCACACATTTCAAGTGTTGTGGTGGCATTACATCTAAAATATCATTGCAAAATTCTTGAACTTCGTTGTCATTATTATCATCATCTTCAAAGCTATCAAGGCTTTCTGGATTTTCCAACATCGAATCGCTGACAACACCAAACTCCTTGAAGATCTTCACAAAATTTGAGCCATTATCGGTAACTGTTGCCACAATTTTTGTGCTAAGTAAAGCAAATTTCTTGTGAATTTCCCAGATCATATCGCGTATTTTTTCGTATGTATGCGTGCCCGTGAATCGTTTGCATGCCAAGAAAACTGATCTCCTCTTGAATTGGCCATTCCAATCTAACTCCAACCAATGACAGGTATACCCCAGAAAACTGCGATGTTTAACCTTCCATATATCTGCTGTAGTGCAGACCCAACGTTGTGTGGCTAATTGCCCTTTTAATGATGCATTCATATCCTCGTACATTTTGTCGATGTATGCCATCATGGATGGTTTTGCTGGTATGCTTGTTTCTTTAATTGTGCCACCGGCATATGTTAATAGTTCTTTAAAAGATTGGCTTTCAACAATTGACAGTGGAATTACATTTGAAATAAAGAGCTTTGATATGTAGTACATAAGTTGATCGTCTTTTGGCTTCTTTGAAACTTCATCCCTCTCCCTTGGCTTCCTGGAAGTTTCACTCTTTTCCAGATTATATTGTAAAAATTTATTTGGGTGTGTTTTTTTCAAATGACGCAAGAAATTAGATGTTACTTGCAGGGAGCCCCGAATTTTCTTATGGCAGGTCACACATTGTGCTATTACGCCGCGTCTCTGCTGTTGAAAGAGCGTTTGGTTTAACTATGAAAAATTTTATATTAAAAATTAGTTTTTATATTGATTGAACAGGTATTTATTAAAAAAAAAAAATTTTAATTACCTGTGCATCCACTTTAAAATACTTGGAAAATAAAATATTATCATTTTCTGGATATATACTTTCTGATGTTGTTGGTGAAGTATTTGAATTCTCTTGTTGATGCCGCTCTTGAAATGCAGTAAGGAATTTTTCATCTGGGTAGATAAATGTAATTAAAATTAACAAACTCAAAATATGTACACATTTTTACATGCCTTCATTTCGGATATTTTCTCCTTGCAATTGATGTACCAGCCACACATTTGCATCATCCATAATTTCTAGTGGTTCGTTCTTTATTTGCATATCCGTTTCCATTAAATTATCCATTTCTATATAATAAATTTAGAAATCATAAAAGCTTGTTGGTTTATATGAAAATTAGATGAATACAAAAATTAAGAAAATGATCGCCGTGTTGCCACATAATAAAAATATAGAATACCTTCTTATTCTTCTTTTAAATTTTTATTCACAATAGAATAGTAAACAATGGTATAATAGTGGAGGGCCAATGAATGCGGCACGCGGTCACTGGCGGCATGCGGTTGTCAAAATCGCCTCGCGGCACCGCTTCATAAAGAGTTGTAGTTTATTGAATTTTGAAAAGAGATGGGTGAGGCATTTCCTTATTCAAATTATTTTTTTTTTTACAAATAATTCTGAACAAAAATTTATCAAACTAAAAAAATTTCTATTGTGGCAATACGCGGCACAAGCGGCAAGGTAGAAAGTTGGTCTACTTTGAGCGGCACCCTGGCCGCATGTGAATACGTTGATTTTACATTTATTTGACAACCGCTTGCCGCCCGTTGCCGCGTTCATTGGCCATTCACTATAACGCCGAACACAAGCTGTCTTATTTGGTGTCGTACAAAAATGATAGAAATAAAGATTACGCTCTCAGTTGCTCAAATTTTATTTCATTCTACGCATGTACGTCACGTTATACAAGCGAACTTGTATGTGAAATTTAAAATAATTGTGTAAAATAGTGAAAATAATAATAATTACCTTTTTATAGTTTTAGATATATATATATATATATATATAATAAATAATTACACTATACTTACCCATTTTAAACTGCAAATTGTAAATTAGTTTTGTATTGAAGCTGTTGCCGCGCCTGCAAAAACTTCTCCAGCACTCGTACATCTAACGGAAATTGGAAGAAACTAATATTGGAAGCCTTATTGGCATTACAATTACCACTATTAAATACCGCACACTTCATTTTAAATATATTAATATTATTTAAATTAGTAAAATAACAAGTTTTCACTCCAACACAGTAACAAACAGTAATTTTTTGTTTTGTTGTGATTCAATAATAACAATTTACCACAATATATTTCATTTTAAACAGTTAATTTTATTAAATCAAATAAAATACAAATTTGTTTTTGTTTAACAGTGCTCAGTAATTTCAAATAAATAGTAATTTTTTCGTCTGTTGGGACGTCACAACCATATCAACTGGTTGGCAAAAAAAAATGTAAAGAAAGTAACGGACCTGCGCAAGTCGTAATCTTTATGTCTAAAACACAATCAAGCTTTGCGGCTGCGTGCTTTGATATGATATTTATTTGCTTCATATCGTTTTTGTTTTTTCTGCCATTTTAGTTTTTCTCAAAACACAAAATTACGTGCGTCAAGTTTTTTTTTTGTTTTGCCAATTATTAAAGAAATAAAATTCCAAAATTATGGATTCGGATGATGATGATTTAATTGATTCCAAGTTTTTAACTCTCATGGCATATGGTGGTTACTCAATCAACAAACAGCAACAAAGGTCTGCGCAACAACGACAATGGATCCGAGAACTCTTACAAAAAATCATACTCACGCACCAAAGAAATTAAATGTCCCTCAAAAGAATTCATTTTATTCATAACAAGTTACATTCAATTATACATATTTAATCAGTAATATTTATGCACAAAACCCGTTTTTTCTTTTGTCTCCATTCATACTTTGATAACAACTGCCAAAAAGCGTTGAAAGTAGAAAGTAGCTCTACTCTCAGCGTTTCAGCTGAGTTGATCGTATTTACGATCTAAAGCCTGAGACCAAATTGTGTTTTGCTACGAATGATTGCATACGATTCTAATTTAAACCTCAAAGCAAAGCAGCTTCAAAGCCTAATTGTGTTTTAGGTATTATTTCTATCATTCTAGGGTTTCGTATCCTCTCATTTGTCATAAATTCTTTAAATTTTTATACGGCAGTATATGACATCTTGTGAATCGGCCAAATGGATCTGACGGCAACAGGATTATAACAAGTGGTAGCAACGATAACAAAGTGATAACACTCGCAAATGAACTCTCAAAAACCATATGGGGAATCTTTTTTACAATAAGTTAACGTTACGATTTTGTTAAACGTTTGTTTGTGTTTCTTGTGTCTTAGAAACGTGGTCATTAACAACCTTCAGTTTTGCTGCAAAGGCACAGACATGCCAAAATCAACTGTCGCAAGAGATAGTGGCACAATGGACTACAAGATTATTGGAGGAGTTCCACAGGGATCGGTTTTTGGTCCAGCCATGTGAAATTTAATGTATGACGAAGTACTACAACTGAGTGTTAGTGAGGGTACGAATATAGTGGGATTCGGTCACGACATTACAGTAGTAGTGGTAGCAAAACACCTGGGCGAAGTGGCTAGTATTGCAAATGCAACAGCGGTAAAAATACAGAACTGACTTAACACAGTGGGGCTTTGGTCCGCAAAGCATAAAACAGAGGCTGTCTTGATAAGCAGCAGGAAAAAAGTGGAAATAGTCAGCGTCAAAGTCGGGGACTGCACAATCACATCAAACCCAGCTATAAAGTATTTAGGTATCATGATTGATAATAGACTCAGTTTTAAGGCACATCTAGAATATGCATATCAAAAAGCAGCACAAGCAACAGCGGCTCTATCAAGGATCATGCTGAATGCCAGAGGTCCCAGACAACGGCGAAGACAACTATTGAAAGAGTTGTTAAATCAATAATTTTTTACCGAGCTCCAATATGGATTGAAGCGCTAAAAGTGAAGTCATATGTACGCGGAATAAACTCGACATATCTGCTCTGTGCACTAAAGGTATGCGACGCATTTCGTACGGTTTCAGAAGAGGCGGCGCTTTTCATAGCCGGATTATACCCACTAGATCTTGTAGCAAAAGAACCTTTAATAACAAACACATTAGGCGCAGAGTCTAGATAACCTGCAACTAACACGCAAATACGAAAGGCATTATAATCGCTGAATGACAGAATCGCTGGAATCATGCGAAAAATAGTATATGGACACAAAGACTCATTTTAAGCCTAACCGACTGGCTGACCAGAGCACATGGCGAGGTAAACTGCTACCTGACACAAATGCTCAGCGGATACGGGTACTTCAAGGGTACGTCTACAGACTCGGCCACGAAAATAATGATTCCTCCAATCACTGTGGACCAGGCAGCATTTGTTCTTTGAATACACACGTTTTACGCCATTAAGAGCCGCGCTAAACAGAGCTGTTGGTGACACTATTACGCTGGAAGGAATCGTAAATCACATGCTCAAATCCAAGGAAATGTGGAATGTTGCAACCAAAATGGCCACATTGATTATGATGGATCTCAGAAGACTCGAGCAGGAGAGGCGCTCAGATGAAAAAAGTGGGGCTTAAAGCTTTTTCCCCTCGGAAGTAATACTTAACGGTAGTCCCGCGGGGTGAAATAAACTTGATGATGGTGGCTTTAGTCGGTAGGAATCCGCCATAATCGGGTAAGAACAGGAGTTCTGCGGTGCCTATGTAAGGTTTCCACCTTTCAAAGCACAAAAAAAAAAAAACCTGTTTAGAACTGTTAATAAGAGAGTGATGAGAGTGTAGCGTAGAAAATTTTAACTACTTAAAATGGCGTTCGCTTAGCCGTAGCAAAAATTGATTTTGTGCATTTAAAATCAAATTGAAAAACTGTTACCAACAGTTGTATTACCGTGAATGCGACCATTAGTTGCGTGAAACTCTAGACTATTTAGATAAAAAGAGAAACGCCAAAAAAAGTTCATCAAAAAGTTCACCGAAAGGTTTTGTCTATCACCCTGCCGTTTCTAATTCGTGAAATTCCAAAGTGGTTTAATTTCCATCTTAAAATAAAGTTATGGACGATTACGAGTTTGTCAACTGTCAAACTGACTGATTATAAATCACAGTTGCTATTTCTCTTACTCTTATGGGAAGTTTCATGGGGAAAGACAATAATATTAGCTGTGAGGCAGAATTATCAGCTGTTTCAAAAAAAAATCATATCAGCTTCGCCTTTTCGCCTCATGTACTCACTGCTCACAACAACGCGTTTCTAACACACTCTCACAACAGTTGTCAAATGCCACTTGCAGCTAGTTTTCAACTTATACTATGTTCCTCGAGATTGCGTAGTTTCGATCATTTCCATGCTTTCGGTTAAAATTGCATTGAAATGCGCAATTTTGACATATAAAATTATCTCAATCGAAATGAGGTGGTTTCAACGAAACCAAGCAAAAATCTAATGCAACCCTGAATGTGTTCACTAAAAATAATTTGCTCTGATATTTCTATACTGATATTTATATTTTGCTTTGCGTACAACGAAAATATAAAAAAAAAAATTTGTGGACTGCGCGGGAAGAGGAGCTGCGTAGGGGGGGGGAGGGGAGGGGGGAAACGGCCATACATATGAACAAATTGCGGAGGAGCTGCTGCGGCAAAGCTGCATAGTGGCTACGGTTGAAGTGAAACAAGATACATAATAATTGACGCTTTCTCTATGTGCTTTTATTTCGTTGCTAAATATTTCGTTTATTATTTTGGTTCTCTTCGTATTCAAATAGTTAAAACCGAAGCCGTCGGTGGTCGCCGTAGCCTAGTGGTTAGTGTGTTGGACTGCTACGCAGAGGTCCCCGGGTTCATATCTCGGCACGCTCAAAAATCAAAAATAGAAAATAAAAATATTTCTACATGGCACCCCCTCTTGGCTGGCAATGGCAAACCTCCAAGAGTAAAAAAAATGCCTACGAAAAGCTTTTCATTTCGCCGTTCGGATTCAGCATAAAACTGTAGGTCCCTTCCATTCGTGTATAAATATAACTCACACAACATGAATGGATGCGAAAAGCTCGGCCAGCTCCTTGGGCTGTTATGTCATAATAGTAGTAGTAGTATAGAAAGCGTCAGCATTTCACCACAAGAAATAAACAATGAACTGTCAAACGAAACCAGTTTCACAATGTGAACGATTCTAGTTTCGTTCGAAACCATTTTGCCGAAACTCAATGGGAACCAGTGCTGTCGTTTTGAAAATTTTAACGGGAGGAATTTTTCCTTTCGAGCGGAGGATTTTGCTTGACAACGGAGGAATTTATCAAAATGTCTTAAAAGTTTTCAATTAAGTATAACTTAGATAATTGCTAACAGTTCCAATAACTGGAAATAAACGGTGTAATATAAAGTATTAGAATTAGTAAATAATAATAAAATAAAGAAATAATCAAGATTAAAAAAACATTTCTTCGCTCTTCACATAACCGGACATAAAAACATAGGATGTTATATGTGGTATTTTTGAGCAATTGTCAAGAATTACAAACATTAACACAAAGACAAGCAAAAACGTCAGGAAATGGAATACGAACTTTTAAATTTTGACAGTAACCCAGCGACAAATAAAACAGAAAGTCCTAGTAACAAACATTTCACAGACATAAACGAAATGAATATAACGCAACAGAAAACATTTATTTTTATTTACGTTTATTTTGCATTCCACCCAAAAATTCAAGAATGTGAAATAGGAGGATCGAGATTTGAGCGGAGTACCTTCGACAATACTGATGGGAACATAGTATTACTTCCACGTGTAGCCTAGTGTAAACATTCTTAAAAAACGGCCAAGTTTAGGTGGAAAATGGGAAGTTGGCAACACTGATTATTATATAAATTTCTTTGTGCATAACGGTATGACGGATTGCAGTGAACTTTATCACTGCAGGGTTAAAGTTCTCTATGGCGTGAAGTGAAACATTTTGAAATGAGAAGGAAAAACATATTTGTTTAAAATTTTTAACATATTTTGATATAAATATTTGAGTGCATAAACATTTTACAATGTAGTTTGTTCACAAATATATGAAACTTACGCTCTAGTGAAGCTAACATTTTTCATCCAGAAAATTAAATAAAAGTTTAAAGCTCATTAAACTTTAACTAAAATCATTTGTAATGGTAAAAATTAAATTATAGCATATATAAAAAATAAAATTTAATACAGATACTTAAATATGCACAAAACATTTGCTTCAAATTTTTGTGTCAATAAATTTGTTTGTTATTGCTGCTGATGTTGATGACATTCTGCTTCAAACCCTTTCGCATTGATGGTGCATCATTTCCAACAGTTGAGATAATAAGTAATCGCTGAGGACGTGTTGAGAGACTCAGTGGCGGAATTATTGTTTGTATAGTCCGTTGTTGGTATTATTGTAAAACTTTGTGTTTGCGGAATATTCAAATCATTATTGCTAAAATAAGTTGCTGCTCCAATTCTTTCATTTTTGTTTATATTATTTATGCTTCTGCTGTTTATTGCTGTAGAAGTTATGCATTTTGTTTTACTACTAGTTATAGCTTAAATTCAAGTATATATAATTTTTTGGTTTATAAATGAAAAATTATCATCTTAGAAATGTGATTTGTTTGGGTCTTCTTTGGTTTGAATGTAGTCGTTTATTTTTTCGAATATGTTTGCAAGTGTTTTGTTTGTTTATAAATTGGAAAAATAAACGAAAAGTATTTTTTTTCGCAAGTGTCTTACTAATTTTACTCGAGGCATCATCTTCCTGTAAATTGGCTTCACTATATAAATTTCGATCTGATTTTGTCGCCTGCAAACATACAAAAATTATATAAAGTGATGCTTGTTAGTCCAACGGTTTAACTATGCGACCACGATTGTTTGCTGGTTACCTCTCTGAATTTATTCAAATAAGCGGTTAATGGGCCGACATAATTATCGAAGCCTAAATTTGAAAATGCAAATAGCAGATCGTCACCATTTACGGTTTTGCGGTTCTCTTCAATACTATGTTCAATTGCTTCCGATGTTATGAATGAAATAAATTCCGAGACAGTTTCCTGTATACATTCACGGGCATCTTTCGCAACTTTGCCATTGTCCGGCACTGTAATTTTCATTATTTTAATTATATTGCAAATAGGCAGAAAACGATCTTGTTCGCGTAGCATATAATTTGAGCCGTTTTGTTTGTCCGATTCATCTAAAGAAAATATAATTCTTATGAAAAATAGATATGTATAACCTCCTTTAAAATCCTTACAATCTTCTTCGTCTTCTTGCGTGATAAATTCACTTGTATATTGCTGTGAATTACCACTTGTACTCATTTCCTTTCGTATGTAATATACGTGCAGCAATTTCACAACTATTGTTGATATATAAATTAGTATTTAATTAAAAATTGTATATTCCTAAAAATTACAGATTTTCTGTGTTTTTCCTTCAACCCTTTTGTTGTTTATTTTCTCTTTTCTTAGAAAAATAACTGCATTGCCATATTGAAGTTTTTTTTTATAAATTTTTATTTTTGGCAAGAAATTGACACTAAAGATTTCCGTAAAGTGTTGCCAGTTAAAATCCCACAACAAGATTTTCAAACTGATAACTGATATGGGCTACTCGAATTTTGAATCACGTTGCAAAAGAATTTTTAAGTCATGAGTTGTGAAACATGCTTAATCAAGTTAATGACTAGAGCGCTCGAGTAATTACATTACACCAACAACTGCATGTTTGCCCGTTTTAGTTCCCAAATCTGGCCAAAAGCCATCGCTTTCAACTCAAAAATACTATTATTACTCTAATTAATATCTGTAATGATATAAAAATTTCAAGATGGTACGATCACCATTTTTATGTCAAAGTGTATAGTTTAGGTTAGAGTGGCTATCGAGAGACACACTTAGCTCTGAATGGACAATTGTGATACGACATATGCACCATACACATTGACGACGGCAGCTACACGACTACCAAATTATTAAAATAACATGTTCTTATGGAGACGATTATTTTGGCGACGACACGACCACATGACCACCGACTTCAATTGTGGCTGTAGCCAATTTTAAATCATTTTCTAATTTGAAAAGCGACAGAGAGAGAAGAGAGTTTGCCTTTGTTGTTTTGGCTGTGTTTGCTGCTGGTGGTGCCACTGTCATTGTGTTTAGTAGCTGACTACACGGCGACAGTTTAGCTGACAGAATTTCGTAGTAGTGTGTTCGTGTAGCTGCTGTCGTCAATGTGTATTGACCAATAGTTGAGCCTACTAACGCCTATTCCGAACGGTTGTGTGGCAATTTTTTATCAGCTTTCTTTCTTATAATCCTCATACACTTCATACTGATAGTAAATAAAGGATGGTTATAAGAATTAAACACCAGACGAAGACGGGAATCGAATCCGAACCTCCCGGATGAAAGTCTAGAGCACTATCCACTAGACTATCGAGGTCGTCAAAGTGTATTATTTGCTATATTTTTACAAAGGTCTTATTCCCGAAAATAATTTATTAAGTTTTTGCAATTAATTGTATTACAATTAACAATACGTATTTTAGAAGACGATTGTCAGAAAAAGCAAAATTGCACAAGAAATAGGCTTGCCAACTAGGGGGAAATTCCCCCATTTTGGGGGAATAGTGAAGCTCTAGGGTAATGGGGGAATGACTCCAATATTTGGGGGAATTTTAAAACAATGTTTTAGGTAGGATTTCATTTGAAAAAATGAAAGAATATTCATAAAATTTATCAAAATTAGATTAAATAGTGCCGCGCATTAAAAATAAATAAATTGTATCTACTTGAATATGGACGGCCATTGTTAGAGTCCAGTTTCGACAAAAAACAGTAAGAGATTTCAATATCTTTCATTCAAATATATATAATAAAAAAATCGCTTGAAAGACAATACAAACTCTAAAAAATATATATCTATTGATTTTGACCTAATCTTTAAAAACGGAGTTTACGTACTTACAGTGCTATTGTTCCTTTGGTGCGTCTTTTTCGGTATGTTATATCCTAATTGAAAATTATTACTAATGATAACAAATATAGGTCACTAAAAGCTATAAAGTGAGGAACAGATTTTGAAGCTGAAGCGTGAAGTAACAATCTGTCAAAAATAAAATGTATGCATTTTCATTGTAGTTAAACATAATGTGAAGTTGTCGCTACCGCTGAAGCTGCAGATGAAACGCAAAATAAGCACTTTTCAACTTTGTCGCGCTTCAAACATAACAACTGATCGTCAAAATAAAAAAGTGGATGAATGCACTAAATTATTTATAGAACTTCTAAAAGAATTTATTTGGTTTACAATTTAAAGCACTTTGATTGCATAAATGTGAAGAAAAAATATGATTGTGTGTGTTTCCAATTAAAATAAACATGACCTTCAGGGGTGCACATTCCGTTCACATTTTTCTTTGTCGCGCTTCAATGTTTGCTACGCCACATTCTGTACTTCAGCTACGTACTTTACGCTTTACGTTCTGTTCCAGTCTTAAATGTATCCAGCACTAGGGAAATTTCAGAAATGAAAAACGGGGAAGAGTTTTTCCCAAATTAATATTAACAAAAGTTCTTTTAGAAATCGGCTGTCAACTACTATTACGGGGTCAATTTTATATGTTAAATATGAAATAGAATACAATGGGGGAGAAAAAATTTAAAAATGGGAAAATGGGATGGTGGGAAAAAAAGAGTTGCCAGCCCTGACAAAAAATCTTGTTGTGTGAAAAATCAGGCGACAATACCAAAAGAGCACCGATAAAAATCGAGCCAAAAATGTGCTCAAGAATGTTGATAACTTTCCTTAAAATTTTTTAGAAGTTTACCCAGCGTCTACACCTGCCAGTGCTGGCATGCCAATGCTAACATACTCACATTTTTTCACTAATACACTCACACTTTTCTCATTGGCAGATTCATTGGCAAGCATATTTCGATGCCAATGATTTGACGTAAGCCGACAATAGTTGACGTTTCTTCCATTGTGAGATAAAACAAAAACAAAGTAGAGCGGAGTGAGAAAATTTTTAGAAATGGAGTGTCTGACATTTTATTAGAAATGAATTGGAATGATAAATGGCAGGACACCTACGTCACAAAGATAATTTTTCTGTATTTTGACAGATAATACATATTCTGAATTGGCATGCCAGCACTGACAGGTGTAGACGCAGTGTTAAGCTACATAATCATGACAATGTCGAATTGGTCGCATATCCTAAATAATGAATAATAAATTTGCAGAGGGATTACACAAAATATTATTTGAATATTTCAATAACTGCACTTAAGCTCAAATGAAACCTATAAAGTTTATTTGGGTACCAAAAATTGATTAACTTAACTTTGGATTCTATGGATGATATCTTACTCTGTCAAGATTTTTGTTTGTCATATCCTTTTGACACATCTGGGCCTTTGCAACAAGAAAGCAAACTTAGTGTTGTTATTGTTCTGTTGTATAGCAAACATGATATAATAATATGTCAGCAGTCAGTTGTTAATTATTTGGAAATAGTCAATGGTCATAAGTTTATTTAATATTATTAATTCAATATAATATTTATATTATTTAATTATATAATTAATTGATGCTTTTTTATTATAAATTAGTAGTACGATTTATTTACTAATTTTTATCAATTAAAAATTTCTTTAATTCAAAAACGTAAATGTTTTTATTTGCAAAACAATGGCAGCTATTATTATTTGTTCAAGTATGAATATAACTTCACTCATCAATTTTAAATACACAGAATGAACTTATGAATGGATGGTGCAACACTCTTTCATAGTTTTTATTTTAGCATAACTTAAATGTTCCTAAGTTAAATAATTAGCAAAAATTTCTATACTCTCGGAACAAACAAAATGCATTTAAGCATAATAAATTGCATTTCATCATATGGCCAATAATCCCAAAATATACAATAATAAATTTATTTTATAGGCTTAATACTTAAAACTACATCCATAGTTATATTCTTCGGCAATTTTGCATCGAAGAAATATTAAAATTTTCATAATGTGGCAGCATCAGATAGCGATCATTTGTAAAATTCCTTTTGTACGCTATTCTCATCAGTTGTTCCATCGTCACTGTGTTGTTATTCGATCGCTACGCGTTGAGCTCTCGCGGGTTTTGTTAATTATTTTACAGTGTTTAATGCATAATAACTTTATATATTGCTTTTTAGTGTGTTCTTGCTATTACTATTACTCAGTTTGCGGCAAAAAAAATGGATAATTTAATGGATGCGAGTGAAATACAAATAAAGCAGGAACCGCTAGACATTGTCGATGTCGCTGACGAAGAGCAACAAACGCAGTTTGAGGATTTTAACGCAAAGGATGTAAAAGGTGAGAAAGTTTTGAACTTTGATTTTGTTACTAATTAAAATATTGTTATAAATCAAATTTGCATGCATGTAGATTGGTAACCAATTTTAATATTCTTTATAATGAACTTTGACGCAATAGCCCTTTTTGCATGTGAGGGTGTGTGTGTGTGCGCGCGTACTTCGCTGCAAATAAAAGAACAAATGACGGTAATAAAGTTGATGTAAAAAGGAAAAATTTTGTAGGGTTGTAATTTTTAGTACATACCCAATATATTATGAGGCTCAATATTGTATCGAGTGAAAATAAAAATGTGCAACGAGAAAAAACCCACCTTCTTTTTTAAAGATGGTGTCTAGTGTTCCGGCCTAATTTTCAAGGTTATTTTGTGAATTTTTCGTTATAACAAAAAATACAATCTTTTAATTTTTTATATGTCCTTATTGACATCTTTAATTGTACACGAAAATTTTTTGAAGTTTATTTTACTATATTTTTTAGTGTTTTTTACGTCCAAAGTGAACACCTATAACACTGGATACAGTGAGAATACATATATTACGAATGTGAAAATCCCATTCATTCTTTTTTCATATGTGAATGCTGCTTTACTGACGCAAATAACTCGTCAACTATAGTTTCAGCCGAGCAGAGATATATATAATTTGAAATATAATTTAAGTAAGCTTTTTTCAATTAATGGCTGAGATATGGGTGCTGAAAATAAAATTTTGGTGTAGTTTTTGGGTAATTTTCACACAAGTCGTAGGCCAAGTAGTTCTTTCTCACAAAATCTCAAGTATATTGGGCGTTTCTCTAAGTCTAGTATATGCCCTTGAACGGTACAAAAATAGGGACAAATTGTAAAACTTTCCAATTCGTACAAGGAAAAAAACAAAATACATAGTAATCCATTTTGCAACACTTAAAAGCTTTTCCTAGAACGATACCCGTGTATATGTTCAATGCAATGAAGTGTAGTATATCAAATGCAACTCTGTGCCTCTCCTGACTCTGTGTTTACATTTATTTTTCATATCTTCTATATTACAGTTCTACCACGTTAATGAGCGTTCTCGAATCGTAGTATAATTTGGTATAATATTTTGTGCTATCTTGCAATTATACCAGACTTAGAGAATCACCCTACTATTTTAATCGATAGGACATTTCATTACAAAAATTTTAAACATAACATAAAAAAAACAATTTTTAACAAGATATTTGTCCGTAAATAGAACTGTAATCCAAAAAAATCGTCATTATGTCTTATTTTATAAAGTTGTAAAAAAACTGGACATTTTGCTTCCCGTTGCGTTTGACAAAGGAACATGGACATAGCTTTCAAAAAACGGGACAGTCCCGGTGAAAGCGGACGGTTGGCAACCGTGGTTATGATGCGTATTACAGAAGTTAGCGACAGTCAAAGTCAAAAGTTTGTGAAAAATAGGAAAATTAATTATTTTGATTGTATTTTAAATAAAAGTGAAAAAAATAAACATTCTTTTGTTTATGCAAAATGAAACATCTAATAACTCAAATGTTATAGGGTGGCATAACAAAGAATATTGTTCGCCTGTGTCAAGTGTGCATGTTTGATTTGGACACCAATAATAATTGGGGGAAAAAATGTTTTCCTTGATGGGTATAAGATCCATGCAAATGGTATAAAATCTATATTAGCTATACAAGATCAAAAGTCTACTCTAAACTTTCGAAGAAAAATCACATTACTTTGTTTTTTTTTTTTTTTAACGCGATATATTTTTTGTTTGTTTTAATTTATAAAGGAATGCCGGGTGAGTTAGGCCACCGCTTTATTTTACAGTTAGATCTCAAATGTCGTTAGTGTCAAGTTAATGGCTTTTAAAATGATCACTTTTGATGTAAATCCGTTTTCCTTATTTATGAAATAAATTAAGTTTACAATTTTTAACAAATAAAGTTTTTAGTGAACTTTTCAAAAAGCCACAAAGTGTAAATTATTCAGTGTTTTTTAAAGGTAAAGATGTATATTGTAAATAAATAAATATATTGTAAAACGTGTGTATTTTTAATGTACAAAAACAATTTTGGTGTTATTTCGTCATGGAAAATATTTGTGTTTACATGCGCAAATGGCGTCTTTCGACTAATATGGGCCACTTGAGTCGAGTGAGTTGGGCCACCTAACAATGTTTGTGTTTTGTCTAAGACGCCGTTTTTATGTGCGAAACTCGTATTTTAAGTGAAATTAGCGTAATTCCGGGAGGGATGGAACTCCTTCTTTTATAAATCATTGCATATTTAAAGAGAATTGCAAAAATAGTTAATGTAATATACTAAACTTTAGTTCGAACCGTTGTTTATAAATAAATACCATCACCATTATCTTTAAGCAAAATATTTATTTCATTTTAGGCCGTAGTTACGTTAGTGTATACTATTTTATTTATTTATTTACTATTTTTAACATCCTAATACAACATATCTTATAATTTATAGTATTAGTCAAAGTGTGTTAAAATTAATAGAATAGAGTTATATAATTGACAAAACAGAGTATTTAAAAAGTTAGTTTAATTTAAATTAAGAAAAATGTTTTAAAAGTCCAATTTTGAATTGCGATGCGTTGCTTATTATTTGTAAATGACTAGGAAGGGGGTTTCATAGACTCATAGTGTAAATAAAAAATTAACGATTAGATGTTAAGTTCGAGTGTTTAAATATAATTAAATTATTAGATCGATGTGATGGCGTAAATCAAAGTGGTTCATATAAATCATTAGGCTCCTTGGTGAAAATAATCTTATACAAAAAAATTAGATTCTTGTACTTTAGAAAATTGTTAAGGCTAATAGAGAAAATCTGTTTAGCATAGCTGTACCTGGCAATGTTATTGTAATGCTTGGTTTTCAGTATGTCATATTTGGAATCAAAGAGAGAAAAAGAGAGAATTTCCCATATGAAATTTGCCAACATGCTGGCATATTTGATTGAATTTGACATAGTGAAAACCAGGCATAAAAGACATTCAATTTTCTATTGCTCACAGCGTTAGTGACGCATATATTTCGCAACCGTACAACAAAGTGGGGATTTCTTAAGTTTTCACAAGTTTAAACAGGGGAACAATGCTTGGCAAGTCCTGGTAAGGTCAGTGCTTGGCTTTTGTTCCGATGTCCCGGGTATAATTTTACAGATTTGACAAAAAAAAAATATATATATATTTTTTTTTTTTTGAGATATTTTATTGCCTGACAATCTTTTTCAAATATTTTTCCCGAATGAATATAAAATTAAAATTTTTTTAAACAATAAAAATTATGAAAAAATGATTCAATTTAATTTTAACAAACAACAGTAAAATGAACAAAAGTGTTTCCGCTACAATCTCCCCCTCTGCCACAGAAATCGTCCCGATGAAGTGGCAGCATAACAAAGAAATCAAATATTGAAATTCAGGTATCACATCTCCCCCTTTGCCACAGAAAACGTCTCGTTGAAGTGGCAAGAACGGATATTTTTAATAATTAGCCTTATTATTTCGAGATTGTTGGTTGTTGTGTTGTGCTAAGTTTAGAGAGTTTAGAGGACGTCCTCGACGTCTAATTGGATAAATAGGACGATCAGATGCCCCTTTATAAAGTGTTAAAGCTGAAGCATGATGAGTTGCTAATGGTACGTACATCAGGTGTATCTTCTGAAGCGATGACGTAGCAAGCGGAGCCCTTTCTTCCAATTATTCGGTAAGGTCCATCTCGACGAGGTACAAATTTTGAAGTTACTCCTTGATTTCCTTTACTTAGGATGTGTGTTGCAACTAATACTCGATCCTCAATACTAAATATGTTTTGCGGTTTCCTTTTTGAATCGGTATAAAGTTTGTTTTTATCTTGCATGCGTTAGTCGTTTTCGCGAGCTATCTTTAATACATCGACAAGTTTAAGTAAATGCGGTGTTATTTGTGGAAAAAAATTTTCTGATTTTATAATTGCTTTTAGTTCTTGATGTGCTTCCAAAGGTGTTCGCAATTCACGCCCAAATGTCAAATACGCTGCTGAATAGCCCGTGCTCTCGCATTTCGATGTGTTCATTGCGAATCTAATTGCTGGTAATTTAGAACTCCAGTTATTATGTTCTCAACCAACGTAAATGGAAAGTAAAGTTTTTATATCTATATTTTTCCTTTCCACTGGATTAGACTCTGGATGATAAACTGGTATAAAGCTTTGTTTTATATTTAAACAATATGTAAACTTTTGCATTATCGATGATATGAATTGACCAGCATTATCACTATGTAAGCGCCTTGGAATTCCATATCTTAAAAATACTTCGTGTAGCAAAATTGTGGCACAATCTTGTGCTGATGCCTTTTCCTTTGGAAATAATTCAGTCCATCTACTACACAACAAATCGACTGCAACAATTTCAAAACGCTGATTGCTTGAAACTGTTTGCATAAAACCAGTAGGTTTCTTATTAGAGGGTTTATATTTTTTGCATTCTATACAGGACTTTACGTAATCAGCAATTTCTGCACGCATACCTGACCAGTAAAAATGTGGGGTTATACCTTGGATAGTTTTTTCAATTCCAAAGTGACCAGCTGTAGGTGCATCATGGTAATTGTATAATATCGTTGCTCGTAATGATTTCGGAATTACAAGTTGGCCATTTTCTGACTCTTCTCCTTCGCAAAATCGATAAAGAACACCATCCACCAATATGTATCCACGATTAGTATGTCCTAATACATCTTCCTCGTCGTTTTCGAATGAATCAATAATTCTCTTAATATCTGGATCATTTAGTTGCGCGTTTCGAATTTCTTGAGCTCCTTTATGTGGAAAATCAATTTCAATACACATGCATTCACAAGTACGATGCGCATGTTCTTCATTGAAACAAAGTGGACGGGAAAGCATATTGGCAACAACATTCTGTCGCCCTGGTGTATATCCAAATTGAAAATTAGATGGTTGTAATTGTAAAGCTCATCTGGCAAGTCGACCAGTTGGCGATTTTAAACTGAACCAGCACTTAAGAGGTTGATGATCTGTGAGAATTGTTACTTCAGATCCTTCAATATATCCTCGAAATTTTTTAACAGCCCAAATTACAGCTAATGCTTCTCGCTCAGTAGTTGAATAATTTCTCTCTGCAGATAATAATAAGAGACTTGCATATTCAATTGGATGCTCTTTCTCTTTCTCCCCCTGCAGTAACACTGCCCCGATAGCATAATTGCTTGCATCTGTTTTTAAGAAGAATGGCAAATTTTCATCAACGGCGACGATGTTAAAAGCTGTTTAAGCTTGTCAAACGCTTTTTGTTCATCTGTAGACCACTTCCATGGAATATTCTTCGTTAAATTTGATAAAGATTTTGATATGTTCGCAAAATTTGGTATACATAAATCGATACCATGAGCATGTTTGTAGAAATGAAATAAGTTGTTTCACATTTTTAGGATTTGGTCGTTTAACAATTGCTTCTGTCTTTTCGGGATCACTTTTAAGACCATCTGTTGTTAATATATGACCTCTATATTTTTAACTTTAGGCACACAAAAACTGCATTTCTTTCTATTCAAATGAATACCAAACTCTTTCAATCTTTTAAATGTTTGCTCAATATCTTCAATGTGTGTTTTAAAATTTTGAGAGCATATTATAATGTCATCTAAATATGATTAAATCAAAATATTAGGTAGCTTAGCGCGAAACTTGTCAATTAAACGTTGAAAAGTTGCGGGTGCATTTTTAAATCCAAAAGGCATTCTATTAAAAACATAAATTCCAAACGGTGTTGTAAACGCAGTTTTCAATTGATCTTTATCTGCAATTTTAATCTGCCAATAACCTGATTTTAAGTCCAACGTTGACATATAAGGGGTTGATTTATCCGCATGTAATAGATCATCAATCCGTGGTAGCGGATATGTATCTGTGACAGTTATTGCATTTAATCGACGATAGTCTACACAAATACGCAACTCACCATTTTTCTTCGGAACTATACCAACAGGAAATGCCCAAGGTGACTCCTTTTCAACAATGATACCTTTGTTTAACATATCATCAATGTCCTCTTTAAGCTTTTGCTTCATTTTTGGTGATAGACGATAAGGAGTTGTAGCAATAGGTATGTGAGTTCCCGTGTCAATTGAATGCTCCACAAAAGGTATTGGTACTGTAATATCTTCAAATATGTCTGATTTTGTAAGAAGTAAATTTTCCAGCTTTTGTTTATCTTCATCGTTGAGATGTGGTGCTTCGTCAGCTCGCAAATTATGTCAATAGAGTTCAACCAAATGGAATCTCTATTTTGAATGTTTCTTTCTTTATGTTCAATTTTTTCCAAATGTGGAAACAATTCCATTACATCAGGTATGTCAAAATCTGTTGGTATTGAATCTCCAAATATTTCATTTATACCTTTTGGTGAATAAGTGTTAGATGGTGTACGTAGTATGATATTATTACTTTCTATGTTTGATTTTTCAAAATGTGATAAAAAAGATTGTATGGTTTCTTGCTGGTTTGAGGAATCTTCTACAATATCAACATTATGTATAGCAACTGATTCTTGCATTTTGAAATCAAAAACTTTTTTAGGTTAATCTTTAAAGTGCCAGTTTCTTTGTGCCAAATCCAACACAATTCCACATTGCTCCAAAAAATCAATGCCTAAAAGAGTACCATTATTTTGTGCACTAAGCAAACCAATAAATCGATTTCGTTTAAATCGATTTCCGATTATGATGTCCACGATAGTAGAATAAACTACTTCTTGGCGTGGTATTCCATCTGCGAGTATTACTTCAGCTAAAACTTTTTGGAATACAACATTCTTCTGTTTTAGTTTTTGAAACAATTGAAAACCTGCTACACTTGTACGAGCAGCAGTGTCGAAATATGCTTCCCCGTTTAGACCATTCACATTTATATTTACAGTGGGGACATTTCTTCCAATTACAGTTGTATAAAGCGCGTTAAAATCTAATTGCTTCGGGATTATTATGTAATTTTTACCATTGCAGTTTGGACAATTTGAACGATAATATCCTGCTGATCCACAGTCGTAACAACTGATTGCTGTTTCAGGTAATTTCGACTTAGCCTTTCGATCTGCTTCAATTTTCTTATAACACTCTTCTGCAGAATGATTTTTCTTCCTACAGTAAGAGCACCGAAGACCGGCCCTTGTTTGGCTTTCAGTATATATAGTTTCAGATAGCTTTTTTTGATTTATTAAGGTTTCAACATCCCTGGACCTATGTAGTAGGTCTTGAAAGGTTCGAATGCTTTCTCTAGATACCTTTTCATGAATTTGAAGACATAACGGAGAGTAAACCACATTTAGCATGGCATTTTCCGTCAAACTTTCGGATAGTTGTGCAAAAAGTTTACGTTTTCTACAAATTAAATTGTCTGTTGATTCAAATGGTTTTTGGTTTCCTTGAAAAATTTCAGAAAAGATTCTCCAATCTGGTTTTGGTGGAGCAAAAGCTATCCTCAACAAATCTACGGCCTCATTAAAACTATTTGCTTCGTGCTTTACTCCTTGATACCAAGAAGCTGCATATCCTTCTAGAAGTAATGGAAAACTAGATAAAGCGTGATGATCAGAGATACACTCCGCTTCTTTGTAGACAAGTATCATAGCAATAAAATCCTCAACTTTTACATTATTACGTGTATTGAAAGTATTAAAATTTGAGTGGGAATTTTGAGAAACATTTAGAGTGGATAGTAGTTGATTAAATTGGCTCTCAGAAAGACTAATGCTAACTGGGCCATTATGATCGCTATTAAATGATTGTGTTGCGCTGTCATTTTGTACGCGTTGACGTTTTGCCGACGAATTACGTGGACTTCTTTGCATTGTAATATAATTACAAACAACGAACAGACCCCAAATATAGCACAACAACAACAACTAAAATCGTAAGCAGCAAACAAAAATTCAAATACGTATGTATATTTTGCTTCGATGTCGTTGAAAATGTTGAGTACGGTAATCTTGAGATTGTTTGCAAAATTCAAATTTTCGTTGGGCGCCAAATTAAACAGGGGAACAATGCCTGGCAAGTCCTGGTAAGGTCAGTGCTTGGCTTTTGTTCCGATGTTCCGGGTATAATTTTACAGATTTGACAAAAAAAAAAAATTAATATATATTTTCCTAGCAATTACTAAACATTAAGTTTTCTTTGGTTAAGACATAGACCATTTAAGACGCCAATCCTATACACGCTTCAAATCTTCGTTTAGAGGGTGAACGTAAGTATTAATTTCCTCAACTTTACAGGATGTATAATTGCACATCATCTGTATATATGTGAGCCTTAAAATTTTTCAAAATGAGTGGTAGATCATTCACGTACGTAACAAATAACAAAGGACCCAGAATGGAACCCTGTGGGACGCCCTTTGTGACGGGAAGAAGACTAGATAATTTGTTTCCAATGCATACTGCTTGGAATCTATCTGTGAGATTGAATTTGATTAATTTTGTAGCTTAGAAGAAAAGTTGAATAAATGTGAGAGTTTTGAACATAAAATTGTGTGATTCACGGTATTAAAATCCTTAGAGTTTGCGAGAAGAACAAGAAAAATTACCATTTTATTATCAATCTCGATACGGATATCTTCATAAAAATTAATGAGTGCAGTAACGCAACTCCTTTTTGGGCGAAAGCCTGATTGCATATTTGTGATAAAAGAATTATCTAAAAGATATTTGCTCATTTGATTATACATTATAGATTTAAGTACTTTAGACAAAAATGGCAGGATAGCAATTGGTAGGTATTCATTTGGAGATTTTTGAATGGGGATAATTTTAGAACTTTTCCAAGTTTGTGGAAAAATGGATGCCATTCAAACAGTGTTAAGAATGTGTGTTATATGTGGTAATAGTTGGGGAAGTAATGACTTTAAGAACATCGGGCGTATTTTATCAAGACTTATAGCATTAGCTTTTATAGACAAGGAGGATTAAAGAACCTCAAGTACTACCGACAGCTTCGGTAAACCTTCATAAAAAATTGTTTTAGAGGTTTTAATTTCTTTTGTAATCAATTTTCTGAGTTGGCTATACTTTTCATGCAAGCTTGACGTTTTTCTAATATTCGGCCAAAACCGAAACCGAAACTTTTTAATATATATGTATATATCTGTGGTCACAAGGCATAACAGCATAAGTGTGTTTTTTGTATTTTACAGGAGAGAACTTCAAAGGTTCAAGTGCTAAGAGTAATCAGGATGAGTTGTGCTATTTTTTCGCCCTAATATCTCGTAAACCATGCACATTAGGGCGTACCAATTTTTTTTTTTTTTTGAAAAGTACGTTGACAGAAAAATTCTATTTTCGATTCTGATAAACTTTGCCGAAGAAAGTATTGCAAAAAAATGGATCCTACACCTGCTGTTGTAATCACCAGCCAAAACTAAGTTTGTATAATTCAGAGAAAGATTTTCGATTTCTTCTATAAGTGGCAAAATACACAACCACGATTAGGTCTGAATATGCAACTAACTAACATTTTGTTATTTCCATTTATAATTTAAATGAACAGGTGTTCTATAGGACTATTTGAAACAGATTTACATTTAAACTTACACAAAATACCATCTCTAACAAATCTTTATTCAAATGACATCTCTAACAAATCTCTATTCAAATGACAGATTTTTAAACCTTTTTTGTTGTTTAATTAAAATTCTAATTAAGTTAAAAGAGCACTCCTTGGAACTACCACCTGATTTATGTGGCGATATCATTGAATTTAAAAGTTAAAAAACAAGTCCTAGCAACGCATGCTGTAAAAAATTTAAATGAAAATGATAAAATGAGTTTGAAATACTTAAGAATAGCAAAAACTATTAAAATACTAACATAACATAAATTTGCATAAATATTACGATTGGGGTTAGGCCTTTCATCGAGTTAATCTTTCTCACGATTCTCATTAGGCTGTTGATTGCTGCTGGTTTCGTGATTATGGATGGTGAATTCGTTAATGGTGTTGTGAGTGTTGCGGTGGTCGTTTTGTCGATTATCATGAAAAAATCCATCGTTTCTTACAAAAATGGAACTCACCGTTTGATCCAATGCCTGCACTGAATCCACGCATTCAGCTATGTCGGTTTGTGAGCGTTTAACAAAAACAAGACCACGCCGAGTAAAGGCTGAATAAAGTTGGTTATGTTTTTATGTTGTATAGCTGATCGCAAAATGTAATGATTTGTTTTTGTTAATCTCTCATTCAAGTAAATTGGAGCATCAGATTTAATTCCAACGTGGTGAAGACGAAGCAAATAATTATTTGAGCGGTTAAAATTGTCTTTAATACAAAGTTTCGGTCGAAGGAAGTCATCAATTTAATATATATTTGCGGCGTCGGTTTTAGTGTTTTGTTGTTTAAAACGACCAAGGCGGTGAATGTTTTTTACTTGTGGTGCACAGATAAAATTGTTTTACAGATGTTTTCAAACAATTCATATAGATTTTCGTCATTGATAAGTGGAACTCCGTGCATGCGGAGCTCGTACCGTAGCATTTTCTTGCTTGACCAGCTGCGATTTAAAAGTGGTAATTTCCGATTTTAATAAATGCAATTCGGTTGCAGTGGTAGTTTCTAATTTAGTGGCACGCATAGTGACAGCGGACAACTAACGCTGTATGTTTGGAAATTTTTTACCCAGTTCATCTATAATTTTCATTTCGGACTCATGAATTTTTGCTGCAATCATTTCGCTTTGTTTAGCTAAGCGCTCAGCCATGAGCAGCCACAATCGAGGGGACTCATACTGCATCAACTGTGGAGTGTGAGGTGGCACCTGAGAGAACCTGACTGTTTTTGGTGTATTATAGGAGCCCAGGGCCAAGTCGGCCTTACATTTAGCTGCTGCAGACATGATGGAAATGCGGAGGGTATAGCAAACAATAGCAGTGGCAGAATCAACAACAGGTAGGTGTTGAGTGATAGTGAATGTGAGGTTAAGCAGACAGCAAGAATATTGGCAGATATTAAATCATATCAAACACGATTTTCCAAAAAAAAAAAAAAATTTATTTTTCTTGGAGATGCAAATTAGTTATAATAAAAAACGCCCAATACGTCAGATTTCAATTAAAAACATACCCAGAGGTAGTATTTGTGATTCCGAACAACGTTTGTTCTACGTGTTTTCAAATAAATTAGTTAAAGGTGCAGTTATTTTAATTTACATGGTTGACCTCTGTAGTAACCTTTGGCGATTATCTGGAGAATAGATTTAAATACATTCGCAATAATTTTTAAAAACAGTTATTTGGTGTTATCCCATACCGTCTGACACAAATTTGTCCACACGGCAATATATTTATTACACAAAATTCGAAAATAAAAACACCTTTTTTCAGTTAGTTGTTTGAAATTTTTGCAAAACATGCTTTTCGAGCTAAAAATAACTGTAACTGTACGACAGTTGTCATTTTTCCATTCTTATTTATACGTATCGATAAAGAAAACTTTAGACAGTAAAATCAGATGTTTATTTTAAATGGCCAACGTAAAATGGCGGCACAGGCAGCCGCGGAAGTGGTTGGACACTGCAGTGACCAGTGGGTATTTAAGGGTTAATAGATAATATGAGAAATTAATGAAAAATTATAGAAAAATAGAAGAAAAAAAGAAAAACTGTTAACTGTTTGAGAGCTATGTTTAATCAATATAATTCTTATAATTTCTTAGTTTTACTTTGACGACCTCGATAGCCTAGTGGATAGTGCACTAGACTTTAATCTGGGAGGTTCGGGTTCGATTCCCGTCTTCGTCTGGTGGTTAATTTTCATTACTTTCTTATATTCACTATCAATATGAAGTGTATGAGAATTAAAAGATAATGTACAAGTACACACATTGGTTGGTAATGGCAAAACCACCAAGCCGATAAAAAATTGCCACACCGCCGTTCGGAATCGGCGTTAAACTGTAGGTCCAACTATGTGGTATCACAATAGGTCGTTCAGGCCTAAGTGTGTCTCTCGACAGCCACTCCAACCTAACCTAGTTTTACTTTCTCCCTGACCGAATGGTACTTAGGGTTACCAGTTATAACAAATATCCTCAGAACAAAAACGGATTTAATTGTGTGCGAACGTTGGAAATGTTGAAACGATTCTCTAAAGCAGGGGTGACCACCAAAAATATTTTGAGAGCCAAGCAACAACAACAACGATCACAACATCATCACAACATGCCACTTACTCATTTTATTTTGTACCAATATTTACAAAAAAATGTACCAAATGGGGGAAAAATGTACCATTTTTTTTTATATAGAAACTTTACTAAAAACTGTTCGTCAGTTTATTATATAACATTATATTAATAAGAGTATTGAATTCTAATTTATTTTAATTGTTTTTTTTTTGTTATTAGACTAAAGTCAAAAAATTTTCTTTCAGCATTAGCTGAGCTATGAGCTCATTAACATGAATATAAATTTAGTCAATTCTTCAAACCACATTTCGTCTATTCCATTTTTAATATAACTTACTTTTTGCCAAAAAATTACTAAGTCTGAACAATTTTCTAATTTGTAAAGTATTTTGAAAATATGTTTACAATTCTTGATTACTATGAAAGCTAACTTTGCCCACAGAATGTACCAAATTTTAAAAACATGTACCAATGTATCAAGCGCAGGAAAATGGAAAAAAAATTACCAGTTTTGGTAGAATTGTACCAAAGTGGCAACCGTGCCTGTGACACAATGAGAAGGTAATTAAATGATTTTGGAGGTGGGACAATAATTAAAAAAATTTGATCAAGCACTGCGCTGCGAAATGAAAATAACAACAACAATTTTTGTGTTTGTTGTAAAGAGCCAAAAGAGCCGATTGAGCTACTGGCATGAGACATCAACAACACAACCAAATGTGATCAAGCGAAAAACAAAAACAAATATTCTTAGCGCGCGACCGCAACAACAAATATTCATAGCAATAAAAGAATTTCGGCAATGAGGCATGTGCGCGATGCTAAATGAAAGCAACGAATTGATTTTTGCAGCAGAAACACAAAAAGGGAAAACAAAAACAAATATTCTTAGCGCGCAACCTCAACAACAAATATTCGTAGCAACGAAATGATTTCGGTAACGAGGCAACAACAAACAAATGGGATCGAGGAAAAAAAAAACAAAAATTCATGTGTGCTCGAAATACAACAATTCTTGTGCTTGTTGTAAAATATTAAAATACAACAAATACATGTATTTTAAAAGAGCCAAATTAGCCATTAGGATATAAGTTTTTTATTCTTTTTAATATGGGATCCGGGCCCGTCTGCAAAATACCTTCATGATTGATAGATGGTTAATTCGATAAATAATTCAATTTTCAGTCGCATAGACGCTTGTTAAAGTTTTTCTGGATTTTAGGGTTTGGATTGAAATCTGGGACCCTCAAAAACTTCGGGCCTGGTGGGAATCCCACCCGACCCACCCCCCTCGTCGGGCCTGCAAACGATACGTAAAAACACTTCTCAATATTTTTCGCATGGTTTTTGGTATTGTAACTAGCATCCTTATTCCAAATTTCATAATCGCATCTTGTATAGTTTCTAAAGTACACACAAATATGAATTTTTTTTGTATGAGAGGTGGGCGTGGCAGCCCACCCATTTTTAACAATGTATTTCTAAATTACACATGTGTGAAGTTTTAGCGCTCTATATTCATTATTCGATTTTATGCCGCCAAATCGAGTTTCTGGACCATAGTGCAGTGATACAATATGGGTATTGAATATTCGCTCAAAGAGCGTCTTAAAATTTGATAACAAATACACCTCTGCGACCTTTTATTTTGACTGTTTATAATTTTGGGGGTACCTATACCGCCGGGGCCCCGGATAACCTAAACTCCCAAACTGGCTATTGTTACGCTACTGTGTCTTTTATTTAAAACATTAATGTCTGAGAAATTTTGTATAGCGGTTATCGAAACCCTGCTTAACTCACCCGACATTTGAGATTTCGTGCTGAAATCAATTTTTTGTAATTTTTTGTTTTCGGAGTCCAGCTAAAACCCGAAGTGCAAAAGTTTTTAGTAAATCTTTTGCACTATTTTTTTTTAAAACAAAAAATGCTTTAAATTATTACTAAACGAAAATATTTCTTTATCAAATATGTTTATAAAAGCGGGTTATCCAGTAGTTTTCTACAACTTTTTGTCCTATTCGAGCTAAAACGAGCGGCAGAGAGCACGAATGAAACATCTGAAGTGGGGAACAAAATGTGAAGCTAAAGTGAAGTAACTAAAGCGTTACAATCAGCCATAGATAAAATAGGTCTGCTCATTAACTTTTTGGGTAAAAAATAGTAAATGAGAGATTTCGGACACAGTAGGAGAAAATTTTATCAAAAAGAGAAAATATGTAATCCGAGAAAATAAATGAACAAGAAAACAATATCAGCTGTTCAGGACATCAGTGGTTGAAAATTTTACTTAAAACTTATATGCACATTGAAAGTTACATTTAATTAATTTAAAATTTTTAAATAAATTAACTTATTTTCCTTTGAACGAATAGACCTATTTATTTATGAATCTTTTTGCAAACATAAAAAATAAACAAATTACTATTTCATAGCTGGTTATACGCACATTTGTATGTTTACTACTTTTTACCAGGAATGATAGAATACAAGATTACGCCAATAGGCGTTTTTCTTTTTTAACTCAGAGCACGGAGTAGAGTAGAGCACGAGCACACCGAGCACGCTCTGACAACTCTGGTTTAATTTTAAAACGCATAGAGCACGAACTGTTAGATAACAGATATTTATAATTAAGTTTTTTTTTTTTCAACAAAGTTTTTTCCAATCGTTTTGATTTTTTTTTGTGCAAAATAGATAAATTAATTATTCTGAGCCCTTGTTCGCCATTTCAAATAGCTGCAACACTGTCATAATATTATTTTCAATCGTGCTCTGGCTGCTCAGTCAATTTCTTTTGATCACGTAGAGCACGCTCTGAGCGCACTCTGATCACAAAAAGAACACAATTACGTTTGCTTTGAGTGCTCAGAGCTAAAAAAAAACACGATTACGTTTTTTGACAACTCGTGCTCTGCTCAGAGCTAATAAAGAAAAACGCCTAAAAGTTGAGAAAAACTGCCTCTCTCTGCGCATGTCGCCACAAGTCATATTTTTAAAGAGAGCGATGGAGACTGCATACTTTTTATATGTCAACAATTTAAATATTTGTATGAAGTTTGGAAATAAATGATATTTGCAGATACAAATATAAAATGAAATATTAATAGTTATTGGTTTTTCATTCATTATACATTAAAATATTTAACTTTTCTTTTCATAATATGTGCCACAAATGTAGCAATCACGCTGCTTCACAATACGCAGTAATATATAACATAAAAAAGATAATTAATTGAATTAGGTCTAATAAACAAATTTTAATTTTTCCAAAAATAAGATTATAACTTGGAAATCATTACATAAAATTCATATCATGCACATATGCTTTCATACTTGTGAAATTTTAAAACTTCTATCGTAAAACATAAAATCAGTTTTTGTAATTTTACAAGCGTTCATGCTTGCGCCTGTGTGAGAAGCCAGTAAAATGAGTCAAGTAAAATCTAATAAAAGTGAGCAGAGAGAGGAGAAAGTCGCTTACTCTCTCGCTTATGAAGGCGTCTTCCTTGCTTTTAAATATACATCTTGAAATGTGGTTTAAAAAAACAGACGTTGCGTTTTTATAAAACGGCATTAACAAACTTTGCTAAATGGCAAAAATTTAGCAACATGAGCTTCAGAGTTGCACATTCTGTTTACAGTTTTCTTGGTTGCGCTTCGTCGTTTGCTACATTCTCAGCTGAATACTTCACGCTTCACATTCTGTTCTGGACTTTATGACTGAAATGCTTGGGGTGGCGGGAACAAAACACGATACGCCTGCACGGGTTAGTGTGCATGCTTGCTTTATAAAAAAAAACATGTTATCTTTTTTTATCTGCAAATAAAGTATAAGTAAAAACTGACGAAAATATTCTCCTCGAAAGTCCCCTTGAAACCAAGAATGCTTGCTTTAAAAAAGGCCAAAACCATTATTTTCTAAAGCAAACATTCTACCTTAAAATATTTTCGTCCGCTTTTACTTTTGGAACTTAATTCTTGGCGTATTGTATGTTCACATTTTGAGGGGAAGTTTGTCATCTCAGTACCTTTCGTAGGACTAGAGGGGAACTAACAAGCGGACTTCTTTATTTTTTATATAAAAATAAAACTCGAATTTATTGTGAACAAATATCCAATCTTTATTTTAATGCCTTTTAACTTTTGACGCTAACCAATAACTGACTTTTCTTTTACCGGCAGCCATACTTTTTATCATCTTTTTTCGTGCATTCATTTTCAGAGTTGCTACAGTTTACATTAATTTCTAAAGTTGCCACAATATGCATTCTGTATTGGTCTTAACAGAAATTGTTTGCGTATATTAGCTAGTATTCTGACTGGGCACTGCGGGCTCAGAGAATCTCTGTAAAATAGGTATTGAGGGAAGCTCAATATGATATGTAAGTTCTGCAATGAGGAAGAAGAATCATCCCAACATATTTTACCCTATTGTGAAGTACTGATTCACAAAAGAATGAAATGTCTGGGCATGTACCAAATGCCTAGCACTGAACTAGCACAGTGTCATCATTATTCGTAGTTTTTTGACGAAAAATGCAGCAAATACCATTCAGCAGCCACTGAATTCACCTGATTTGGCTCCCTGTGACTTCGGGAAACGCGTTTCAGCAGCCGAGAGGAAGTAACCGAATATAAAAAATGTTTTGAGAATTGGATCAAGCGCTGGCATAAGTGTATTGCAGTCGATGGGGATTACTTTGAAGGGGACAATATAGATTTAGATGAATAAACTTGTATTTTGAATTTTCTGAATAAATTCCGGGAACTTTTTGATCAAGGTGGTATTCTCATATTTTCTTTGTATCGTAGATCAAATGCGTATTAAGTCACAAAATATAAATTTTATGGGAGAGCGTAAAATATAAATTTTTTTTCCTCTAGAAGCGAAGTGTACTTAACCCTTTCAGCTCCGAAGTTGTCTGAAAGCAACTTCACCACTTTGTCATCTTAAAGCAAAGACTATAATTAGTGATGATACCAACATAGTATCGATACTTTTACTTATTATTTATATCAAATAAAAGTATCGATGCCACCGAAAATATTGGAAAAAAGTATCGTAGTATTGAAGAGACAAATTGCACTACTCAGCACTTCATACATCATTTCTCTGATCACGATGGTATACAGATTTTTTCATCTATACGTCATGTTTTTGAGATATTTCTACTTGAGACATGCGAAATGTATAGAAAATACGTATGAGGTGCTTGACGCAAAAAAAAAAAAAAATTGAGTAGTGTTAACCAAATAGTCCAGATCTGCTTTTTTTGACATTGCTAGGAATTTAGACTCTCTAGTGTAGTCCATTTTCATACATTGGAAAATTGTAATATGAGTATGAATAATGCTGCAGTACGAATATTATGATATGAAAATGTTCAATACCATTTTGAAATATAATTGCTGTAAAATATTGCAATACGACTCACAATCTTAAATATTGTATAGTAATATTTCAGGTTTGTAAATAAATGTTTTCCAAAAGCATCGAGTATCCGATATTGACCCTTTTTTTCGATACCAAGTAAAATACTTATAGTTTGGTATCGAGTGAAAAAAGTACTTGGAGCGAATTGAAAGCATCGAGTATAATTGAGCTATAATTGATTTTTTCTTTGGATTAAGTAGTTACTAATAGGTTATTGTTTTGAGAAAATGAATAAAAAAATACCACGCACATTTCATTGCAACTGCCAAAATTATTTTTAATAAAGTGCAGTTGTATCATCGTAAATTAGTGTACTTCAAATTGGAGTCTTCTCAATAATGATTAAAAAAATTCCAAAAAATTGTAAAACTTTATTCTACAAACATTAAATAATATTATTAACTATTATCATAAAACAAAAATATTGATTTAAAAGCAACCCTCTCTTGCGCGTAAACGGTAGGGCGTGGCGATTTCCGATTTGGCCAATATACTCCTAGGTTAAGTATTTCATGATCTAATTACAAAAAAAAAAATCAAACCCCAGGGAAAAATTCGGGGTAAAAAGGGTTAATGCCTTATAATATGCAATTTTTGTCATTTTAAGTCCAATCGTCTTATATACATAGTAGACCACTGAATAAAGCGTGATAATTAAATCTAGGTACGGTTGTATATATATATATATATATATATATATATATATTTATTTTCAATGTTATCAAATTCACCAGAAAATACTTTACCACAGAAATGTGTTCGTGTGTGTTTATGGATAAAACCGTTAATCCGTTAATTAAACGCAAAATTCTAATATAATTTAAATATTTCAATAAAATTGTTTTATCTTAATTTCCATTAAATTTCAGTTGAATATGATGATGAATTTAATGCATTGGATAATGATGATTATAGTCTATCGCCTACAGCAGCAATAACAACTAATACTATTCAAATTGTTAATGAAAAAGCTGATGTAATAACAGTAAATGCGGTAGATGTTTTGAAATCCGAAGATGAGCGTGCATTCATTGAAAATATTACTGTGCGGCCAAGTATAGTAAGCAAACGATTGAAATTATATTTTTTGAAAATTTGAATTGCCTTGATTTAAATATTTTGTAACGATTTTTATTGTATTCAAAAAACCAACAGCTTACTTGTGATAATTCCAAAAGCTTTTTGGGCGTATCTAGTAACACTAAATTCAAACAATGTTGTCCAGTTTGCCCGCTATTCTTCAAAACTTTAATTTCATTTCGAAAGCATTTGAATTTGCATAGGCGTAATCGTTTCTTTTGTGGCAATCATTGTGGCGTGTATTTTGATACACTGGAAGAATGTGAAGCACATGAAAATCAAATACATAAAATGGAGAACATAAGATGCAATGTAAGTACTGGTTGGGAGTGAGACGGTTAAATTGAGAAATAATGTATAATTTGAATGTATTAATATTTTTTGAATTCTGTTTTTTTTTTTCCAGATTTGCCAACACAAATTTCTTTCATACGAAGCGCTCGGGCAGCATAGGTTTTATATGCATCGTGATTTGAAACGTTCTGTGTGCTCATTTTGTCGTGAATGGTTTCCCAGCGAATCTGATTTAACAAAACATTGGCGTGCATTGCCAGATGGTTGTGGTCGTATTTTAATAGAAGCTCCTGAAATTAGTAACAATGCCGCTTTGATTATTAACTGTGATGTGATTAATCAGCCGAATATACCTTCAAAACGATATAGACTGAGAAGTTGTAAGCTTTGATATTTGAAAAAAAATTTAAACTTACACAAAGTATTACAATTAATTTGTCTTTTCTTATACAGTTGCAAATGAAACAGTTTCAGAATCACCAGCTGTTGCTGAGAAGTTAGAACCGAAGCGCAAGCGTAAAGTTGCTCTAAAACCATTAATTGATGGTAAGTTATAATATAGCTTCAATTTGGTTGAGCTAGCTCAAAAATTAAGCTAGCTCAAAAATAATTCGACAATATTTTGAAACACTGATAGGTAAAAACGATATAAAGCTTTTTAGGGCGTTTTCATTTGTAAAGGGTTTTCCTTTAGGGGCGTAACAATTTTATCTGTTAATAAAACAGAATTTTTTGAGATATTGAGTTCAAATTTATTGTGGGTGTAGTGCAATCATTACATTTTATGAATGAAATTCGATTTCGGTCATATGACCACCACTAGCCAGTTTACAGCGATCGATTCTTTGAACCCAATTTTCCACCACTCTCGCACACATTTCGACCGAAACGTTGGCAATTTCGCGTTTGATATTGTTTTTGAGCTCATCTAAAGTTGCTTGCTTGTTGGCATAGACCAGTGACTTGATATAGATAACACGTTCACCGAATTTGCCTTTCAATAAAACGATTGTGACGCGTGCTGTGTGGCTAGTGGCACCGTTTTGTTGAAACCACAAATAATTTTCCAACATAACACGATAGCGCTCTCCATTGACGGTAACATGACTGTCGTTTTCGCTGTAAACGGGCTCGTGGTTGTCATATGACCGAAATCGAATCTCATTCATAAAATGTAATGCTTGCACTACACCCACAATAAATTTGAACTCAATATCTCAAAAAATTTTGTGTTTTATTAATAGATAAAATGGTTATGTCCTTAATGGAAAACCCTTTACGTGTAATCTAGATTATAGATGTGAGTGTTATTTTTCAAGATGGTATCTGTTTTTTTTTCTCCACCGGAATTTGGATTTTTGGCAATTTTTGCTCCGAGGCCCCTTTTGGAATATTTTTTAGATCAAACTAGATCTACCCGTTTTTTTAAAGTTCGCGAAAAGCAATTTTAGTTCCATTTGTAATTATAAAATAATGATTCCTAAAAAAATGTTCAATGGCATCATATTTGTCACGAAAAAATCCGCTTCTTACAGTAAGTTGTCTTTTTTTTTAAATTGCCTTTAAAGTTTGCTTTTTTCTTTGTTTAAAAAAAGTTTTTTTGAGCAACGGTACTCACCAGATAGTTATGACTAGGGCAAGGAATTCCATGCAAATACATGTTTTTACTGGGCACATCAAAATTGCAATGGTCAAGTTATCTTTACGAATCATTAAATTTTCTTTAAATTGTCATTCAATCGTTAATGCATATTTTACTAAAAATGCATATTTTTGGGAAACTGTGCATATTTTTGCATATTTTACAATAAATGCATGTTTTGACATTTTTTTTTTTGTTTTGTTTTTTGATTTATATATTTTTAATAATTTTGATATCTTTTTAGTGAGCTACAAAAAAAAATTTCAAATTGACCAGCATTTGAAAAGCTAGAAACATAAAGAATTGAATGAACGGCGTTCGAAAAAAACAATACAGCCCTTGATTACTACCTCTGCAGCGGCTTAAAATATTTTATTTGGATTTATGCCAAGCTTTTATTTCAGCAGATATTCCTTTATACCTTACAATCCACAATTAAAAAGTTTTTTGAGAACATATATTAATGAAATCATTCCTCATGAATTGAAACGTCACTGCGCAAAACTTAAATCGACCAAATATACATATATTCGTTTATTAAAAGAAATCAAGTTCGCCTTTAAAACCATTTCTTATGGGTTTCCATAGATGAGGTCACAGATATGCAAATATAGAATTTAATAAAGAGAATTGTTCTATAAACAGCTATTCTATAAAAGAATTTTGTGCTCCTATTTGCCGTCTGTTGATGTAGAGCGATCATTTTCTTTATACAAACATTTTTTAAGACCCGATCGGGAAAATTGTGCATTTGAAAACTTCAAAAAAATTGTAATGTTTACGCAAATAAAACAATAAATAAAGTTTGATCTCATGATCATTTACATATTTACTTAACTGCGATTTGATTTTTATGTTCATTTTATATTTTTGTTGCTTTTTATAAATTTATTTTATATTTTAAAATGAATTGTTTTAGTCCTTTGTTTGTTAAATCGCGAGCAATATTTTTGTTTTTTTTTACCGAAAATATGCAATTAAAACAAAATAAATTTCGTTTCTAAATAAAATAAATTTTGTTTCTAATTGCATATTTTAGATGTTTTAGTGCATTTTTTGCAGTTTCAGTTGCATATATTTGAACTTTAAGTGCATCTTATATGCGCATATTTTCGATTTTTTAATGCATGAAATTCCTTGCCCTAGTCATGACATTCCAACAGAAACTATATTGACAGGTTGCTAACTATATATGTTTTAAAAAAAATTAACTTTGGTACAAAATCATCAAATGTGAAATAAACTAACCCTTTCAGTTTGCATCGAGAAAAGTAAATTAATTTCATGGCATTATTTATTCATCAAATGAATCTTCAACAATGAGCTACTACTGTGGTCGTCAAAGGGAACATTTTAAATAATGATTTTGTATTCCTTGATATCGATGTTTTAACTATTGATTGGTGGATATTTTTTTTTTTAATTTTAATTTAAAAAAAAATGTTTTTTTTTTAATTTAAATTAAATTTAAATTAAAAAAAAATATATATATTTTTTTAATTAAAAAAATATTTTTTTTTTAGATTTTTAACCACTCACGTTACATTGTGGGTCGTGATTTAAATTCAGTATTTTCATGGAAATAAATATATTCTTTCATACATAAGTTTCATTTCCCCCAGCCCCTGCCTCCTTCGTACCCTCATAGGTTTAATTAACGTTATTTGTTAAAGTAACTTTTATTTTTTATCTAACTACATTTTTTCACTTTTATTTCATTAAAGTCGACTCTTCAGCGTATACAAATTTTGTTGAACCTAGCGATATTAAGCAAGAGCTTAATGATACTGATGAATCATTTGATACTTTTAATACATTAATGCAACAATGCGATGAAATAAACCATTTACAAATTGATATTAAAGCTGAACGCGAAGGCGCTGTTGTGAATTATATCGATAATTATGATGACTTAGCAGTAAAAAATGAGCTGATTTGTAATTTTGAGTATGAAGACATTAAGCCTGATATTAACGATATCGATTGCAATACAATTCTACCAGATTTTCCATCAAAACCAGTTAAAATTATACCAATTACGCCAGTTGCATCCCAAGTCTCTGTTAATATAACACCCAATTTTACATTGGAAACAATTCCGAAATTTAAAATACTAAAACTGAGCCCAACAAATAAAGTACCACCAACAACAGCAATTGCAACAACTGGTGTAAAAATGCCCCTAATAAAAACCAATGTACATGATTCCAAAAATATAAAAATGATCCCTATTAATATAAAACTGGTGAAATGTTCACCAAAAACAAATGTTCTAAAATTACCAGAGAATCTGCATCCCAATCTTACATCTACTGTATCGAGTGCTAATTCGCTATCTGCAACATACACTGTTATCAGAAATGCAAAGAAACCTTTAATGGTTAAATTGAAATCAATGCCAAAGCAATTGAATCTGCAAGAATTAAAAACACCTGAAGCACAAAGATTATTACAAAATCGTAATTGTACAATAACAAAAATTGGAATTTCAACAACAGAAACAACAACAGCACCAGGAACAACAACGAAAATAAATTCTGCATCACTTTTACGTAGAGTACAAAAGTCTTTAATTGCCAACGAAGCAAATAAAAATGAAACAAATGACGATGTAAAGAAAATTTTAGACGTGGTAGCCGCTGAAAGAGCTGAAGCATCTAGTAAACTATTTACAGTGCCGAAAAGAGTACTTGACGTTATAGAGAACATGCCACAGCAACGTCAAGTCATCAATAATTTAAAAACACAAATTAGAAATGCACAAAATGTATTGCAAACAACATTGTCAAGTGAAATGACACTGACAGAAGCAACACTAACAGCAACACCAAAAACAGCAACACCATCAACAGCATTACCACCAACTCTAACAACACCACCTGCTCTAAACAACATAATTGATATCATTAAAACAGAAGTCGAAAACTCACAGGATGTATTTTGTGGCTTTCTGAAATCACACCTTAGCTCAGATGGTAGTAATAGTGGTACCATTGATGGCACATTAACTTCATCATTATCACATCAACAATCAAACATACCATCATCGTTATTTTTGAAAGTTACCAACAACAACGATAACCTAGTAACTGCAGTACGTCGCCAGTATCCAGAATATCGTTTTGTTTGGCTATGTCCGCAGTGCCCACGTCAATATGAGAAGAAACATGCTTACTGTGGTCATTTAGTAAGTGTACATGGCATGTGTAGCGAGGAATTTCAGGGACTCACTGCTGAAGTGAAACCGATAATGCTTGTAAAATTAGCTGGCGGCGGTAAGTAATTATTTATACATATAATAGTCTACCTAACCCTAATCGGTTCTATGTATACGATAGCATACATTTTTTTTTTTTTTTTGAAAGTAAATTAAACATAGTAAATATTGTATCAAAGAAACAAAACTTTTATGATTCACCATCTTTATGAACTCTATTTTTACATAAATAAGAAAAGCTTGGAAAAAATTGTTATGCAGTCGCATACAAAAGAACTGTTTCGTACTACAGTTTAAGGGGACCGATGAGGGTCGAAGGACCATGAATATTTTGTATGTAATTTTTGTAGAAAGAATATATTATGATGTAAAAGAAGAGAAGGGACACCGTAGGTGTATTAGAGTTGAACTCAGTCAAATTAGAATAGATAGAATATAAAGTATTTAATATTAAACGAATCAGTAGGGACACCGTAGGTGTAGAAAAAGAATGTTATTTCGGTTTAATATATAATTCTTTATTTGGAGAGAAGTAAGAATCACTAGGGGATGCAGAGGTTATGATCTTCTCTTTTTATTCCGGAATAATCATTAGCTACCCTCTCTTGATAATGCTAAGATCTTTGTATAGTGCGATAAAAATCAGATTTGGTTATTTTCTACCGTTTACAAAAACTAGAAACAATTTTTTACTGGAATCATTAGAAACTCATATTTTTTTCTGCGCCAAAAATTATAATTTTTACCTACATTTTTTGGTAAGATTTCAAATTCTAATGAATGGAAAAGGCCAAAAACCGGCCTGTTTGGGGGCCAGATTTCTCGAAGTCTTGACGTGGTACAATAATTCTGCAGAGCCTAAATACACACACACAACAACAAAAAACTTCTACTGTTATGGCACAACAGACCATGGAGAGCTTCGACAGAGTTTTTCGTATCCTTTCATGTTGTGTGAATTATATTTGTACACGAACGGAAGGGACCTACAGCTTTATGCCGAATCGGAACGACGAAGTGAAAAGTTTTTTCAGGCCATTTTTACTCTTGGAGGTTTGCCATTGCCAAGAGAGTGGTGTCATGTAAAAAAATTTTTCTTTTTTCAATTTTTGAGCGTGTCGAGATTCGAATCCGGGCACTTCTGCGTAGCAACCACTAAAAAATATCAATGTTTTAGTCCTTAAATGAAATGCATATTTGCGTCTTTTGAAAAAAGGCTCATAAGATATTTTTACTGTTTTTCGAATTAATAAGTGGGTGATTTTTTCAGAAAAGATAATTTTTTTTATTAATCAATTTTTTATATATTTTAGTAGATAGGTATAAAAAAATATGCAAACGTATTTTTTGTAAAACTGCTGAAAATGATATATTGTTGATAGTCAAACTAAAATTTGATTTTTAATCATTAATGATTATTTTAAGTCATAATTTAAGTCGTAATGCAAAACGTTTATTGATTTTTGGATTTTTTTTAAACTTAACTATCAATCAGTTTGAGTGAAAATTTGTACTAGTGTAGGAGTTATGCATTCTTTATTCATTCATATACAATTCATTACTTAAAAGAACAATTATTATTTAATGAAAATAAATTAAATTTAATGAATGAACTGGCTTTAAATGAACAATGATGTCAGAAGAATGCCAAAAAGTTCATAGAACTAGCAGATTAGACGATCGTTTCGGAACCCGCTACGGTTCCTCAGCAGTGATCTTTGTGATAGTTCCCTCATTTCAACAATCTATATAAGGGGCAAATCGCGTCACATCTCCGCCGAAAAAAAAATATATATTTTTGTGGCTCGTCTCCAATGATTCCTAGGAAAAAGAACCTTAAAAAATCAAAGACTTTATTAAACATATATACAAGTATTTTGCTAAATAAATATTTTTCAGCTTTCGGCAAATCGAAAAATTTTATAACACCACATGTATGAACTTTAATAACTCTTCATTAACATTATTTCCAACTTTTTCTTTAGCAAAAGAAAAAATTGCTTTAAACTTGACTTGACAGTGCAACAGCACTGGCACTAATCCAGCAATTGGATAAATCAGAATTTCAAATTTAATTCCATTATTAAAAACACTTGAGTTTAGAGAAATTTGTATTTGTTTGCCTTTTTTGACATTTCAAAGTAACGGTAATTGTGATTGTTTAATTTTTCGTTCTTTTATTCGAATTATCAAATTAAAAATTAATATTGATGGTCAAAACCGACCGTATTCACCTTACAAAAAGGCCTATAAAAAAAGTAACGAACCCTGCTCACTATTTATTTAATGAAATAATTTTTGTATTTGTCTACATTTTTTTTCCCTTTGTACTAAAAATAAATTTTGAGCCATATCTATAAAAACATATTTTTGACAATTTTTATTGCACAACCACTCAAAACCCAATTTTATTATTCATATTTTTGTTCATAAAATTGTTCAACTTTGAAGAACTGCAACTCCTATAAAATTTATGTAAATGTTTTATGTAGACTATTGCCTTTAAAATGACACCAATTTTGTCCAAATCTGTAACGCAAATTTTTTTGATTTTTGTCTACTGTCGAAGCACTGTGCGTCGCGTTTATACAGCTATGATTTTTCTCTGTGTACATAATGTCGAAGAAAAAAATTATTATGCTATTTCATTGCACCCCGAAAGAAAGGTTCCATCTCTCCCATTTGTAAGGGAAAAATGAAAAATTCAACAAAAATCAAAAATGCATTCCCACATAACATACAACTTGCACCTATCTTTGAAAAGGTAAACAGGCTTCAAGATAAGCTCTCAAGTTGCATACCAAAGCGATTAAATGGTGACAATCTCTCACGAAATTTCTTTATTCATAGCAACAAATTTATACATAAAAACAAATTTTATAATGTCAAAATTTTAGTTGTTCTAGCAAAACGCTGTAACAAGACACGAAAATCTTGAACCCTTTATAGATCACAAGCGAGTGAAAATATTCTATTGACAATTTCTTAACAAAACAACAAAACCAAGGGATGGCCTTTGCCTTATTAATAGTTCAATTATTATGTTAACTTAATTTAGTGTCCATTGTGACACCCAGATCAATGAATTAGAAAACTTGTTCCCGCTCCATACCTAGAATAGAAATGGGTTGTTTTCTCTAAAAAAACATGGACATACATTGTTTTTAATTTAAAGAGATTAAGTTATTGCGGCCCCAATTATTTATTTAGCCAAAAGATCAGACCGCAATAAATTTTGATAGTCTATTGCGTTGTATGACTTAAATAATTTAACGTCAGCGGCATACATTCAAGTTTAAGAGTGTTTAATAATAAATGGATGCTTTTCAATAAAAAATAAAAACAAAGTAGGACCCAGATTGCTTCCTTATGTAACATACATACATATACATAAATACATTTAATTTTTTTACTTTTCTTATTCCCTTTCAGAAAGTTTAAGTGACTCTGACTCACAGCAATTTCACCTACAAATATCTCACTCCGAAAATACTAACGATAGTTCTCTAGATGATGAAACACTATCGATTGATTTAACTGGTGATTCTACCATCATCAGCAGCGGTGGCAGCTCTACTGGACCGATCAAAACATCAGCATTTAAAAGAAATTCAAAAATTCGAAATAAACAAAACAAAGCACATGAACGCATGTACACTTGCGCGGAATGTGGACGCCGTTGTTCATCAAAGACAATGTTAAATGATCATGTGCGTGGCAATTGTAGCCGTGAGCCACAGTATCCTTGTACCTTGTGTGAAAAGAAATTCTTTTCGGCCAGTACTTTAACATGTCACATGAGTATACATACTGGGGAATTACCACATAAATGCAATTATTGTGAGAAACGTTTTCGGACGCGTGGGCAAGTTACGGTTCATCATCGTACTCATACGGGGGAGAAGCCATTTATATGCCCAGTAAGTGAATGATACATTTTAAAAAATGTGTATGTATTCATTGCTATTTCTTTTCTTTTTTCTGTGTGATTAGGTCTGTTCCCAAGGTTTTACACATCGTGAAACGCTCATCTCACATTTATCACGTCATATTGGCATGAAACGTTACAAATGTTATGGCTGCAATAAACATTTTTCATGCATTAGTGGACTGCGTATGCATCGTGATATTAGGTAAAATCTCGTAGATTTTAACATTTATATATTTATAACTTAATTTCAATTTATTTTTGTCAGACCTGATACATGTGGCAAAATACGATTCAACTCACGCGCAGTTGGACCGCGCGTACGTGTCATAAAAGGTAAAGTGATATTTGAAGCACAACCAGAAATTAATCCATATTTACGCACTGAAGATCCTGAAGAAGTATTGGCTGAGATACAGAATCAGCAGAAATCAGATTAAATAATAATGTTTTGTATACTATATTTTAGCACTCTGGTGCTATATTAATTTTGTACAACGACATAAACTTCTTGTGCCTGTTTTTTTTTTTTAATTTGATATTGTACCGTGCCGGCTTTGAATATTTAGCTTATTTTTTTTATTATCTATAATAAATTATAATATTTTTTGTGCTTGGGTCAGCAGGCGCAGGCCTGCTTATTTTATGCCGAGCTTATATTTGTAATATAATAATGTTCTATCTAAGAAAAACTAGCAATTAATTATTCCGAAATAATAAAGTTTTCTATTCCCAAAGATACTAATTCGCAAATATAAAATGTATGTAATAAATAAGCATGGGATACTTGTTTTAAAAATTATGGACATATTTTATGTATACGAGTATGCTTAAAATTTGTATTAAGATTGTATGTTAAATGATATTAATTATATACATATATTATAGTTTTTGTTACATATATTTGAAATAGTTTAAAATCGGAGCATTTCTATTAAATATTTTGTCATCGAGTTATCTCAATTATTATAAAAATAAATATTGGCTTAAAAAAAATTTACAAAACCTATTGTTTTATGCATTTCAGTTTTCTAAATCAAATACAAAAACAATAATATTACATTAAAGTTTGCAATATGGCGGCTGCAAGTCTACCACCTCACCTTGAAAGAATAGTTTTATCAGGCGTACGTTTACCCAAGTCATCATAAAAGAATAGATAAAGCCTTTTTTCATATTTTTTTTTCGCTTAATATGAATCCAGTATTATTTTTCACGGGAAGTGTTACGTGTTGTCCCTAACCTCAAAAAAGTAAAAAAACGCTGTTTTTCGGGTCTCACGCTTACCAAAGTCATCATAAAACGACGAGAAAATCCTATTTTTGTGTAATTTCAGTTGATAAATGTGTCGTTCATTATAATAGTGGTGTAACTTCATTTTTTTGGAATATGCACTTTTTTGCATAGAATTATCTGGTCTTATTATATCTTTCATTCTAAAAAGTAACTGGCTCAAATTTGCTTTTCATTCTTAAGATATGGTGGCACATGTCCACTTAAAGAACTTAAAAAACACCACATTCAACAGGGTCCTCTCTATCCATTAAGAAGAACTATTACTAGTGCAAAGAAAAAAGATTTATTTGATGTTCTACCATTTATTCCACCAATTTATCACAATTATTATAAAAATCTTCCGGTGGCTATTTCAACCCGTTGAGAAACAGTGGTATTTGTCGTTAGTATGTTAGCTGGCGGTAGTGGTAGTTTCTTTCAATATCTCTATTCAGTGAAGATATTTGGAATCAAATCCGTAATTCTGGGTTATGATTTAAAATATTAGTAGCTTATATAGGATATTGAAAGATTAAGAACTATCACTAAGATCACTGATGAGGAATTGTGGCGGATTCCGAAACGGCCGTCTGATTTGCCCGCCTCTATATTATTTTTGTGATGACTACATTTGTTCATTAACCTGTTTATATATAACTTCAAATAACGAAATTGACATGAACTTAAGTCATGACTTTGAAAATTAACCTCTAGATTTAATTTTCATAGTCTCCTAAAAAACAAAAAATTATGTATTTCATTTCTTCCGTACTTCCGTTTTTTTTGTTTATTTCTCCTCAATTTTCGATATAAATTTATTTAAAAGTTTTCATACTGACAAACGGCTTTTAACACACAACTTTCCCTCAGATGCCAAAGCTGTATAATTTCAATTACAAGGAATTGTAATTGGTACTTTACTATTGCACCGCATAAGTGGTTTCCAGCTTTTTACGTTCCAAAACCTTAACAGCGAATTGCGACCTCTTTGTATTCTATACTCTTTGTCTATACTCTTTGTAAGTGGTTTCTAGCAGTGGGGCTAACTCAGCGCTTTTCCCTCTAAATTTAGTCCTTTTTGAAAGTTAAAACGCGGAAAAAAGTGATTTAGCGGTCAGTGGTTTTTTTTTAATTAAAAGACACTAAATGCTCCGCTAAATAATCCATTTCGTGAATAATCCTAACAACATTTTTTATTGAAACAATGAGCAATGAACTTATTTAAAACCAAAGATCATAACCGTAAGTCGCTCAATTCAATAAATTCTTTACTTCATATAAAAAATGGATTATAACACGAAAAACCATTTTGTGAAAACTACAAAACACTGTTAATAATGTTTATAATGCTTCTGAATTCAGACTAAAGCGTGTGTTATGGCCAGAGGAAGCTAATAATATGTGATAGTTATAAATTATTACTTACTCCGTAAACTTTTTTGTGATCAAAGTGTATAAAATACTCTTTTTCCATTATCTTATTTAAGTTTTTCTTGTGATTGTATAATTTAGAAATGCTGTGAATTAAAAACTTTAAAAATACATGTATTTAATTAATTTTCTTTTTAATACATATATAAAAAATTTTGTGTTTAATACTTTTATAAGGAAAAATTTTAGCGGATTTTGAAAAACAAAAGTTGGCCACACTGGTTTCTAGCTTTTTACGTTCCAAAAAGCTTTAGAGCGGATTGCGACCTCTTTGCACGGTTGCCACACCAAAATTTTTTTTGGGACCAAAAACAAAAGCAAAAAGGACCAAAATGGAAAAAAATGGACCAAATTTTTTTTTAATTATTTGGTTTATTTAACAAGTAAATATAGCACATTGTAAAATGTGTATAACAATTTTATAATATTTTTTTAGCGATTGCTATAGAATACATACATATTTCACATCAAACTAAAACAAAAAAAGTGCTCAGAAATTCATATAGCACATATGTTATGAAAGGTATATAAAAATTACTTATAATATTTTAAGTGATTATTATATAGTACAAACATAAGTATATCACATTATATATTAGCAGAAAAAACAAAAAAAAAGTGCTTCCAAGTTCATATAGAACATATGTATTAAAAAGTGTGTAAAAACTGCTTATAATATTTTAAGAGATTGTTATATAGTAAAAACATATATCACATTAAACAATACCAAAAACAACAACAAAAAAATGGTTAGCAATTCAGATACAAAGAAGAACATTTTTGGGACACGATAAATAAATCAAGTATGTCGACAAATCAAAAAATTACAGGGCAGAAAGTATATTCTTTTATAGATGAATACAAATGTAAAGTCATTTTTGAAATCAGATAATTAAGAAAAAAACGGTATTCAAAACTAAAAACAGTGCCATATGCTCCTCAACAGAATGGCGTTGCTAAATCTTTACTACTAAGTAGTATCGAAACCAAAGTAGATTTCGTCAGCAACTTAGAAGCTCTTTCACCGACCGGGTCTGTGTTCACATCTTTATCAGAAGCATGCAAAGACTTCGTGTGACTTCGGCGAATTTTGAGTGGATTTATTCAACAAATGAGCGCACCAACTAAGTTGTACGAAGACAAAGTTGCTTGAGACTGATCGAAGCATAGAAGTTTTCAGTTTTCTGGCCAATAAAAGCACAAAGACGCTGGAGTTTGTTTTCAAAAGGACTAAGTAGATCGAAAACATGATGGCAGACTTACTGACGAAGCCATTGCCAGCAAGGCGGATTCAATTAGGCAGGCGTATTGAAAAAAAGTTATTTTATTGTTTTCAAATTATTGGTAAATGTTCAGATTACACTTCTGATTGGGATTAAAAATCACTTTTTGACTCAAATTTTGTTAATATGAATTGGGGCGTACCACCCTTTCCCGGTTCGGGTTCTTGTCGCTAAAATTTTTTCAAAAAATAGTAAAAATAACTAAAAAAAAGATATGACTATAACTGAATACATCATTCATAAATTGCACTTGTGTCGCGCAAATTAAAAGGTCAAGGTAATTGTATTCAAATCACATTTAAAAAAAGTAAAAATTCGCGCGAAATAGAACCAAAATGGCCACCGAATTTAGTGCGTCATGTATCCATTTAGTTTCTTTTATTTGTTATTTCACTATTTATTGAATACATTTTAATGCCAGAAATCCGTTTTTCGGGAAGGGCCTGCCCTCTCTAATTCAAATAAACAAAATTATCAACAGTATTGCCTGTTTTCATTACTACAACTTTCTTACACTGATTTTTTTAACATCACATTTTTTAGCACAGAGTGACTCATACATTACATATGAAAGTTAATTACTTAATATGTATTTTTGAAAAAGGACCAATTCAGAAAAAAAAGGACCAGCGGACCAAACGAAAATAAAAGGACCACTTTTGGTCCAAAAGGACCAAAGTGGCAACCGTGCCTCTTTGTAATCTTTACTCATTGCTTTGTCTATACTCTTTCTTGTTAGCAAATAATTTTATTTCTCAACATATTATACTGTAAGCCTAAAAGTATGCAACACATCATTCATATTTCAAAAAAAGAGTTGTGGAATATAATTATGTATCAAAAACGGTTGCGGAGCATGAAAACTGTGCACACTGTTGCATTTGTCACTACTTTTTCCCTTAAATTACACGGATCGTAGAAAGTGTATAAAGCTGTGGTTATATTGCGAGTATGCTCTGCGAACACAATGAAATTGTTGTTGCACTAAACACAAAGAGAGAGTCCGTACTCGCTCTCACACCGAACACGATATGCTCGGTGTATTGTGCACCGAGCACGACGAGTATTCAGGGTGGCAATGAGTTATTTTACAAAACAGTATCATTACATATAAAATAGTTTAAACAAACGGGTATATTTTGACAAAAACAACTCTGCAACGGGCTGAATGCAACCACCTTGACCGAGCACGGGAGAAAATGTTTTGTGTTCGTCGAACACCGAGCACCAATATAACCAAGCGCGTGTAGCAAGTGCAGGAGGGACTCATTTCACTTTTTATTTATTTTTCTTTGATCCCTGATTTTAACAAAGCAACAGTATTCCGTTTGGCGACAGCGATAGTCTTGTGGTAAGTGCACTCGATTTTCATCTGGGAGGTTCGGGTTCGATGCCCTACTTCGTCTGATGGATAATTTTCATACCTTTCTTCAGTGTATGAGGATTATAAGTACATCATTACAAATATACACCAAGCCGAAAAAAAATTGGCACACCGCCGTTCGGAATTGGCTTTAAACTGCAGGTTCAACTATGTGGTAACGCAATGGCTCGTTCAGGCTCAAGTGTGTCTCTTGACAGCCACTCCAACCTAACCTAACCATCTTGGTTATAATTGGAAAATGAATAAATAGACTTTATTTATAAAGTTTATTTTTTCATTTGCATATTCTATAATCATTTGGTAAACAAAACTCACTAACTACACTTTTCATTATTTGGAGATATTTGAGTTTGAAATGAAAAAGCGCTATTTGGTGTTTATTTACAAAAGAATCTAAATTTTTCAAAAGAGTTAGCTCGTGAATTTCGCTATCAACGTGAATTCCTCAAACAATAATTCATTTGTAATTTAAACAATTACAATAGGTAACCTGAATGTGATTGAAAATTAAAAATTAGTTCGTTTTATAAAACTACAGTAATCTACAGTAATTTTTGACAACTTATGCAGTAGTTTCATGAACAAAGTTAACATCTTTGGCTGCAACTTGGAAGTAAAAAAGTATGTGTTTAGTTATATTTGCGTACACAATAATCATTACTCGTTTTACTATTTTTACTCGAAATCCGTTCGAGTACGCAAAAAATAGTAAAAGAGAGCGAACGAGAGAGTAAATTGTCTTCTCTCTGTGGTAGTTTTTACCAAACTTTTACTGGATTAATTTCTACTAGTAAAAATAGTAAGTAAAAAAAACAGCTGGTTGACTACCAAACTGTCAAAGTAGTTTTCCGCTTTTGCCAAAGCGAATTTTTGGGGGATTTGTTTAAAAATAAGATATAGTACAAATGCAACTCCAATATGAGCGACAACAATTCACACCAAATTGTTTCTGTATGCTGCATTCAATATCTCTATTCAGTGAAGAAATTTGGAATCATATCTGTAATTCAGCCTTACGATTTCAATTATTAGTAGCTTATATAGGCTATTGAAAGACTAAGAGCTTTCACTAAGATCACTGATGAGAAATTGTGGCGGATTCCGAAACGGCCGTCTGACTTGACTGTCTCTATATACATTGTTGTTGTGTTGACTACATGTGTTCATTAAGCTTGTTTATATATATCTTCAAATAACGAATTAAACATGAATTTAAGTCATGACTTTGAAAATTAACGTCTAGATTTAATTTTCATAGTCTCCTAAAAACTATCATAAACTTAGTAGAATTTTTCGGCCAGATCAAAGTCATAAGCGAACAATTCACCTGGAGCATTCCTGAGTTTTTTATTACTTTTTAAATAATTGAAAAATTTTATTTTATTTAAAACAGCTGTTTTGACATATCCGTTGGCTTACTTGCAAATTTTACTAGTTTTTCGTTAGCGTACTTTTTCAGATTATTCCGTTTTTAACCCAATAATGCTTAGCGGTGCCATATGCCATTGAGCCGTTCCTGAGCTGGTTTCAAAAACAATTTACTTTCTTGATCAATCTACTTTGGTTCCCGCTCGTCCTTAATGGGTTAAGAGAGCATTTTTAATTTTGTTACTAGAAAAATTTTACTAGTAAAGTACACGAACAGACCCATTTACTCGATCGTAAGTAAATCCTCATTTGAAAGTGTCGAATAAAAAAAGTACTCGGTACTCGAAAAAAGTATCGATATTTACTCGTATCCACGTAACACTAGTTATGCATTGCTTTTGACAATTCATGTTGTTAAAAACTATCCGTTCAATTTGCGTATTTTCATCATTTTGTGAATAATAATTTTGTTTGTGTTACATTGTTTAAAGTATATTCAAAAAGTATTAAATGGAAACTGATATAGAAATTAAAGAGGAAACGCCATTAGACATTGAAGATATGTCATTGGCGGAAGGGTTTGAGTTTGAATTTCTAGGAGATGACTCCAATGCAGATGATGTGAAATGTAAGTATGATCCTGAAAGTGTTTAAAATGTATTTACAAATTAATTTTGCGTGAAGCCGGGTTATCGGGTATATTTGCGACAAGCATAGAAATTTAGATTTAAATTAAATGGGATTTTGGCACCAAAAGCAACAGAATCAGAATTCAGCATATTTGCGAGAGAAACAGAAACAAGTACTTTGGACTTGTCTCTGTTTTTTGCGACAACCCGGCTTAAACGTTTATAGCCTTTGATCTAACTTGATCTTAAATTTTTTTCCCTCTAGTTGAATATATCGATTTTGATGGAATTGATAATGCTGATGATGATGACACTCCTACAGAGTCAGCCACTGCAGTAAAGTAAGAAGATTTTAAAATTTATTGTAAATCTTCAAAGTATTTAGTTTGATTGTGTATCTTGATTTTAGTCATAGTTTCAACAACACTGCTGCCGATTAAACAATACAATGCATTTAATAACACTGCAACAATTTCAGTGGTAAATTTCGTGAAACAAAAAACGGTCTTCATGAGGTTCAAATATAGCATAGTCAAATCCCCGGATGGGGTTTGTTTAGATGGACACGAAATTTAAAATTATTGCCGTTATTGGGATAGAATTAAAAAGATGGACAAAAATATAATGAGCGTAAATATTATGGACTTTTGTGTCAAATGAAAGTGCGAGAAAATACGTAACTAAAATCGATGCATTTTCATTTCATTTTCATTTACAATCATGACTAGGCCAAAAAAACACTTTTTGTTTCTTGTTTCTTAAGTTAGTTACAAAATAAAAAAATTGAAAATTCCCAACAAGCAAAACGTACTGTTTCCGTTCCAAAAACGATACACAAGTGCCGGAAACGGTGCAGTAAACGAATAAAGTGGAACATACTAAACTGAGACTTTTCCGATAAAAATACAACTAAACTTATAGTTTACGGGCTGTATATTTTGACTAAAAACGTAAACTTTTCAGTAAAATACGACAAATCGTACAATTTACGGATTGCACATTCTTATTAAAAAAAACTGAGACTTTTATTATTAATACGAAATGATCCGTTTTGGCAAAGAATTTACGGAAAACGTTCGGACGAAGCAATAACTGATTAAACACTAAATATTGAATGAAGGTACTGCTTCTACTGTACGTAAACGTTCCGTTTCTGTACAGTTTGATGGAATAACAACACTGGAATACAGTGAAAATATAACATGCACCAAAGTATGTTTTTCAAACTAAATCGAAGTCTATAAAAATGTAATTTATTGGCCCAGCCATGATTGTAGTTAACCATTAAAATGCGATTATTTTAGTCATGTCCCTAAAGCAAATATTTACTATAATGCACTGTTTTATATATTTGAAATTTTCTAAAATATGGCGGTTTAGTCATATTGAATCCGTCATTTTGGTTTTGAAAGTTTTAATCATAGATTCGTGATCAACAACGTAAAAAACCAATGTAACCAAAATTTTAAATTCCTATGTAAGGTTAGGTTTGGTTGAAGTGGTAGCCTTCTGCTTGAAAGCACACTTAAGCACATAATAAGCTCATTGTGACACCACAGTACGGCGCGACTCCCCTATTTACGGAGTTTAGATCCATGAGGATTCCATAATGAATCTGATTGTGTCTGTAATATTTATGAACGATAACTCGGACAGACTAGTGAAGAAAAATGAACCCAGGAGTTTCCTCCTGGCCAAGGATAGGCATTCGCACATGAAATTCAGGATTGCTTCTTCTTTTTCCTCAGAGCCGCAGCCCTGACTGAAGTCATTGAATGGCCGTATCTCCCCATTATGCAGTGTCCGGTGAGCACCGAAGTTGTAACGCTAATGGAGTTTCTGCTAAGGTTGAGTAGCTGTATAGTTAGTCTATTGTCCATAGTGGTCCATGTTAGCCTGCTATTACCAGAAGTATGCTCCGCTACCCAGAAGCTTTTTGCTTCCTCAAGGCTGTTTTGCTTAATGGCCTATTTAATAGACGTAAGGGGGACACCAATGGTGCAGGAAGGTGATATATCGGTAAGCTGAGAGCCCTGTTTAGCTAACTCATCGGTATTGCAGTTAACTAAAATATCCATGCGTCCAGGTACCCAATATAGGTGAACCTGCAAGTAACTCGACAAAAGTTGGGTGAAGATCGGCAGTCAAGAACAAGCTTTGATGTAGTGAAAACACTGGCAAGGGACTTGCTTGCTGCTTGGTTGTCCGTGCAAATGCAGATATTCCTATCGAATGAATCTTTGCAAATAAGCCACTTGGACGCTTGATAAACTTCCGCCTGAAAGACGCTGCAATGGTCAGGAAGTCGGAAAGAGAGTCTGAAATCCAGCTTGATAAAGAAGATAATTCCTATGTAAAACAAACGAATTATATTTTTGTCCATCTTTTGAAATTCTATCCATCATTTTAATTTTCGAGCCAATTTGAACAAACCCATCCGGGGGTATGACTATAATATACTTGAATCCCTATACAGTATGTCCAAACTTTGGTCACTTCTAACGAATTTTTTAAGCAAAGCATAGAAATTTGAAAAATTTGTAAGTAATTCTACACTCAGTTATGAATTACATTTTCAATTTTTTTAGTTTTTCAAGAGTTTTTTATAAATTTATTTTTTAAATGATTGACGTTGTCTAAATATCAATACAAAAAGATTGTTTACATCCCATCACAAGTTTTATATTAAAAAAAAAAACGGTTAATTTATAGATATTTTTATGAAATTTAAGAAAGGATTCAAAAGGAAGTAAATTTGAATGTAAAGCATTAGTCTTGATATATTCCTTGAAATTAATAAAAAAAGAAACTGTGGAGAAATCGGCATATCATTTTTGTTTCAGTTATAAAATTTATACCGTGTTGAATTTGAAAAAAAAGAAAATGATTTATTTTAGATTATTCTATAAGACAACTTTTTGCTAAAAACCGTTTATCAGTTTCTGTCAAGCCTCAAAAAAAGTGAGAATTTAGCACAAAAAAGTGAAAATATGAGAAAAAACGAAATCATTCGGAATATTCCAAATCACAATGCTAGCAAGTGAGGTAGCTGGCTGTTATTGAAAAAACCTCAGAAAAATAAAAAACTAGCTCAAATTTGAAAAAAGCATTAAATGTACCTTAAACATATATTTGTGAAGATTTCCAAACATATAGTAGATTTGGTGCCCAGATAATATCCAGAGCTATGCCAATTTAGCCCATATGCAATATTTTGGAAAATAACGTCGAAGATTTTTTTCACATTCACACCGAAACTGATTGCACCATTGAAAACTAGAAAAAATATAATTTAAATCTAATGAATCACCTTGGGGGAAATGTTGAAAAATAGTCAGCTCACAGACTTTTGAAAATTTTGAAAAAAGTACTAATATTCGATTTTTAAAAGACATTTTTAAGAGAAGCTATTAACAGTTACAATATCCTAGTAAAAAAGCCGAATACCAATTTATGGTACACCGTGTGTCAACTTCCCCCACAGTCCCTTAAATAAATATGGTCTAAAAATAAAAAAATAAGCCAAATCCTAAAAACTTGATGCAACCAATTTAAAAAATTCTAAATGATTAAAAAATGGAGTAGTAGAGGTCATACAATGGGAACTTGCGATAGGATTGATGGACAGATTTTAAGAGAAGTAAAGAATGGTTCGGTTTTGGAACTCAAACTATCTCTCATTTAATTCATTTATCTCATTTAAAATGGCGACCAATTTCTTTATTGGCATTCGATATCGTGTTGGTTAAAGACATGTTTGTTAGTAAGATAATTTAAATCTTTCTTTTATTTATTACTACCAGTAAAAAGCATTTCTCATTTTCAAGAGAAAGGGTAGCAGATGGAGGAAAACAAAAATTATTTATCTCTTTGTGTTTACCAACTTTGCTTCAGACATCAAATTCTTATATGTTGAAATAAAGAAATTTCTTAATAGTCCCTGAAGACCCCATTTTTCCGAGTTCAGGTCCATATTTTGGGAGAACTAGTCGTGATGGGGAAAACTGAGTACGCAGTCGTGATCATGTAAAAACTAGCGCATAAGACAAAAGTTGAAAATTTGTTGCACTGTGTTAGGAGCCGTTCACATTTTACGTAAAGCAATTTTTGACTAATTTAGACCCCTCTCCCCTGGTCGTAATACATCGTAGCAAAACGACAAAAAATCAAAGGAAATTTTTTCCAAATAGAGTTATTTATCCACAGCAGAAGCTTATAAAAGAATGTTATTGTTTTGCTAAAAATAATATATATTTTTAAAACATATTTGATTTGCCTAGCGTTATTTACATTCCAAGTAGTTCACTGGTCTACAAATGAAAATTTTTATGAGTGAGCTAGATAAAAGGGGGACGATGAGCTCCAATCAGTGATGTGATACAATGTGTTACGTCGGTATTATTTTTATGGAGCACACAACCTTGAAATAATCGATCAAATAAAAAAGGAAAAATCAAGTTAGTTTGTTTAACAAAAGAAATTTAGTATTTTTAATTTGGAAAAAAAGTTTTGCAAATTTCTTCCAAATTTGGTAGTTCACATTGCTAATTAATTATTAAAATTATAAGGCTTTGAATGAACAATGATGCCAGAAGAATATCAAAAAGTTCATAGAACTAGCAGATCAGACGATCAATTTAATAATTAATTAGCAATGTGAACTGCCAAATTTGGAAGAAATTAAGAAATAAAAATATTAAAAAAGAAGAAGAAGGCCTTCTTCTAAGTAAGGAGTGAGATTGAAAAAATCTTAACATACGTTTTACCTAATAATTTTTTTTGGGTGTAAAATTTAAAAATTTCTTTGATCTAGTTATCTTTGAAAAAATAGTCAGTTGTTATTTTTAATGACAAACATGTTGATTTATTGTGAGCTTGATCAAAATAAGTAAAGAAAAAGAAGTAGTAGGTCTTAAAATTATTAAAAATTTTCAAAAAAATCCAAATTGGTCCTACAAAAAATTGGCCAAAGAATTGAAGGTCTGCCGTCAAACTGTTTCCAGTGTTATTAAACAGTTTCAGGAGAATTTGACCATCGATAGGAAACCTGGTTCGAGAAGAAAACAAGGATCACATGATATTGGGAAAGCCAAGAAAATAGAAAGCATATTGAAAAGATCTCCAAACACATCTGGTAGAAAAGCTGCCCGGTTTGAAAACATACAAAGTCCAAAAAGTTCTAGACAGGAATGCTGCAAAAAATTTAGACGCCAAAAGTAGGGCTCGGAAATTAAAATCGAATTTCATACAAAAATATTCATGTTGTATAATGGACGACGAAACGTATGTACTGGCAGATTTTACGCATTTTACGCAGCTTCCGGGTCAAAATTTTTATGTTGCTGATGCTCGAGGAAATGTCGAAGAACAATTTAGAATCCAAAAGCAGACAAAATTTCCTAAAAAATTCCTGGTATGGCAAGCTACATGCAGTTGCGGCAAAAGAAGCAAGTTATTTGTTACAGTAGGCTCTATAAATACCGAAATATACATCAAAGAATGTTTGAAAAAAAGACTTCTTCCTTTCATAAGAGAGCTCAATGTGTCCACATATTTTTGGCCCGATTTGGCATCATGTCACTACGGCAAGAAAACTCTGGAGTGGTACCAAAGTAATAACATAGTGTTTGTACCAAGAGAGGCTAATCCTCCAAATTGACCGGAGCTAAGACCAATGGAGAGATATTGGACTCTTGTGAAAAGAAACTTATAGAGCACAAAAAAGGTGTCCCAAAATATCGAAGATTTTTAAAAGAGATGGGCAAACTGTTCCAAGAAGGTGTCTGAAACAACTATCAAATCTCTAATGGGAGGCTTACCAAAAAAGGTCCACGAGTTCATAAATAGTGGTTAGAACTATAAAAGTTATATTTTTCTGTAATTTGTAAAATACTATTCGGTAAGGCCCCAGTAACTGGGGCTATTTTTTTTTTTTTTTTAAATCTCTTTATAAAAAAACAAATATCAAAAGAGAACCAAACTACTCGTTGGTGTTTGTTTTGTTCAGTGTGGCCAACTTTTGTTTTTCAAAATCCGCTAAAATGAAGAATAAAACGAGTATTTTCTTAAAAAAAGCGTTAAATTTTTTTTCTTATAAAAGTGCGAGAAAACTCAATACATTTAAACTTTTTCACTAATACAGACACACATCTGATACTTCTGGTCAATGAAAATTTCCTCGATTTTTCAAAGATATTTTAAATTGAAAAAACGTGCAGAGCGCTAAATCACTTTTTTTCCGCATTTTAATTTTCAAAAATCAATGGGAAAAGCGCTGAGTTGGCCACACTGGTTTTGTTATTTGTGTATGCAGATAATTCGTTAAATAATTCTGAGATTTGCCATTACTCATGTCTTGTCTCTCTCTCTAATTTGTTATTTACTCCCGCTTAAGCAATGATTTTTACAACGATGAGTGCAATGCTTTGTTCAATGAGCGAATTTTAAAAATTTTAAAAAGAATTAAATAAAAAATGAAATCAAAACTCTAAGATCAACCGTTTAAAAATTATTGAATTTTATATATGTTAAGATTTTTTCGATCTCACTACTTATATAAAAATTTCACAATAAAAATTTTTTTCATACGATAAACAGACACGGTTCATATTAGATGTCAGAAAATCTGACCAATATGTAATACAAGTGTCGAAGAAGAATGGCAAAAAGTACATAGAACGGTAGTGGCAGTTCCTTTCAATAATACTATTCAGTGAAAATAACTGTCTATGTAATTCTCATTTACTTTACAGTATTTTCACTTATATAGATTGTTGAAATTAGGGCACTATCACAAAGATCACTGTTGAGGAACAGTAGCTGGTTCCGGAACTATCGTCTGATCTGCTAGTTCTATGAACTTTTTGATATTCTTCTGGTATCATTTAAAATAATTTTTGTTTATTTAATTTTTTTTTTTCAATTTTCCTGGCATACACAGTGTATGGTATGTCGAATTTCACTTCAAGTAAACTTGACTTGCCCTCTAAAGACAAAAATGTTTGAATGGTATTTGCGTATTAATAAATGAGGGTTTGAATAAAACGATCATTTAATATATTTGTTAAAAAAATAGTTTATGGTTTTGATAGAAAATTAATTATTTAATGAAAGTAATAAATGCAATGTGGTAAATAACCATTAATTCCAAATAGTGAAACATATTATATAATGTTAAAAATAAATTGTTAGTTCATTCTTGAGCAAAGTAGAATTTATAATTTTTTGAGAGAATTTAAATTAATGAAGACTATTTTGCTCCCGATATTGCTTATCGCGTTTTAACTTCATTTTTTTCTATACCACCTCATACCATATGATGCTTTGTAGTAAATTTTAGGTCATTTATGGAAATTTTTTGTTGCTTCATTTCCATTTCTGGTACCACGTACAAAAAAAAAAAAGTATGTTACTTACGTTTCATTTTAAAATAAGAATTTTTTCCCAAAAATTCTTTAAGTTTTGAATAAAAAATAGAGTCGATCAACAAAACTCCAATCTTTAAAAGAAAATCTAAGATGTTGTTTTATTTGATAAACCTTTGAAAATAAACAACTTTTTGTATATTTTGCGTTACTTACGTTTCACATTTAAAAGATTTTATATATATATATATTTTTTTGCACCGAAACCAAATACTTAACATACTAAAACTTATGCATCCTTGGAATCGTTTTCACGTTTTTTTTACGAGTAAACTGCTCTTGCAGGTAGCGACACAAATTAAATAGTTTTCACACTTTGTAATTGGTAGCATTTTCAAAGCATTCTTTGATTACAAACTTTATTTACAAAAGCAAAATAGGGGAATTCCCCTTATTTTTTTCATCCGCCCCTACTGTCAATATGACCCTATTTTAGACTTTCAACGTGAATATCTTGGATATCTGTAATTATTTTTGGTTTAAATTTTGCGACTTTAGTTTTTCTTGCCTTTATATGTATGATTTCGTAGCAAGAAGTACTGTATTCATCTTGCTGAGCTGTCAACAGAAAAAATAAAATGTATGAGTGCGTTAGTGTCAAAATGACGCTATGCGTACCTCAATACAACAAATATTTTATGAAAACAAAATATACTTCGATTATTTTTACCCTGTGCGTGGCCGTTAATAATTTTCAAAAAGTTGCAAAAAAAGTGTCACTGTAAAAAAGTCTCATCCCATTTTTTTTTTAGTGAAAGGAACATTTATTTCAATTCACAGCAGTTTGCATATACAAAAAATGTATTAGTATTGAAAGTAAAAACGAATTAGTTATCGCAAGTACATTAATACATTAAGGTTCCTCTAGAAAAAAAGTTGTTGTACACCTTCAAAAATTAACCTCAGTTTATGATGATCCCCAAAATATGTTAGCTCTAGCTAATGGACTCTACCGGTCCATTTTGAAAAAAAAAATTAAGTCTGCTAGCAGATTTAAAAAAAATTACATGCAGAACCCTAGCATTTTTCAGTATCTATCATTTGTGAACTTTTAATTGGCCAAACAATTTTCCGTAAGTCAGTGTGGCAAATTTGATAATAGAAACAAGTTTGTAAAAATTTCGCAAAACGACAGTGTTGACAATGAATTTTTCGTATTTTTTGCAAAAAAAGTCAAAATGTGCAAAGATTCTTAAAAAAGTCTCAAATTTCGAAAAGTCGTGTAAAAGTCTCCAAACAGTCGAAAAGGCTGCAAATTGCCACTTTGGTCTCATAACGGCCACGCTGGTCCTCATAAAAGCAAAGAGTTGTTGAAATTATTTGTTTCTCTTTGCTGTTGGCTTTGTTTAATGAGAGGGAGAAGTTTTGTGTTTTCTTTTTTTAATGTTTTTTTTTTTCGTGCTTCCAATATGAGCTGGTATTTTCATTATTTAGCAGAATTTATGTATGGCACAGATTATAAAATTCAAATCCCTAGTTGTAACGCGAAAAAATAGGCATTATTCAAGAATTTTTTCCAGGTAAACTACTAAATTTTTTATAAAAACTATTTATTATCTAAAAGTACATTGAATTTAACTTTAACCCATTTCTATCTATTTAAAAATATTTAAATCTTTTTGAGTAATTAGCGATCCCTTCGACACTTTTCTGGAAAACATGTTTTGCGGTGACCAATATTTTGCAAATCTAGATAATTTGAAATCCAAAAATGAAATGGATTTAGTTTTATTATAATCTATTGATTAATCGAAGCATTTGAAAAAATATACATACCACCAAAGTTCCCGGAATAACCACCGTGTGGCGCTCCCATCGTTCTGATTTGAGTTTTTTTGTTAAGTTGGTGCATCTGCTGTTGATATTCCTTCTAAATCTTAGCGTCATAGATTGACATTTACAAAAATTGCGCTGGCTTGGACATGTTGTGCGTATGAGCCAAGAAGCTCCAGCGAAAAATGTGTTCGAAGCGAAAGTTCCTGGGCAACGAAGAAGAGGGCGACCATGCCTCCGATGGAAGGACCAAGTCGAGGAAACTCTTGCCACGCTTGGGTTAACGAATCGGAGAAGGCGCGCGCAAAACCGAGGCGCCTGGCGAGAGCTGTTAAGGTCGGCCTTGTCCCGATAACGGGTCGCTTTCACAGTCATGTGATTAGTCATGTGATAAGTAAGTAGTAGTATTTAAGAAAATGGCCAACTGTCAAAAGAAACTGTGAAAAAGAAAAAAATCAATTAGGAAGGAAAACAATATTGATAATCGGCAACAACGCAAAAAAAGCAAACACATGGACCTACATATTCTCCGCAAAAAAAAAAATCGTATGAACCTATACGCAGTCTCATTTGGCTGCACTTTGTAACGATGTAAGAGAGCCTAAGAAAAAAAAACACCATGAGAGTGCATGGGAGAGAGTAAAAGCAAAATAAACAAGTGGTTTTGCTCTTCCTCTTTATTGCGACCGCCGGCACTCGAAACGAAAGCAACACATTTTGGAAAAATTTTGAGTGATGCGCCTTCTATGTATTGTATATTCTTTGGTTACATGGTATATACCATATTTCCTTCGACTGACGTTTCCAACGCGGTATGCCATTAGTCGATCTGACAGCGTTGTCAAAAGTTATAGGGTTGCCAGATGCTTTCATTTTAAATGGCCTACCCTGTAGTAGCGAGCAAAGTGATTCCGAATATGGACAAGGATTAGCAGCAGGAATTGTTTACAGAAACTTTTCGAGATGGAAATGTATGGATATGGTCGAACAAAAAAAAAATAAAATTTTTCAGATATCCACCACCGCCATGCTACAGATAAAAAATATCAAATGCAATAGACAAGACGTGTCAATCCAATAACTTTTTTAGGACCAACACGTCTTCACGTTGTACTGATGTGTTAACTTCGCTCATGCTTTTCCTTGAATTTTAATGTTTGTGAATCATGTGCAGAGCCATTAAATGGATCAGTTTTTTAGTGCCTGTAGTTTATTTTGCATTTTTAATTTTAGCAATTGATGAAAAGGATTAAAAGGATAAAGTCATCAGTCGTTGGAAAAATTGCAACTACAAAAAACTTTGCACAAGAAATGGCCATATGAGCGTGCAAAATTTTGATCCAAACTTTATTATTAGATTTATCATTAATTTCATTTAAATGAGTAGTTCCACTCCCAGGCTCCTAAAGTTACATATTTGAAGTATTTGTGCATAAAAAATTTTTCCACGCCATACTCGTTTTCTGAATGTAAACCATGCATTCTCGAAATATCTCGACTCCAGCGCCACTTACCGGATCCATTTTTAGTAAATATTTTTGTTTCTATATAGGTAACATATATTCTTAATATGAGCTAAATCGAATCATAAATACAATTTATCTCGACGTCAGTGCCACTTAGTGGGTCCAAAAAAGAGATAAACCTACCTTAATAATAATCAAATATATGATATGGATATATTTTTTTGTTCTGGAGCACATATCTAATTATTTCAATAGTTTTTCAAACCAAATTCCATACAGTGTCTTATTGACACTACAGAGACTCTTTAAGTTGCGGAAATGATAGACGGATGAAGGTTAAATATGGTTTATTGTCTTTCATGTTGACAGGGCTTTGTTGTTGCTGCCATAAGGACGGAGCACTCTGAATGTCAAAATCAGCTGATGAAAATAGTACTACAGCACGGCATTATGGCGGTCGAAAAAAAATTAACAAACGAACGTAAACCAACTTTTGACAACCAGCGTTCCTTACCACAAAAAAATGGCGCCATAAAAAAGAAGAAGAAGAATGAGTTGCAGGTAATTCCATCTTATATAAGTTCATCTTGATAGAGCCTGTGCCAAATTTCATAAAGTACTCGAGTGAGTAAATTTTTGACAGTTGTGAGGTGAATATAATTACTAAAAATGTATGTAGTCCAAGGGGCTACATTTGGCTACATGAATATTTAGCAGATGATATAAACATAAGATGAGCGCAACTGATAAGCAGCAGAGAACAAACAATAAATCGTCGATGCACACACGCACATTTTGCTCGATATTGATTTCTGCAAAAAGGCATTCATTCCATCGATCCATTCTTTTATTGAGTTTGCTTCTAATAAAAAGGCAGCTAATATGACAATACATGTAAAAGGAGTAGCAGTACTGTTTCGAGAAGTTGAGTGTCAAAGAAGTAGCAGTACTATGTCGAGAAGTCGAGAGTAAAAATCATCAGCGGTACTATTTCGAGTACGTTGATCGGTCGCTAATATCTTTGTATTTAATCGTTGTGATTTTAAGTAGTTCGGTAGCACAATACTATGAATTATAATTTAATTTTACATTTAATTAATTTTTTCTAAATCTAATATAAACTGGATACTACATTAATTGTGAATTGAACTGAAAACTTTATAAAATAAAAACATTTCTACATCTGAAATAAAACAATAAAACTTTATAAAATATAAACATTTCTACATTTGGGGGCTCAACCGTCCGGAAAAATTAATATAAAAGGTGTAAATAAAAAAAAAAAAAAAAAAAAGTACAGTTGTGATCACAGATCTAATAAAAATTTACATTCGAAAGAAAAACCTACAGTAGAAACATCAGAGTAATTTCTAGTAAATGCGAAATAAAAAGGGGAAGCCAAAAATTCGAGTGGGAGCTAGTATAAGAGTATACAATACGCGAGCAAAGGCACACCTGTTACAACAAGAAGAAATTCGAAAGTGTCTGGAGGAAAGAGACGTTGTGGATCGAGAAGGTGTTGAACAAAGATTAGAACCTATAGAGAAAATTTCGAAGATGACATTAAAAGGTGGAGAGACCGTAGATATTGAAAATACCGAATTAAGTGATTTATTAAAATTATTAGCTGTAAAAATTATGAAAGAAGATACTGATCAAAACAAAACAAACATTTCAATTGACAGTTTCGGGAAAATAGTATCACACTTTGATGGTGAATCAACACCTGTTAAACACTGGTTTGAAAATTTTGATAAAAATGCAGACGCGTACGATTTAAATGACAAGCAGAAATATGTCCAAGCTCGGAACAAAATTACCGGTACTGCAAAACTTTTTCTTGAGGCTGTTAGCGTTAGTGATTATAAGTCTTTAAAAGATACTTTAATAAGTGAGTTTCAAAAAACATACAATAGTGCGGAACTTCATAAAAAATGATCAAACCGCAAAAAGAAAGACTCCGAATCTTTTCATGAATACGTTTTACAAATGAAAAAAATTGCTTGCTTAGGCAATATTGAAGACATTTCGGTAATCCGGTATATAGTCGATGGACTGCGCTTAAAACGCGAAATTAAATACTCACTGTATAGTTCTTCATCGTTCAAAGAACTTCGTGAACGGTATGCAATCTATGAAAGCGTAAATAACAACGAAGCCGCAGAAAATTTTAAAAGTTACAATAAACCGCTCGAGAAAAATATTACAAGAAAGGACCACTGTTATAACTGCGGGTCCACAGAACACAAGAGAAGTGAATGTAAATCGGAAACAAAGTGTTTTAATTGCAACAAAAGCGGCCATATATCAAAACACTGTAGTCTTAAACTGCAAAAACAATATACAGACAAAAATGTAAATATGGTTGTGGATCAAAGCCGGTTGAAAATAATTCATTTAAACGACATTGAGTTGAAGTGCCTAATTGATACCGGTTCAGATGTAACCATAATAAACGAAAGCGTGTATAACAAACATTTTAAGAACTGCGTTTTTGAAGAAAACTGCCTCATTATTATATGGTCTCGGAAATATGCCTACCGAACCTCTTGGTTATATCAGAGGTGTAATTCGTATCGATGATTTGCAAACAGAACATGATTTTTTAGTTTTATCTGATGAGACAATGAAATATGAAATTTTACTCGGATATGATTTTACAAAAAAATTTGTCCTTTATTCTGATAGTAACGGCTATAAATTTGATCACTTAATTGTAGAAACAGCCGGAAAAAACGATTCTGAGTTAAGTGTTTACAACATCACTGCCTCAGAAATTGACGTTACCCAAAAGTATAAAGCAGCCGTTGAAAAATTGATATTGTCTTATAAACCCTCAAACGTCGGTGAAGAGTGCCCAGTTGTTATGAAGATTATACCAGAGGGTCAAATAAAACCATTTCGTCATTCGCCGAGCAGATTACCAGCGCAAGAGCAAGAAGCTGTGCGTAAACAGGTAGAAGATTGGTTGGAAAATGGAATCGTTAGAAAATCAAGTTCACAAGTAGCTAGCAGAGTCGTAGTTGTAAAAAAGAAGTGCGGTGCCTATAGAGTATGTGTTGATTTTCGTCAATTGATCGCGATGGTGTTGAAGGATTGTTTTCCAGTTCCGTTAATTGAAGAAGTGGTGGAAAAGTTGCAGAGCGCTAAAGTTTTTGTCATCATGGATCTTGAAAACGGATTCTTTCACGTGCCCGTTGAGGAATCTAGTAAGAAGTACACTGCTTTTGTCACAAAAGAAGGTTTATTTGAATTCAATAAAGCGCCATTTGGTTTTTGTAATTCACCTGCAAATTTCATAAGGTATGTTAACCACATTTTCCAAGATTTAATTAATGCGAATATAATGGATTTGTACATGGACGATATTGTTGTTTATGGAGAGTCGGCTGAAATTTGCTTAGACAAACTTAAAATTGTACTAAATAAGGCATCACGTTTCAATTTGAAAATAAAGTGGACAAAATGCAAATTCCTTAAAACAAAAATTGACTTTTTAGGGCATACCATACAGTACGGCAAGGTTTGGCCTGGAAAAGAGAAAACAAAAGCCGTAGAGAATTTTCCGATTCCGCAAAATATAAGAGACATTCAGTCCTTTTTAGGGCTCACAGGCTACTTCAGAAAGTTTGTGTGCGGCTACGCACAGATCGCTCGCCCTCTTACTGATTTATTAAAAAAAGGTTCGACTTTCAAATGGGCCATCGAGCAGCAAAAGTCTATAGAAACGTTGAAAATGGCACTCACAAAGGATCCTGTTTTAAGAATTTACAGCAGAGAAGCCATAACGGAATTGCATACCGATGCTTCAAAGGATGGGTTTGGAGCGGCATTGCTGCAACAATTTGAAGGCCAATTACACCCTGTGTTTTTCTGGTGCAAGAAGACATCGCCGCAGGAACAACGACTACATAGCTACATTTTGGAAGTAAAAGCCGCATATTTGGCAACAAAACGGTTACGACACTACTTGCTGGGTATTAACTTCAAGCTGGTGACAGATTGCGCGGCATTTAAGCAGACAACATCAAAGAAAGACGTACCGCGGGATGTGGCGCAGTGGATAATGCATTTACAAGATTTTACATTTACAATTGAACACCGAACTGCAAATCGGTTGAAGCATGTCGACTCCCTTAGTCGATATCCAGCTAATGTTATGATAATAACGTCGGAAATAACTGCAAGACTCCAAAAGCTGCAAAATGATGATGAACGCATAAATGCAATAAGTACTGTTTTAGAAACTGGGCCTTACGATAACTACAAAAAGAAAGGTGGCTTAGTTTACAAAACTATTGCGGGAAATGATTTGCTGTTTGTCCCGAAGTTAATGGAGGTAGAAATAATTCGTAATGCGCATGAAAATGGACACTTTTCGGTTCAAAAAACGATGCATTCAATCCAGCAACAATTTTATATTCCGCACTTGGAGAAAAAAGTAAGTCAATTTGTAAACAATTGTATCAAATGTATTATACATAATAAAAAACTTGGAAAGAAGGAAGGTTTCCTTCACTGTACCGATAAAGGCGATACTCCTTTATCGGTACAAAGTCAACTGGTGCAGAAGAGGTCGTTAGGAATTTACAAATGTGGTCCAACATTTTTGGAAATCCCAACAGAATTGTTAGCGATAAAGGTGCAGCCTTTACCTCTCATATGTTTAATAATTTTTGTAAAGATAATAACATAGAACATATTGAAACAACAACGGGCGTTTCTCGTGGTAATGGGCAGATAGAAAGAGTAAACAGAACAATACTATCAATTATTGCGAAGCTGTCGTCGGATGATCCAAGCAAGTGGTACAAAGTTTCTGGTCAAGTTCAAAAGGCCATTAATTCTTGTGTGCACAGTTCCACGAAATTCTCGCCGTTTGAAGTTTTGTTTGGCGTAAAAATTAAGACAGATATTAGTAGTAAGATAGTTGAAGCACTACAAGAAGAGCTGGTTACCGATTTTGAAAAAGGAAGGGAACAAATTCGGGATGAGGCTAGGAAGCAAATAGCTAATGCACAAAAACTTTACAAACAAAATTTTGATAAAAAACGTAAAAACGAGACTAACTACAACATAGGCGATCTAGTAGCGATAAAGAGAACACAATTCATTGCTGGAAGGAAGCTTGCAAGCGAGTATCTGGGTCCATACAAAGTTACAAAAATCAAAAGAAATGGTCGATACGATGTTGTAAGAACCGCAGATTTCGATGGTCCTCGTAACACATCTACAAGTTGTGATAACATGAAATTATGGAAATTTACCGAAACTAATGAAGATTTGATTTCATCTGAGACAGATGAAGAACAGGATGGCCGAGTGTAAAAGGAGTAGCAGTACTGTTTCGAGAAGTTGAGTGTCAAAGAAGTAGCAGTACTATGTCGAGAAGTCGAGAGTAAAAATCATCAGCGGTACTATTTCGAGAAGTTGAAGAAGTTAGTTATCAGTTGTCAGTTGAATAATTCAGTTGTCGAGTACGTTGATCGGTCGCTAATATCTTTGTATTTAATCGTTGTGATTTTAAGTAGTTCGGTAGCACAATACTATGAATTATAATTTAATTTTACATTTAATTAATTTTTTCTAAATCTAATATAAACTGAATACTACATTAATTTTGAATTGAACTGAAAACTTTATAAAATAAAAACATTTCTACATCTGAAATAAAACAATAGAACTTTACATAAAATATACATTTTCGAAATATTTCATTCATAGTGCTTTTTTTGTTTAGATAATTTTATATATAATGGTTGTGTATCCGAACAGATAAACAGCGAGGTCAGTTTAACTCTCTAACCCGCAAGATTGAAATAATAAAAAAACAATCACCAGAATTTTTGTTTCCAATTAATATTGATGAAGGAAAAATGAAGATGAAGCCCATTTTTTGATTAGAGTTTAGCAATTAGAAGAGAAAAACGAAAGCCTGCCCGGAGGCGGCCTTACGGGATTAAGCCAAAAAATAAAGATACATTGTTTCATTGTTATAAATGTTTATTAAACACAAACTTAAAAAAATTGGATATAAAAATAATTAGTAATGAAATTTATAATTTACTTTTTATTTATTCAAAAGAAAAAAGTTAATAAAATAAAATAAAACACTGTGCAACACAATTTCAGATCCAACGTAACGACTATGATAGCTGAAAAGTACACCTACCAAAAAAACCCCTATATATTTAGTCCAATAGTCATTGTCGAAATCGCTGTCATCAGAGTAATCGGATTCAACGGATTCCATTATAGTGGCCAAGTCCTCTTCAGATATTTTAGATAAATTCCACCTTTTTTGTGTGCCATATTCACACAATTCATTTGGAATTTTGTTTGTTTTGCGATTATCACTCTCCATTGTTTTTATAAAAATCCTAAGTATTCATATTATATCTAGGCAAATATAATTTTACATCCTATATGTAATTTGCAAAAATAAACACAAATTTTGATCTAAACTCGCAAGGCCGCCCTGAGGCTGCCTTCACAAAATATTACGTAAGCCACATAAAACTATTTATTTACATCAAACAGTAACAATTATAAAAGTGAATATGTATATAATATGTACTTACTAAAATTCTCACCAAAATTGGAGACTTAGAAATATTTTTTTTTTAATTTTCATAAAAAACTTAATATTGGCGATAATTTTTCGTCAAAAAATAACACTTGTACACATAAAAATAACTAAAAAACAGTCAAGTGATCGCAGATAGCTAAAACTGACCATATATTTTGTGTTCATTCTTTCTTCAGGGCTGGCAATTAATTTTAAGAAAGAATAAATTTGCACTTATCTATTAATTGAAATAGAATGATGGCTGCCTTAGGGCGCCCTTACGGATTAAAAATTCTTAAAATATTTACAACTGAGAAGACTTATACCTACTGAGAATAAGGTTACCAACTATATATATATATTATATTTACATACAAAACAGTAATTTTCCGTCATTGTTTGCCAGCCATTGCTGTCAAAATTTTACACCACATTCTACCATTGCTACCGTTTAATAATATACCAATTTTTCAGATTTTTAGAAAATCATTCTCGGCTAGTAATTACGCTTCGTTTTAAAAGTTCGTTGGAGTGTGAAAAAGCTTTAGGCATACTTAATTGCACAGTGCATTAAAATATTAATGAAGTTCCAGTCCCCTAACGTTCAACGTTTTCGGCGAAAGTAGCGGTGTCGATTAGGAAGTGTGGTCTATCTAACATCTATTTATTCTGAAGTTACACAGCTTCGAAGAATAACGGCATCATCTCACTTTAGACGCATGTTCAATAATATTGATGAGAGATATTTCCATTATCAGATTTGCTGAAGTTCGAAGAATTTTAATTGGTTCTTAAATTGTGCCAAGCACTCACGGATCTATCATGAAAACCATGATATTTTTTTAAATAAATTTTCGATTAAAATGTCATTGGCAAAGGTATTTTATTTAAAATATTAAACGTTTAAATTTTTTATTAGAATAATAATTCGTTCTTCTTTCATATTTTTTTTCCAACCAGCCACTTTTTTTTTTATAATTTGCGAGGTTCTTTAAAAAATTTAGGCGAATATTTACACCAAGAAATGGCTACAATCGAAAAGCTCTTCGAAGGAAAAAATAAAACAAAAATGATTTCAGAATATTTTTGGTCACTTCAACGAGAAACTGATGATGCTGAATTTAAAAAAATTCACGGCAATCATTTTTGAGTTGAATGGTCGAAAATTGTATTTTTGTAATTTTGTTTTTATAAAAAGTTTAATAACTCAGTCAATTACTTACCGATAAAAACAAATATGCGTTGTATTCGTTATTAAAAATATTTTTTGAATAAACTCACAAGTAATATGGTTTCTTTATAAAATAGTGTGTAGAAACATTGCCAAAGTTGAGAAAAAACGAAAAAAGTGAAAATAAATTGTGTTTGCTGGACAAATACAGATTCTTCTAGTTTTCTTAAATAAAATATATATCTGTGGTTACAAGGCATAACAGCATAAGTCAGTTTTTTGAATTTTACAGGAGAGCACTTCAAAGATTCAAATGCTAATAGAAATCAATTTGAGTTGTGCTATTTTTCCTTTAATATCTCGTAAACCACTGAACCGATATTCATAAAATGTTGACACAATATGAAATCGGATATTAAGATTTCAATTAAAACAATAACTCGAATTCGACAAAACTCGAGTTGTGTTGTTAAGCCTTGTGACCACATATATCATTCGAAAGGTATTTTTTCTTAAACCGGTAAAAAACTGAAAATCTGTTCATAATCCACTAAGTTACAGGTTTATAAATGCGCAAAGGTACGCAAAAGTGTTTTTTTTTTTTAACGGTAAATCAAGATTTTGGGGGTGTTTGGAAAATTTCACATACAGACTCTTGTTTTACTCGACAAGACCTGCAAGAAAAATAGTATCACTTCCCAGGTATTTTTTACTGCCGCACTGTAATTCGTGATAATTGGCTTAGTGGATTTTTATAAGGTAATGTTTTTTTTAATGCTTCTAATATAGTGCAACATTTTTAGATAAAATATTGCGATGTTAGACTTATGGGATGAAAGCACTATCATTGTCGAGTTATATCCTTGCCGAGTTTTTGGTCAATAGCTCGGTCATAGCGTCTTATTTTCGGTAAAACTGTTCAATTAATTTCAATTAAAAACTGGCACTATCATGGACTTCGACATAATTACGAACATAAGATGGGTGTGCAACACTCTGTCGTAGTAGGAAATTAGTATTATTTTCTACGTCGTAATTTACCTGCACCAATGTGCTGTAGTGGAGATTTGGCATTTATTTGTGTACACTTTCTACGAATGTTAAACTGTTTCGGGAAACCTTTTATTTTAAAAAAAATTATAAATTAAAAAAAAAGAATGAGGCGAAGATTCGCAATCGAAATATAAAAAGCCGGTTTTATTATAAAGCAAAATAAAAATATAAGAAATATGTTTTTTATGAATCTTATTTTTAATTTTTCAAATGATCTTCCTGATAGGTCAAAGATAACTACAAATAGAAAACAATATGAAAGACTGGTGAGCTTGATGAGCGAACGATCAGACATTGCGCAAGGTTTTCATAAGACGTCCAAGGAAAATGTTCAAAGTTTTTGGGTGGAGGCCAGTGAGCAGCTCAATAGTCTTGGCCCGCCAACAAAAGATATAACAAGTTGGAAGAAGGTTAGTAGAAAAACAACCATTTTTATTGTTTTGTTTCATTGTTAATTATTTCATTAGGTATGGCTGGACTACAAATGTTACGTAAAACGCAAATTAACTATTAATAAGGCAAAGGCAAATAGGGCCACCGGTGGCGGTAAAAATAAAATGCGGACATTCAATAATTTAGAAGAAACCGTTATAAGATTGACCGGACTGGTAACGTCCACTTCCGGTATTAAAGGTACTACAAGCTTTGGCTTGGGAAGCTCCAAAATCATTATTTCTGATAAATCTAAGCCAACTACAAATAGACATCAATATGAAAGATTGGTGAGCTTGATGAGCGAACGATCAGACATTGCGCAAGGTCTTCCGAAGACGCCCAAGGAAAATGTTCAAAGTTTTTGGGAGGAGGTCAGTATGCAACTCAATAGCCTCATTCCGCCAACGAAAGATGTCACAAGTTGGAAGAAGGTTAATAGAAAATTAATTAATTAATTTGTTGCATTATTAATTATTTCATTAGGTATGGCTGGACTACAAATCTTACGTAAAACGCAAATTAACCACCAATAAGGCAGAGGGTAGGGCAACCGGTGGCGGTAGAGATAAAATACAAACTTTTAATGATTTAGAAGAAACCGTTATAAAATTGACTGGACTGGAAACATCCACTTCCTGTATTAAAGAGACTACAAACTTGAGGAGCTCCAAAAACGTTCCAAAAAAAGGCGTTTTAGAAGTGAGCGTAGATGAAGAAGAAATTGATGATGTTTCTATGAGATCACAGCCTGATCAACCAAATGTTTCAAGAAGCAGTACCACACTTAAAACCAAAAAAAGTCTTTTGCAAGAACAGATACGTTTGCAAATGCAGTATTCCGAAAATGCTATAGCTTTTCAGGAATATCAGAAGAAGAAATCGGAAGAAATAGCAACGAGTCTCAGACGAATAAGCAGAGCTCAAGAAGATATGTTTGAACTGGAAAAGGAGAAATTATGTGAAATGCGACGTCATAATTTGGAAAAAGAACAGTTGTTAAAACAGAATTTGGAATTAAAAATTAAAATCTCAAAACTTGAAGAGCCCAAATTTGAAAGAAACAGTAAAAAACATAAGCAAAATAATTTTAATGAAGCATAAAATAAATTTAATATAATGAATTCTGTTTACAAATATTTTGTGTTATGTTAATGCTCCAAGTATACTTTCTCTTATCTGTGATGTCTCTCTTGCAAAATTTGATGGTTCCATTTCGCGAATTTTAACTTGGTCTGGTTCTTCAATTTCCACTGAAATATCTCCGACGTGGAGATGCGTACAGATTTTATGCAATACGCACGAAACGTTTAGGGTTTGACCCAATTTTTTGTGGTCAATACTGAAGCTGACGAGCATCCTAAAGCTAATGGGCCAAGTCCGTCCAGCACCACATCCAGTACATATTTGAACGCGTCCTTGATGAGACGGAAAGAAATGTCTAATGACTATCAATAAATTGTCAATAAAATCAGAAAAATTCAATATTTATGTATATATGTTTTTGATCTTTATTTTAATTTTCAGGATATGAAACGAAACAAGCAATTTGTCGAAGATACGATGAACAGTATGTGGAAAAAATATGTTTCCAAAGCAAAATTATAAATAAAAAGACAAATAACTTTTCTTTCTGTGAATATAATAAAATGTAGTTAAAATAAGGACCTATTTCGTAACTCGACTGTAGTCGATCAGACCGACAAATTTTCATTTTCATTTAATCGACTGAGGATAGCGCTATTGTGACTTCAGTTTTATAGTTGTTTTGAATAATTCGATGCGAAAGATTTTTTACAAAATAAATTATATAAAATATGTTTTCAACCAAAAATGTATAAATTTATTTCGTAAATACTTACATTTTACCTTTACTGCCTAAAAACCAAGCGGATTGATCAGAAAACTTCAACCGACTAGCAGTCGACAGATGATCGATCAAATCGAAAATCACAATAGATAAATCAAAATTAGTCGATCGTTGATCGACAGCAGTCGACAGTCGATGGAGAAAGGCAATAGGGCCCTAACTTTCCAGGTCGCAGTGTCCTCCATTTTGGAGAGTTATTTTTACTAGTCGGTTTTGCATAGTGCCTATTAGCTTCTGGCATTTTTCTGTACTCATTTTTTTCCAGTTTGAAATGATGTAATGCCTTAGTTGGCTTAGGTTTTGAGGCGTTACATCATCAATCCGAATTTTAAGCATTGCCCAAGCGATAGGTGAAAGGTCTGGGCTTTGGGATGCCCATTATAAAACAGGAACATTCTTCTCAGCAAGGTATTCGGCTATCTTTTTAGCAGTATGTATTGGTGCATTGTCTTGTTGGAAGACGAAATTTGCGCTCATTAAGCAATTCTCACGTATGGCGGTTTCTTCTAAGATTTAAGTGCACATCAGCATTCACCTTTTCTTCCAAGACAATTATTTCACCCGTACCCATAGCAGAAAGACAGTCCACACCATCAGACTTTTGTCTACCGTCTTTACAGTTTCACTGACGGCTCCAGAACAGAATTCGGTTCGGGTTCTGGGGTTTCCATTAAAAATGATGGAGTGCACCTTCACTTCTCTCCTGTTTTTCAAGCAGAAATTTTTGCAATTATCAATGCAATGGACTATGTTATTAATAATGGTTGGAGAGAAAGGAGTATCTGTCTATTTAGTGACAGTCAGGCTACGCTTGAATCCTTGCTTAATCTTCTAACCACGTCTAAACTGGTTATGCATTTTAAATCCAGGCTTGATTGTGTTGGAAAACTCATTAGCCTGCTGTTGATATGGGTTCCTGGACACTCAGGAATTTCAGGAAATGAATCTGCTGACCTTCTGGCCAGAAAGGGTTAGGAAACAGGTTTCCTGGGCCCATAACCTGTACTCTCTTTGTCGTCTACAGCCATCAAGACCACCATTAATGAGTGGGTCGACTTGGACCACAATCGTAAATGGGAGGAACGGAGGGGCTTTAGACAGACAGAGATCATGTTATCTGTTATCTCGAAGCGTCTAACAGACTTTCTGTTATCATTTAACAGAAAGAGCTGTAGGCAGCTGGTAGGACTTTACACAGGTCACTTCTCTTGGGCCAAACACTTGAATATGATTGGCTTGTGAGCTGGTGTCTTGTGTGCTTCATGTGGCTTGGAGGAAGAATGTGAAGAGGCAGCAGACCACTTTCTTAGTGTCTGCCCCGCTATCTTGCAGACCAGAGTAAGCATATTTGGCACTGGAGTGTTGGGAGACGAACACTTGAGCTCTTTAACACCGCAGGATTTGCTTAGATTTATTAATAAATTTGGTAGATTTAAAAAATAGCAAAAAGGAACATATGATATAGGACATAGGAATATAAAAAACGTTTACAAAACCCACTGCATGGCACAATGGAATATTCACACCAGTGCTAACCTAGCAGTCCCGAAATGGAAAATTTAAAAAATAGTGATGCCATAATTAGGTGCTAATTAGGTGCTGCAATTAAAAATTAGGTGCTCTTTTAGTTTCTATGTTATAAGAGGGACTGCTAGGTTAATATTAACCTAGCAGTCCCGAAATCGAAAATTGAAAAAATAGTGATGCCATAATTAGGTGCTGCAATTAAAAATTAGGTGCTCCTTTATTTTCTATGCTTTTAGTGGGACTTAGTTTTCATAAAACCAGTAGTCCCAGAAGTTAACACCTTAGAAAAATAAAAAAGTAATGATGCAAAAATTAGGTGCTGCAATTAAAAATTAGGTGCTCCTGTCGAGCCGTCAGTCACTCAAGGGGACTAACATACATCTCGATGTGTGCCGTAATTGAGTGGTCTTATGGTAGTGTGGTCTATCACCTCCTCGTGGTGACAGCTGGTAACGGTTGCATGTTAGCCAGCTGGTGTAAACTATTATCTTGTAACAGGGCACATCAGATATCTGATATGCAACTGGCTAAGCTAGATCAGGCGGAGGGAGCAAACCCTCTCGATCTCGAAGAAATTCAGTACATGTACTGACTAAATCAGTACGTCTGGTTACTCTATGCCCGGCTCAGTGGTTTCTGAGAACAGTAAATTATGTTTTTATGCCGAATCACAAAGTACAATTTTTTCAGCGAAATTGGTCTTTAACGTTACACAAGTTTGATGGCCAATATAGCGAGGAAATTGAATAATTAAAAAAAAATGCATTTGTATCTAGAACCTAGGTCAAAAGTTCTCGAAAAAAAGTAGGTCCTTTCCAATTTTTGTTTTGTTAGATTTTTCAGAAAAAACTTTTTGCGGTGTATTTCAAAGCCATCACAATCAACAGAAAAAAATGAATTGAACTGTATTTTGAATTGTTTCATGCGTTTGAGTTCTTTTCTTTTATACAAAGCTAATTGCACGAAAAAAAACTGGAATAAGTAATATAGTTATTTTTACATTCTAGATCCGATTTGAATATTGGCCAATTTCAATCAGATGCGCGACGCAAGTGAAAGAACGTGCACAGTGAAGAGCGAAAGCAACCGATTGATTTGACATTTATATTCCCCGATGCTATGGGATAGTGCGGAATTCAAAGAATTTTTTTTTTCGCGCGTTACTCATACAGAAAAAATTGGCCATATACGTTCCTTAAGCCTGTAATACATCACCTAAATGATACTAAAGTGGTTGGTTTTTGGTTTCACCATGCCAATTATCCGATATTGGTAGCGGACATAATTTCGCAATGAGTCGTTTGATGATTTCACCTCGCGTTTTTAAAGCGGCGACACAAACCTTACCGTCTGTACCTGAGTGTGTTTATACAATTCTGCCTAGTGGTCAGAAAAAAGCGGTGCATGCCGCACATGCTCTTTATTTGGCACAAAAATCGACATGTCTACCATACGAAAAAATATGATGCTGACTCACATAACAACTATAACGTTTTGAAAGCTGCTTCTATAGAAATATAACGACTTAAGATTGAGAACCACCCCTTACTTTCCGTTTAAAAAAAATTAAAAATTATTAACCGCCTGGTAATTAAAATTGTACATTTAGTCTTACCATTAATGGCAGTGGAATATTTCTATTACTATTTTCATTACTGTAATAAAGATGGTAATGAAAAAATTTCATTGACTGTAATTGTAAAAGTGTAAAAGTTTTCAACTACGATGTCAAGCAACAATAGTTGGAAAACTTACGAATCGAAGCAGCGGAGCGGTAAAATTTTATTACTCCAACTCTAGCTCTTGCTCCGGTCAAAACAGTGTGCTTCACAGCTTTTTGCTCCAGCTCCGCGCCCCGCTACAAAGCCTTGCTTTTACCTAAGAAAATGCTACTATGTTCAATGTTTGTTTTTGTAGAAAAATAATTACTAAATGCAGCTTCAAAATAGCATATTTCCAAACTTTAATAACCTTAATTCTTTTCAAAAATTATCATATTTTTAAAGAGCAAAGATTTGATTCTTCAGTGTGCAAGACTAAATTGCAAAAATACAACATATTGTATTTTTGGTGGTATATGGTTAAAAGTAAGCAACGTGCAAAGCAAATAAAATCTTTTTGAATACGTAAAAGACGATCAATATAACAAGCATCTGCAATTGCTGTTATTCGGTGACAAGCAGCCAAAAAAGCGGAGAGATGATACCTCCTTGTTTCCTTATGGTTACAAGTTTCCTGAGTGTACTCGTTGCTATTTGCGCGTTGATTATTCTGCTGTTTACAATTTATTAATACAAATGATCAAATATTTCATCTAAGAAAATCTTCGTTTCCCTATTGCATGAAACAACTTAATGAAAGGCGGTCTCGACAGGCTTAACTTTAAAGTAAAATTGCTGTATAAATTGTAATCATTGAGTTAACCATATGGTAGACGAATCGATTAAATAAAATAAAAGTTTTCAATAGTAAGGAGAATCACAATAGGCCAAACTATGCTCTGCATATGCAAAAGTACGGAAGAGAAAATTTATCGAAAAGTATGAGTAAGCCTTAACAAAATTTCCGAGATGGAAACTTTGAATAAATGCTTACTTAAAGGGAAATATACATCTAGAAGCGCGAAAAAATGCAATTTTTATAATTTTTTTAAGGAAGCCTGTACGATTTGCCGGATCAAAATTTTTTTCTAACTGTGGGTACCAACTTTTGAGAATATGTTTAATTTTTTTTATTGGGAGTATGAATGTATAAACTCGTAATTGTGACTAACTTCATATCTATCATACGCGCTATTTTTTTGACATTGACAGCTATTCTATCTCGAAGAGCGCCAAAAATACTATAAGAATTGATCTGTCAAATAATTTTCATAATTTTACAAAAGTGTTTTACTATAGTTGAAAATGTTGAATTTCGTGCCAACAAAACAACATTTGCGGGAAGTTTTAATTTGCTTCTTCCATTTAAAGAAAAACGCAACTGAAGCACATCGTTTACTCACTGAAGCTTATCCTGACTTTGCTATAGACGTTAGAATGTGTCAGGTGTGGTATGCCCGTTTCAAAAGTGGTGATTTTGATGTTGAAGACGTTACGATAACCCAAAGCGTAAAAAATCATGGGGACCGCCCGGACATGCATCAACATCAACGGCAAAGCTGAACATCCATGGATCCAAGCTCATCCTGTGTATTTGGTGGGATATGAAAGGTGTCATGTATTATGAGCTGTTCAAACCGAATGAAACGATCACTGGCGATCGCTACCGACTACAATTGATGCGTTTGAGCCGAGCATTAAAGGGTAAGAGGCCAGAATATGAGAATAGACACGACGAAGTTATTCTTCAGCACGACAATCCTCTACCGCATGTTGCAAGGCAAGTTAAAACATACTTGGAAACGCTGAAATGGGAAGTGCTACCCCACCTGCCGTATTCTCCAGACATTGCTCCTTCTGATTACCACTTGTTCCGATCGATGACACATGGCCTGGCTGAACAGCACTTCCGTTCTTTCGCAGAACTCAAAAAATGGGTTGATTCGTGGATAGCCTCACAAGATGAGGAGTTCTTTCGACGCGGAATCCGTATGCTACCAGAAAGATGGGAAAAGGTTGTGGCTAACGATGGACAATACTTTAAAGAATAAATTTATAATCACTTTTTCACAATAAATGTTCAAATTACGAAAAAAATACGAGCTCATACATTCATACTCCCAATAAAAAAGTAATGATGCAATAATTAGGTGCTAATAAATTAATAATGTAAAAATAATCATATTCTATTGCTATATTTTTTATTTATACAATTTTTTTTGCTGTTATATTTGGGGAATATCATACGTACCCATCACACCACGATTGGGTTAACTAAGTTCAAATCAATGAAACAAGTGTTGCATATCAGAAGAATGGGGAAATATTTCTCTTTTATTCGCACTCAGAGAACTTTCGAAATTTGTGATTCCCACAATAAATACATGTCAATTATGTTCCACAAATTATTTTTTACATAATAAAAAAGTAGTATACTTTTAGGCTTTCGTTATGGGTGCATGTACACAAAATATACCAATACGACCAGTGTTAATCTATCTGTCCCGAAATGGAAAAAATAGTGATGCCATAATTAGGTGCCATTATGGGTGCTGCAATAAAAAATTTGGTGTTTTTTTTAGTTTCTATGATATAAGAGGGACTGCTAGGTTAATATTAACCTAGCAATCCCGAAATCGAAAATTAAATTTTTAACATAAATTTTTTTCGGACTGGCAAAGTGATTGGGGGTATATTAATACCACAATAATATAAAAATATTCGGCAAAAAGAATCTGAAGAGAAAAACCCAAATCAATTTGCTCGTTCGAAAATAAAATGGTTTTGAAAAATTTGTCGCCTATACTCGAAAAAGAAAAATTTTGATTTTGCTGTAAGTATAAACTAAAAGTACATAGTTTTTTTTTAGTTTTATTGGAAAAAGTATGTTTTTTAAGTTAACTGAAAATAATAAGAATTAAGTCTTTAAATATTGAGAAGCCCAAACATTTGGAGAATTTAAAAAGATTTTAGAGATATATCTACCATTGATCTGCATTTTTGGGGCTCGTTCGAATTGCGAATTTTTATCATTAATTAATTTTCGGAAAACCAAAACCGAAGAGCATACAACCAAAAAAAAAGTTTTTAAGTGAATGTTTTGCTGACAGTCCTACAAGTCTCCTAAAAGCCCTAGACGCCCTGAAAATGTTCTGTACTAGTAATAATCTCACAGTGAATGCCAATAAATCCAAAGTCATTATCATCAAGGCGGCAGGTAGAATTGCAAGAAATCTTCGTTTTAAGTTCGATCATACGGAATTGGAACTAGTCAAAGAGTACACTTATCTGGGTATACCATTCTGTAGAAGAACGTGTGGCTTAAATTAGGGGTAGAGCAAATGTAATCTACGTTGGTTGGAACGGACATATCGTGGATTAGAATCTTAGCATGGCCAAGATTCGACCGGGTCCAGCGCGTTAGGGCACTGAGTCTGGCAGCAGAGCACTTAGCTTGTTGCTTAACCAGTAGTGAAGTTGCCAACCAGTGAAGAATTGTGAAGAGAGTTTTCGTGGAGGTAGTAAGAAGAGTCCCAGTAATCAATATGGCTGCCGTTCTCCTAACCTTATCCAGTGGTTTAAGGTTGACCGCCTTTGCAGTAGCTGGCCACCAGAAGACGGATCCATAAAGAAGATTAGGCTCGACCACTGCTGAATAGAGCCAGGAAGTGACTCGAGGTTGAAGACCCCATCTTGTTCCTAATGCCCTCTTACAGCAGTATAGAGCGCAAGAGGCTTCTCGTACTCTCTCTGCTATGTTAGCTTTCCATTGAAGTTTAGGATCAAGAACAAGTCCTAAATATTTGACGCGTTTGCTAAGGTAAAGCGAGGTACCATTAATTTTGGGTAGGGCAAAAGTTGGTATTTTATACTTTCTAGTGAAAAGCATAACCTCTGTTTTGACAGGATTTACATTAAGACCGAATTCACGGCACCAGTGTGACAGAATGCTAAGTGAGTGATTTAGCCGTTCTGAAAGAGTAGAAACGTATTTGCCAGACACTGCAATAGCAATGTCATCTGCATAAGCTATTATTTTGCAGCCGGTTTGGTCTAGTGTGTTTAGCAGTGTGTTCACCGCCAGATTCCAAATAAGAGGAGATAATACACCTCCTTGTGGTGTGCCCCTATTGACAACCTTTTTAACTTTATCATTCCCAATAGAGGAGGATGATACGTGTTTTAAGTAGTTGTCCTATAAATCTAACCAGATTAACATCAAGATTAAGATTTATTAAGGCATTACCGACAGCGTCGGGGCAGACATTGTTGAAAGCCCCCTCGATATCTAGAAACACTGCAAGCGTGTATTCCTTGTTGGAAAGTGATTTCTCAACTTCCTCAATGAGAACATGTAGCACTGTTTCCACAGACTTCCCTTTGGTATAGGGATTTGGATTAAAAGAGTGGGATTGATAGAGTTCCTGATATGAAAATCAAGAACCCTTTCTGCTTTGGGTATGAAGACTACACGAGCTTCTCTCCAGCTTTTGGGAATGTACGAGAATTTTAGGCAAGCATTATAAATTTGCAATAGCCAGGAAGCTACATATACAGCCCCTTGCTGAATATCCGCGGGAATGATACCATCTGGCCCGGGAGATTTATAGGGGCTGAAGGATTTGATGGCCCACTTTAGATGAGTGTCGGTCAATTGGAAAGGGGAGGGGTTACTTAAAGAATGATCAGTCACAGGAGGACTGTGATCAACGAAGGTTTCACTTCCCGGAAAATGAGTATTCAGGAGGACCCCTAACGTCTCGATCCCAGAATCGGTCCAGTGACCATCAGTTTTCTGGATACAGTCGAGAGCCCTAGGGGTCGTATTGAGGAGTTTTCGAAGTCGGCTAGTCTCCGAGGAGCTTTCTATGCTACCACAGAAATTCCTCCAAGACGCTTTTCTTATAGCGTACTTAAGTTCCCTTTGCTTAGATTTAAAGGGAAACCAGTCATTGAAAGCCTTGGCTCTATTAAAGAGACTTCTACATACCTTTCGAAGCTCTGCAATCTCCGAGGTCCACCATAAAGGTTTGGTTTTACCTCTAGGTTTGGAAGAATTGCAAGCCGATTTGGCAGCAGTGTTAAAAAGTGCTGTAATGGAGTTTACCTCTCGATCAATATCGCAGTGGTTATTAATAGTGGGTGGAGCAGGCTGTATGCCAGACTCAATAATGGCTTGGAACTTTGCCCAATCAGTACGCTTCCTATTGATGAGGCTAGTAGAACCTGCAGAGTCTGTAGGATCTAGTTTATCAATGGTGAAGTTAATATAATTATGGTCAGAAAGAGAGCACTCTTGCGAGACACTTCAGTCTTTCAGTAGGTGTGACGAGTGTTCACTTATTAGAGTGAGATCGAAAATCTCCCTTCTATTTGAAGTAATAAAGGTTGGCTCGCTCCCCCTATTAGCAATAACTAAGTCATTAGTAAGGATAAAATCAAAGAGAGACTCACCTCGTTCATTTGTGTCCGTGCTGCCCCACATCTCGTGACGAGCATTGGCGTTGGCACCTATGATAACCGGGGTCCGTTTACGCCTCTGCAACCAGAAGCTTTAAAGTATCGTGCGGCTGTGATATGCAGTGGTCATGTGCCATGCAGCTGGAGACAATCCAGGTGGCTATGGCGTCGATCTCAATGACCATGGCCACGTTGTCTTTATCGCTGAACCTGGAGAGTAAAAGAGCATTAATGCTGTTTTTGATAAGGATACAGGATCTGGGTTTACCTTGACCCTCCACATATACTGTGCGGTATCCATTAGTATTGAGTCCGCAAACCCGGTCATTAACGACCCATGGTTCTTGGACAAGTATGAGCTCCTCTCCTTTTTTAGTCAGGCGGAGGAGCAGGGCTGCCGAGGCAGTAATAGAGTGGTGAAGGTTAATTTGAACAACCCTCACCATCATTGGGGTTCGCGACAATGGTGACGTCGGAGTCACCATTCTTCGACGCCTGCGGTGACAAGCTCCATTTTTCCGAAGAAGTCGCTAACTAATTCGGAGGAGGACATGACACTGCCGTCATCGGAATGAGTGTCAGTGTCTGGCTGGGACATGGTAACCATTAGGGCCTCGGCTTTTGCCGAAGGTTCCGCAGAAGATACCTGCCCAGTGTCCAGCTTATCACACCTGTACACCCTGAGGGAGATCGCATCAAAGCCATAATTGATCTCCCCCTTACAGGCATTAAGGGGGGCCAGCGACTCCTCATTTAAAATAATGAGAGCTTCTCGGAGGTGACCCTTGGGCTCGCAAACCTTGGCAACTCTCCAGGGCTCAGCCGGAATCCAGGCCTTAGAGCGCGGACTGTTGGGAATAAGATCCCTAGGAATGGCAGAAAGCTTGGCACCTGGCCAAACCTCTCCCAGCATTTCGGTGGCTGACTTGTACAGATCCGCAGAGCGTTGGTCTGAACAAGCCACCAACTTAACATGCCCCTGATGCCAACCGGCATTGCGGCATGTGGGCGACGGGCCTAGATTGGCCGCTACAACATCCTTGTAGATGTTTCGAAGTGCAGCTTGTACCAACCTCCAGATATCTGGAGATATGGTACCATCGCTGTTGCTGGAATCGATAATGGCCCAAACGAGACCATCTTTTGCAACCTCATTAAAGGGCCGAATAAGTTTCGGCTTTGGGGCTGCCAGTCCTGGCCGTTTGTTGTCCTGACGGAAGGGCTGAATGGCTAGCTCAGTCGACCTTTGCTGTTTCTGACTAGCACTCTGGGTGAGAGGGGGTGGTGGTCGAGCACCAGCGTTTTGTTGGGCCCATAGAAGTTGGGCCTGGTCTCTCTCCGATAGCGAAGAGGGATCAAGGGACGACAATCTACCCAGAATCCTGAAGGCGGACCTTCTGGTTCTGTACGCCCGAGTTGACGCATTAACATGCGAGCGTGCGTCCGAGACCGGAGGAGTGCTGGGGCCTGCACTGGTGGCGATAGAGGCCGGCTTAGTTGCCGATACCTGTTCAACACCAGTGAGGCGAACGGATTGAGGAGCACCTGACACAGTTGCCGAAGTGCTTGAAGCAAATGGTTGTGCGCGAGACACGCCAGCACCTGTGATGGTGGAGGAAGAGGTCGACTTAGCTGTCGGAACTTTGCCATTACCAGACAGGAGTACTGGCAGAGGAGCAACTCTCGCACCTGACACAGTTACCGTGGTGACGAGAGTGCTCGAGGAACTGGCGGGATAAGCACCAGAAGTGGAGGGTGGAGAGCGATGTGCTAGCGATTGCCTTGCCAAGCGTGGGGGCTTCCCATGTGGGTTGGCCTTTGGTTTTGGGGTTTTGGGTTTTTTATTTGGCGTATTCATGATTGATGGGTCCCCACTCGTGGCCGCTATCTCGGTCCGTAATGTGTAGCCACCTTAATGGTCCCATGGTTATCTATGCAAGCAGGAATGCCATGCGAGGGTTGGTACGAGCCCTCATGGGAACAAGTACTCAGAGCCAGACCAGTGCTAATTGGGAGTCAGTCTCAACCAAACCTACACCGTCAACCAAATGACGACGGACTTCGAACGTACCACGAGGCCTGCCAGGGTTTTAACGGGTCGTGCCAGTTTGGTACCTGACGCCCAATCCCAATGAGGGAGAACGTCAAAGTACCCAGGGGTGGTTTGATTGACCAGATATGCAGTGGCCCCACATGTAGTGCACGCCAGAAAGTCTAATTCTGAATAACATAAAAAATCAAACATATCTGAGAGGCACCTCAATTGGAGCCCTAACATATCTGGATCGAGAGGGTTTGCTCCCTCCGCCTGATCTATCTTAGCCAGTTGCATATCAGACATCTGATGTGCCCTGTTACAAGATAATAGTGTACACCAGCTGGCTGACATGCAACCGTTACCAGCTGTCACCACGAGGAGGTGATAGACCACACTACCATAAGACCACTCAATTACGGCACACATCGAAATGTATGTTAGTCCCCTTGAGTGACTGACGGCTTGACAGGAGCACCTAATTTTTAATTGCAGCACCTAATTATTGCATCATTACTTTTTTTATTTTTCTAAGGTTTTAACTTCTGGGACTAATGGCTTTATGAAAACTAAGTCCCACTTAAAACATAGAAAATAAAGGAGCACCTAATTTTTTATTGCAGCACCTAATTTGCACCTAACTAGCACCTAATTATGCCATCATTACTTTTTTATTTTTCTAAGGTTTTAATTTTTGGGACTGCTAGGTTTACATGAAAAAAACATTTCCACTAAAAACATAGAAACTAAAGGAACACCTAATTTTTAATTGCAGCACCTAATTATGGCATCACTATTTTTTCAATTTTCGATTTCGGGACTGCTAGGTTAATATTAACCTAGCAGTCCCTCTTATAACATAGAAACTAAAAGAGCACCTAATTTTTAATTGCAGCACCTAATCCTGCCTCGTGCCAACTCTTCTGTACGGTAGCGAAATTTTCGGAAATTGTGATACTGAATGCAGACGAAAACTTATTGTTTTATTTAACAACTTTACTCGGTATGTTTTCGGGCTAAAATACACTGACCATGTCTCCAGTTTTTCTAAGCGTATATATTCTATGTCTTTCAAAAAGGTTTTTAAATTCCGTGCACTTATATTTTTGCATAAAATTTTTAATGCAAAACAACCTGAGTATCTATTCACAAGACTTACAACAACTCAATCGAAAAGAAATAACATTTTTGTTCCTTTAAAATTCAATTTACTTTCTTCTGAGAGGCAATTCTTTGTCAGTACGATTCGTCTTTGGAACTCGCTACCAAACAGTTTTTTGCAATTAAGCACCGCAATGCATTTTAAATCAAAATTAAAAGAATTTTTTTATAACTTGTGATACTTATTTATTAATTTATCATGATTTGTGAATGTTATTTTAGGGTTTTGATGTATCTGCTTTGTTTTTTCCTTGTTTTTATCTGTTTATTTTACATAATTATAAATTTAGATTTAAGGTAATTATATGTTTTTTAACTTTAATATTTAATATCTGAACTCCGATTGTAAATATGCAACTATATCTGTGACTAGCACTTTAAATAATAAGATTGTAAATCTTCTAGTGTTAGGATGAACTCAAAATTATAATATAATAATAATAATAATAATAATTATGGCATCACTATTTTTTCAATTTTCCATTTCGGGACTGCTAGGTTAACACTGGTAATATTCACTACTATTTCTGGCAAAACGATAAACCCTATTTTCTGCATAAAATCTTTTTTCTAATCTCTATTAAAATTCAGGCATGAAAGGGTTAAGTTAAATTTTATATAAGTTCCGTATACACAAAAATTATAGGTTTCGTTATACAGGGAATATCAGATGGGATAGAGAAGTTTTGAGTACAGGGTAAGGGTCAGTGGCCTCGAATTATAATTATAGAAAGTTATTAAGTCGCCGTTTAGTGTTATGCTAGTTATTTTATATTCAACAAATAAAATTTCGCTAAAAACGCTGTACTAGATTAGAAAAACGCTTCTAAACCACTGGTAACCCAAGACAGCTAACTCCGGTGATTTAGTGTTTAGCTACGCAGTCCAACAGCATTTTTGCATCAAAATAGCCACCCTATAATCCTGAAAGGGTAATTTTTGTAAAATAAACTTATAGTCCAGCACGTCTCAGTTTTTTTTTACAGTGCACAGTTGAAAGTATTTTGGCTATTATAATAAGAATTTGTTATGGATGGAATCTCAGGGAATTTTCGAAACCATTTTGAATGTTTTAAAAAGAAACTCAATACCTTTGACAAATATGATAGGGCTTGTGGCAGACAATTGTTCAGTGTCCAGTTCGCCTGCAGTCCAGGCGAAGCCTAAAAATGTTCCGAACTCATTTGTTCATGGGTGTGTTTGTCATAATCTTAATTTACTTTCCGTTGCTGCATCCAAATCGATGACAAAAGAAATCGATAAATTACTTACAGCTATAAGAGGAATTAAAAAAATTTCAAGAATATTTTGGTATTGAATTACATGTTATTTTAAAATACTCATTAACAAGATGGTTATCAAGACAAGCTGTAATTGACTGAATTATTGAACAATGCACTTAAGTATTACTTCACTTTATCTGATTTTGAAAAAGGGTTTGAAAATGACAACATTCAATTTGTCACTTCAATACTACTTAGTCCGTTTTACAAAAATTATTTTTTATTTCTATCTTATATTTTAAAATTGGAATGAAATTCTTATTTCTTATTAGAAAAAAAAATATTTAGATCGATACAATATTTGGAAAATAAATTTAGATATTAATCATCTTGATTTAGATGATATATATTGCGGAGCCGAAGTTGATTTATTTATTTGTAACAATTTATTTAAAAAAAAGACATTCGTATTTCTAGACAGGATGTGAAAAATGTTTGTAAGCAGTTTTGTGAAACCTAAAAAAAAAAGATTTCGATAATGAAACTTTAAACTGGGCACCGAAATTCTCCCCTGAATGTGTTTTATCGGGCAAAAGAAATAGTGTGGTATCTCTAGTAAATTGTTTATTTCCGAAATGTGAAATTGATAAAATAGAACAAATTTACACTAAGTTTAGAGCATTAGCTGAACATGCTGAATTACAAGAATTCTTTAGGAGGCGCTAACATAACCTTCTGGGCCTAATTAAGCCCACGTGAATAAAACGATAGTTATGCCCTTTTACAGCATGTTATTGCGCAAAAGTTATATAGTGTTTTGTTCACTAAATATTCTGCTATAGTTTGGTAAAAATAAGTACCTTTTTGAAAGCATACTAAGAAAAAAATTAAATTTTAAAATCGATCCGAATTACCAACATTCGTTTTTCTACTTGCAAATTACAAGCAAATAAGGTGTTTGCATAATCAAAAAGTTTAGGAAAACTGTCTAGTTTTAATTAATAAAAGTTTTTTGGTTGTGATTTAGATAAAATAGGTGATGTTTGGAGGTAATTTAGATCGACCCTTTGCTTAGAGAGTTTTTGTGGAATTTGAGTTCAAAGTTTAAATAAACTTGAAAATTTTTTTTTAATTTTAGTTTAAAATTTTGCATTTTAAAATCAAAAAAAATTTTTTTTTATTGAAATATTAATTGAAATTAATAGCGTTTCTTAGTTTTATACCAATTTTGTAACTAACATTTTTTTTAATTTTTTTAATTTTAATTTTTAGTTAAATTCAATATGAAATATATTTTTAAGAACCAGTTTGTGTTAAGTGACTTTAATTGTTGATTATGTCAACATACTTATAAATTTTAATTCAGAAATTGCTTAAAATGATTCGAAGAAATTATTTTTTATATATTTCAATGTTTTCCAGTTCATGGACTAGCGAATCCAAATTTTATTACTTCAGCTTGATATGACATTCGAAGATATTAGATTTTTGCAAAAATGCCACGCCTACTTTGAGATACGGTCGAATTTTATAGCCCGTAACGTGACATACACACAAGTACATCTCTACACCAAATTTGACTAAGATCAGACAAACGGCTTATGATTACATAAGCAAAACACATAGATGTGGCAATAATTTGTACGTATGTGTGTGTATGTATTTACGCATGCATTCATACATTTTTTATATATATATATATTTTCCTTAAGCCCCAAAATTTCCTTTTGCGCCTAAATAAACCTCAAATTCAAAATAATTTGCTATAAATTTTACGAATACACAAAATAAATACCTGGGCATACATATTTAGGCCCAGGGGGTAACTTTAGAGGTTGAGGAATTAAAAAAAAAAATTTTGTTCTATCAACTTATTCAGATTGAAGCAAATTTTTTGTGCTCAGAAACCATTGGCGCAAGAACTCATGGAGTTTCAGATCGATTCGTCAAGAAACAAAAAAGATATACGTGTTTAGACTCAAAATGGGCCTAATAGGCTAAGGGTTAAACATTTGCGAATTTTGGGGAAAATGTTAAAATTATGAAAAACGAACTAAATGAACCTCTTTTTTCCAATATTTACAAAATAGCAAAAGGAATTTTTATCTGCTAAAATAAAATTCTACGTTTTCATAGTTATTTATGTATTTATTTATGTAGGTACCTATAAGCTGTAAAATACACTTCCTTATATTTTGTTTAGTATATAAGCAATTTTGTAATGTTTTGTTAAATAAAAAATGAAAAACACATATTTTTTCTCTTCATACTTGAAATAATTGCCTACAATTTTATGATGTTTAGTAAAGGTTTTTGGTATTTTCACACGAAATCGAAAAAGTCATTTATCAACACTGATTTTTACACTCTTCTAATACAAGAATAATAGAAATAAAGACTACGTTTTCAGCTACGCAAACTTTGTTTCGTTTTGCGCGTGTACGTCACACCAGAATATTTATACTAGCGAACTGTCAAATTTGTATGTAAAAATTAAAACAATTGTGTAAAAGGATGAAAATAATAATAATTATATTTTAATTGTATAAGATATTGTGTGAAAATAATTATGAGACATTTTGCTAACGATTCCTGTGCATTTACACATTTAGTTTAATTAAATACGCCATTTATAGAAGTAAAATATATATATATATCATATGGGACATTCTCTGGACCAATATGGCGGCTGCAAGTCTACCACCTCACCATAAAATAATAGTTTTATCAAGCGTACGTTTACCCAAGTCAATATAAAAAAAGAGATAAACCCTTTCCTCGTATATTTTTTTTTCGCTTAATATGAATCTAATATTATTTTTCACTGGAAATGTCACGTGTTGTTCCTAATTTCAAAAAAGGTCCAAAGGGGCTGTTTTTCGGGTTTTACGCTTACCAAAGTCATCACAAAACGACGGAAAAAGCTTATTTTTATGTAGTTTTAGCTGATAAACATGAATCTAATATTATTTTCCACGGAAAATGTTACATGTCGTCCCTAACCTCAAAAAAATAAAAATCGAAAAAAACTTTTTTTCGTGTCCCACGTGTCCCAAATCACCAGAAAACTTCACAAAAAGCTTATTCTACATCATTAATTTTGTTTTCACTCTAATAAAGCACCGCAAAGGAAACAGAGACCTAAGAAGTGAGATTGAAAAAATCTTAACACACGTTTTACCTAATAATTTTTTTTGGATGTAAAATTTTAAAATTTCTTTGATCTAGTTATCTTTGAAAAATATGTCAGTTGTTATTTTTAATGACAAACATGTTGATTTATTGTGAGCTTGATCAAAATGAGTGAAGAAAAAGAAGTACGTCTTAAAATTTTTAAAAATTTTCAAAAATCCAAATTGGTCCTACAAAAAATTGCCAAAGAATTGAAGGTCTGCCGTCAAACTGTTTCCAATGTCAATAATCTGTTTCAGGAAAATTTAACCATCGATAGGAAACCTGGTTCGGGAAGAAAACAAGGACCACATGATATTGGGAAAGCCAAGAAAATAGAAAGCATATTGAAAAGATCTCCAAACACATCTGGTAGAAAAGCTGCCCGGTTAGCCCAGTGCTCTGACTATTTGGTGCGAAAAGTTAAAGCCAATGCAGGTTTGAAAACATACAAAGTCCAAAAAGTTCCAGACAGGAATGCTGCAAAAAATTTAGACACCAAAAGTAGGGCTCGGAAATTAAAATCGAATTTCATACAAAAACATTCATGTTGTATAATGGAGAACGAAACGTATGTACTGGCAGATTTTACGCAGCTTCCGGGTCAAAATTTTTATGTTGCTGATGCTCGAGGAAATGTCAAAGAACAATTTAGAATCCAAAAGCAGACAAAATTTCATAGAAAATTCCTGGTATGGCAAGCTACATGCAGTTGCGGCAAAAGAAGCAAGTCATTTGTTACAGTAAATACTATAAATACCGAAATATACATCAAAGAATGTTTGAAAAAAAGACTTCTTCCTTTCATAAGAGAGCACAATGTGTCCGAATATTTTTGGCCCGATTTGGCATCATGTCACTTCAGCAAGAAAGCTCTGAAGTGGTACCAAAGTAATAACATAGTTTTTGTACCAAGAGAGCCCATAAAAAAAAATCAAATCTCTAAGATCAACCGTTTAAAAATTATTGAATTTTATATATGTTAAGATTTTTTCGATCTCAGTCCTTACTAAGTTCACGTCGTTATTTCTGGGTAACGTTAAAAGTATGTTACAGCCAAGTTAAGAAATATTAAGCTAAAATTTAACAAATTATGTAAGCGTTTTAGATAACTTCCTTTTTCTTTTGTAAGCATTTTCTAAAATTTCAGCATTTATCTTTTATATTTTAAAAAACATTCTTACTCTAAAAAATAATTTTTGTACCACAATATTACATCGAATGCTTGCTTAATATGTTTTTTAAAATAATCTTTGGTAATGAGCAAACCATCTTCGTTAATTAAATTAAAAATTTATTTTTAAAGCTATCATATGGTCCATCATATCCAGTGGCGGCTCTAGGATTTGGGTTTGGGGGGAGGGGAGGGGGGAGGCGCTGATTTTACTAAATTAAAAGATAAATATCAGACTCACTATGGACCAAAACCCAGACCTAGACCAAAAACTGGTGCAAAAATTTTATCAAATACAGGTTAAAAATTAAAAGATAACTGGAACGAAACTGAGACCAAAATTCAAACTAAAATCGGATAGAAATTTAGGCGGAAATTTCTACCAAATTTCAAACTAAAATGCCAATACTTTTTTCTCATCGAAGTTCAAACCAAGAAAATAATCAAATTCTGATCAAAAATCTAGATCAAAATCTTGATTATGAATTTTCTGATGGATTTATATTGTTAAATGATCTATTTTGATTAAACAATTTAAAGGAAATTTTAATTTCCCTTGAAAAAAAATTTTGATGAAACAATTTGATACATCTCCATTTTTTTGGTAATTTTTGGTCCAAACAAAAACCCGATAAAAAATTAAATTAAGATAACAGTTGATTTGGATAGTACTTTAAACGAATTTTAAAAATATATATTTATATCACTCTTAGCATCGATATCACTATTAATATCGGCCTGGTGGTGAGTTTACGATCTCACAACTTCATAACCAAGCACTTAATTTTTATGAAAAATTAAATAATTCTTTAAGTCTGTTATACATTACTTAAAATGTAAAAATCAGGCATGTTCCAGACTTCACTTTCGAGTGAAAGTGAATTGAAATCACATCAATTTCACTGTTTGGTGTTCTAGAATTCACTTTCACTTTTCTTACTCACTGTTAAAAGTAAATTTCGAACGAATTCGCATGTTCTAGAAACCGAATTCACCAAGAAAAAAAAGTGATTTGAATTTACTTTAGCAGCAACAAGTTAAATAGAGCAGTCGGCGCAAAAAAATAAGTAAATTTAATAAAAAATTAATCAAGTATAAAAAATATGAATGAAAATAAAAATTTCAAGGCGGAAGCATAAGAACTCCTTCCAGGATGCTTTATTCCTCAACTTTATGAAGAGCATCAAGACATCTTCTTCTGGACCGCCGACGGCCTCTTCAATAAGTTCGTTTTGTCTTCCACGGTAATTGAAGGTGTAACCGGAACTGCACAGTTTGGTCCCTCTTCCACTTTTGAAAATGCAGCACAAGCTCCGATGAGGAAATGCCAAGTGTTGATTCGATACCCACATAGTATCGATACTTTTACTCATTACTTGTATCGAATAAAAGTATCGATGCTACCGAAAATAGCAGAAAAAAGTATCGAATATGTAATTGTATCGAATACTCGTTTAAAGACACGAATTACTCTTTTTTAAAGAAGTTCTCAAGTAAAACATTGAGGACAGAACGGCCCATTGTGATACAACATGGTTAAGCCTACAGTTTACACTACTCAACACGATTTTTTTCACGATAAATCATGGTTTTATAATAGAAGGAAAACTAATCAACAGATTAAAGCTTGATAAAAATATTTTATTTAAATGAAAAGGTATCAATAAACATGCATGGCCGGAAATATTTTCTAGAACTTCAATACTGTACTGCAATATTGTCATACTTTGAAATATTGCAATATGGACTGAAATATTTTGAATAATTCTGCAGTAGCATTTTGAAATATATTATTGATTGCTGTAAAATATTGTAAAATGATCCACAATTTTAAATATTGTATAGTTCAGTTTTTTAAATTAATATTTTCCAAAAGTATCGAGTATCCGATACTGACCCTTTTTTCTGATACCAAGTAAAATACTTATGTTATAGCATCGAGTAAAAAAAGTACTTGAACCGAGTGAAAAGTATCGAGTTTTTACTTGTATCGAATCATCACTAGAAATGCCGTCCACCGCGTTGCTGCCCCTAGTACCGTCGCCTCTTCCACTGCCGGCGCTTCCACGGCCACCAACGCTGCCGCTATTAATGTTCGCCTTTTAATTTTTACGCTAGCATATTGGTTTTTGGCTTCAATATTTAGCGCATATAAAACTAAAGCATTAATATTTTTAAATTTTCGCAACTTGTTTTGTTTTTTTTTTTTAAACAAAATAGTGATTATGAATCCACTCGGTTTCTAGAACACCAAAAACAATTTCACACGATTTCAAATCCACTTTCGAATTCACTTTCACTCGGATTCTGGAACATGCCTGTATATCTTATTTGACCAAAAAACTAATACGTTTTAAATTTCAACGAGATCCGTACACGCGGGTACCGGGCAACAACAGGTGAAAAAATAATCAATGTTCAGACCACGAATCGGGCCAAAATTCCAACAAAAATAGACCAAAATGAGATCAAATCCATGTCAAAACTCAGACAAAAAACCCAACAACTCAGACCAATAGTTTGACGAAAGTAACCTAAAACTCAGACCAAAATCTAGTAGGAATATCTGATAAATATTTACATAAAAAATTTTTAACTTAAATTAAATAAAAACTAGACCAACCCAAATTTTAAAACAAAATTCAGACCGATTTCGGACCGAAATTCAGACCAAAATAGTATCAAAATCGAACCAATTTAGACGAAAATATTAACCACAACTGAAACTAAGAGTTAGTTTAAAACTGAGGCTAAAAAGACGGCAAATACAAATGAAAAGCAACCAAAATTTAGACCAGAAATCAGATCAAACGCTGGTCTGCAAACGCTGGAAAGCAAATCAAAATTTAGACCAAACATGGATTAAAACTCAAACCAAATTCAGATTAAAATTCAAATTAAAATAAAACAAAATTCTGTGGCAATAAGGAATAACAGCTAAACTCAATAGTCGAATTAAACCTGCTGAGTTTTCGAATTTTTTTAAATTTATAGGTCTCCATAGTTTTTTATTAATTAAACTCTAATAATTATTTAAGAACTTGCAATATTTTAGGTTTTATAATGAAAAATACGCAACAGGTTTTTATTCGACTTTTGAGTTTAGCTATTATTCCTTATTGCCACAGAATTCTGACTTACAATCAAACCAGAATTTAGATCAAAAACGGAAAAGTTAAACCAATATCAAACTAAATTCAGTACAAAATTCAATCCAAAAACTAGACCATTATCAAGCTTTCTAAAAGTAAGACATTTATAAGCTGACATTGAAATTGTAGATCTAATGTAGTCTGAATGTATTTAATAACCAGTTGCACTGTAACGTGCATCCTATTGGTACGCCCAGCATGTCCGCTAATCAGAATTGATTCAAATATCCGACCTAATTTTAATATTTATATTAAATTATTATTATTAAAATAAAATATAATATAAAATAATATTTTAAATCTTAAAGTTTTTTGTTTGTTGAAAGTATATACTTTTCATTGCTGATGGCTTGTTTTTTGGAAAAATCTAAATATCTTTGATTTCTCAAAAATTACTGTTTACTATAAGATTATCGGGTTCTGGGGGAGGGGGGCTTCAGCTCCTATAGCCCTCCCCCTGGGTACGCTATTGATCATATCTGCTGTGGGTTTAGATAAGCCTCCTTCGCTAAGATGATCCACCACCGAATAGGAATTGCCAGTATTTCGCTCAACAGCAACAGACTTCGTTTCGAAACTCATGTCATATATTGCCAGCACGGTTCTCCAAGCCGTCGTATGCCAGTCCTTCCAACTCTTTTTCTTCTTCTACAACTTCATCTGTGTTCAATAGGGACACCAATGGCACTGAATATCACACCTGTGAAAGCAGAAAAAAAAATGTTTTAGATAATTATTCGCTACAATAAAATACATGTACTTACCATATGTACCTTTATAAATGAATAACATTAATATTACCTGTGAGAGAAGGCTGCAACCTTTCGAAATCAGGAGTATCATCGACGGCAATGTTTGCAGCATCAGACATTATCCAATGGATGGAAAAAAAGTCAAAATAAAATCTATTTAACGATATTTTTTACTTCCATCGGTTTTTTTTTTCTAAAAAAACAAACATAAAAATAAATTTGAAATCTTAGTTACACTATGTGATCAAATCCGATTTGTTTTCTTCGACATGAGGTTTGACTACGGATTCAAGAAGAGAAGATGATACTGAGCACTCCTGCATTCATAGTTTTTCTAGGTTAGTAACTATTTTTGGTTTAAAGTTTCGTCCTGAATCAGTTTGAAAAGTTTAAAAATTATTAAAAATAGAAAAAATTATCGGATCCTTGTAAAATTAGACTTGCTTGAACCCCATTTTTTTTCCTAAAACGTGACGTGATGGGAAATTTTTGACCTCAGATTCGTGTTCAACGTGAAAAATTCTTTCGCAAAAACTCCATCTTATTAGCAAAACCCATGCAGTTTTAGGAGGCAATTTTAAAATATAATTAATTTTTTAACACAATATTGCTCAGAGCACCACGACTAGAAAGATCTCTTTCAATACTGTGACTTTACGAATTTAGAGAATATAAGCCAACCTCATCCGGGTTCCTTATCATTGATAATGGCTCAAATTCCCAATGATGATCATTTGAAAAAAATGAGCCTCTACTATTTTTGGTAATTTTTTTGAGGTTGGGTACATCATCAGTAGTGGGAAGTCAATGAGTTAATGAAATTATGTCTTATCAAATGGCCCAAACAGCAGCTCTTGTGATGGGTTGTGCGACAATGTGTGAAAACAGTTTTGTTGCCATTTTAACGTTTTGCCTTTGCGCCCCAGTGGCGGGTACTGCACTTGCACTTACATTTCCTTTTTCAATCTTTCGAATTACTCAAGCAAGTAGTTGCTTCCACTTCCTTCAAACGATAGGGTTTCTTTAATAACCTCCTCCGATTCCTCGTTTTCTATTGTATTTATATTCATAAGTACAACCGGGTCCTCAATGGGTAGTGTAGCTTCCTAGAGTTCCTTAACAGGATCAGTGCTGTCATGTTTCTCTGAAAAAATCATTTTTGAAATGAACAAATAACTTTGAAAATTTTTGCTGTAATCGCCATGTGACGTCTTTTAGGTTTATTTTTCTACAGCGTACGGCAATTACTCTCCGCTCATTTTCAATTTTGCCGACCAATTCTGACCTCCTGACAATCTGTAAGGGAGTGTACCCGGGTAACAGACAGCACCAGGTATGAGACAGTAGATTGTTTACAACATGCAATATCAATATTGCCGATCTGACTACAGCCAAGTTTTTCTTTTGACATGAGCCAGTTTTTGTGGTAACACCGGACTGAATAAACGTATTGCTTGTATCAGTTGCAAACATCGTGTGTGAAAATCGATTACGAAAACTTTTTTCCATTTTTTTCAAAGTGATATATTTTCGAGTGAATTAATTGAAAAAGGTGAGCGTAATACATTAGCATTTAATGTTTTATATATATTTCGCGATGTAATTTTGGATTATGAAAGGTTGGAAACAATTTTTTTTTTTATTCTCAAAATGGCATTAATTTCCGGGTGTGATACAAAACAATCACCAGGTGGTGTCTCACACCACTTAACTACAGTTTTGATCCATTTTTTTTTTGTATTTTTAGCCATGTCAATCCCAAAAAAGAAAATTTTCCGCTAAATGCATCACATGCAAGCGGTCTGTTCATTTGAAGTGTGCAAACATTGCGATAGTGAGGGAGATGATGAATAAAAACCGCCATTTCTTTTTATCTTAGCCACTAAAGGCCTACAAAATAAATAAATTTATATTTAAAAATAGTTATGGGGTTTTTACTTCATATTTCTCAATTTTTAGTGAATTTTTGTTGGTGTCTCATACCCTGGTACAAATTTTTTTTGGCAAAAATTCACATCCATAGAAAATTGGTCATACAATTTTGCGTGCCAATGGAATCACAATACATTTTTCAGATAAAAATTACGTATTTTCATTACCTTTCCCACAGTATTTAAAACACCAAATTTGGTTTAACCAGTGAAAATTTATGGCTCAAAAACAAACCCGTCTTATACCCGGGAACATTCCCTTACTCTTTACTTACCTTTACAAAATCCACAAATTTTTTTTTTTTTTTTAAAACAAGAATGTATAATAATTTTTTTTTATTTTAGAATGGAATAAATTTTTATATATTTAATGTTTTCATTTTCATTTGTCTTTTGTTTGGTTTTTGTAATAATATCTGTTAATGTGTTTTTGTATTTCTACTGTATTTCTGCTGTTACAAACAACAATTAATCATTTAATTAATTAATTTTAATTATTATATTGTTCTTTAACTTTGGTTTATGTTATGTGTTTTTATTATAAGTTTTATTTAATATTTTTGTTTTTGGTGTATAGTATGTGTTTAACTATAAGTATATAATAATCAATTATAATAATTCATTCAATAATAATAATAATAATGTAATCGTAATAATTATAAACAGGGTAATAAATTTTTTTTGTTTGCTTCATCTTTTTGCATCTTGGTGTAATTTATATATAACTTGTATATATATTTATTTATTTCATATTATAAATATATATATTGTATATAATTAAATTTAATAATATATAATAATTCGTAATAATAATAAATTTATCTTTTGTTTTCATATATTTTGTTTCTTTATTATTAATCAACAAAATAACATACAGTCTAATTTTTTTTTTATTATTTTTCATATAACTTTCTTTCTCTCATTTTATTTATTTGTTTGCTGGTTACAAATTTAATATATTTTTTTCCTTATATATTAATGTTGCGGCTTTTATGTTTAGACTCTAAAAACATTATTATTGATTTGGAAACTGACTGCTGCATTTATTTATTTTTTTAAACGCTTTTTTATTATTTTTTAATTTGTTTGTTTTTTCTTGAAAGTAATTCACAAACTTTATAGTAATGTGCTTTATGTTTTTGTTTGAAGCATTTAAGTATTAATTTTTATGGTTTTTATTACTAATCTTCTTATAATTTTTTTCTTGAATTTCACTGTTTTAAAAATCTAGTTAACATCATTATGCGTTACGTTCGTCGTATTTTTGTTTTACTAGGTTTTCGTTGCACTTTTATAAATTTTAACGCATTTTTGTAATTCATTTTTGCAAAGTGAATTTATCCCAACCAATAAATCACGTTTTGAAATAAATTCATTTGAAATTTCGCATTTGAATCCTTTGAACATTTTTGAATTGCAAATACTTGAATGCAGTGGCCGATCCAGGTGGGGAATTATGGGTTTCGTAGCAGAGTTAGTCATAACTAACGAATGTAATTTATTAGTCATTAGTCAATCAATCATTAGTTTTAGTCATATCGACAGTGTTATGAAAAATTGTAAGTTTAAACTTTTTAAGTAGTTTAACATATCGTCGGGAGTATGCCAAAATCTATATAATAATTTCGCGATAAGAAACATTTGCGATTACAAAATTAAAAATGAGTATCAAAATCCGCCAACTATATAGTATATATGTTCCTGGCACTTCGTAATGAAAAACCATTCAAATCGTAATCATCATTTTTAATTTTTTATGGTTTTACAACTAAAATTTTTTTTGACATTTATCAACAAGACATGACTAAATACATTTTAAAAATGAGTTATAAGTTTGTGATTGATGGTTGATCTTTAAGTCATTACTTTTCATTCTTTGGTAAGATTGAATTTTGCCTAACAAAGGTTCTGGAATTATAAAACTGCTATTATATTTAAATCTGAATAAAAATTACGAATTGATTCTCTAGTTCAAAAAAAAAAAAAATGTTTGTCTGATGTAAGAATTGCAATACGATTCTTTTTTACAGATTTTTCATCGCAGAACATGAATTTGACCGTGGAAAAATTCTATCAGCTCAGGTTTAGGAAAAATGGGTTAAAAAATGATTTTGAGGTATCTCAACCTAAAAGTGCAAAAAGCCAAATTTTATGGGTTTTCAACATTTTCTTGTATTGTTACTAGTGTCCGACCGAATATTCGGTTTCGGTTACGGTTTCGGCCAAAAATACGGCTTCGGCTAAGTTTCGGTTTCGGCAAAAAATATGGCCGAATATTTAGCCGAAACCGAAACTTTATAAATTTTACTGTAAATTGCATTTCAGCACGCAAAGGACTGTTTTTATTTTTAGCATATGACATAAAGTTATTCAATTTTGAATATTAAAATAAAAATGTGAATTTCATTTGTACCTATACCACAAAACGTATTTTTTTAGTGCCTTTAATATGTATTTTCTTTATTGTTAAAATAATATTTTTGTTATTTTATATATACATATATAAGTATGTATATTAAGGCGTACCAATTTGTATGGATGAATTTTTTTTCGGAGTACTGACAGAAGAGAACCATATTCTATGACAAAAAATGGAGCTTACCCCCCGTAAAATTCGTAGAAGTTAAAGTAATATTAAAAGTAACTATCGATTTTTATTCAAACAACTACAGCACGTAGTACTGAAACTTTTTCGAATTTTACGGGGGGGTAGGATCCATTTTTTTTGCCATACTTTCTTCGGCAAAGTTGATCTGAATCGAATATAGAATTTTTCTGTCAACGTACTTTAAAAAAAAAAATTGAGTTTTTTTGAGTTTTAATTAAAAAAAAAATTAAAATGATTTGAATTTCGTTTTTAACATATCTGTGGTCACAAGCAATAACAACACAACTCGAGTTTTGTCGAATTCGAGTTATTATCATAATTTGAATCTTCATATCCGTTTTCATACTGTGTCAGAATTTTATGACTATCGGTTCAGTGATTTACGAGATATTAGGGCGGAAAAATAGCACAACTCAACCTGATTACTCTTAGCACTTGAACCTTTGAAGTGCTCTCCTGTAAAATACAAAAAACACACTTATGCTGTTATGCCTTGTGACCACAGATATATACATATATATTACAAAGTTTCGGTTTCGGCCGAAAAAGTCGGTTTCGGTCGGACACTAATTGTTACGGAATTTAAGCAGCAAAGACCAATAGTGCCATGATAAAGCACCATTAACGCCCTTTCATTTACAATTAAACAGCTAAACATCTTTATTTATTACGGAGATATCGTAAATCAAAGTATATGTGCACTCATATCTTGGCTATGGTGTGTGACATAGCCAATAGTAAGCAAATCAGTAGTCTGCCATAGTTTCTCCATGCTAATTTAAAAGAGTACTAGAGAGAGAATATCTTCGACTTTTGGTAAGCTTTTCGTGATTTGGAACCACTGTCTTTTTTATTTTTGCTTTTTTTTCCACTCATTGGTTTCTTGCAGCCAACTTTAATTCTTAACATCTGTAAAAACTACAAATCGACGACGCGACGCTTATTTCGAGATTCTCTCCACAAAATGTGTTGGCATGACATAATTTTAACAGATAAACGAGGTTTTAATTTCAATATGGGATAAATATTAGCTGACACTAACGATAATGTATTTATTATTTGTTGAATTGTGTTTGAAAAGTAGTTTAAATATGCCAGTAGTTCACTCGAGATTTTGTGCCACTATAATTTTCAAGGAAATCTAAATTAAAACTTTTTTCAAATAATTTTCTATGCTAAATTCATAAATGATATATCACCTCAGAATTTGGAGAAATCTTTACCTCAAACTAAGAACAAGCCGATTTTAGTAATTTTCTATCCTTTATAAAATCTATAAAAAATTAGAGAAAATGCAGAAAAATATTTTTCTTTAAGGCCATACTAGATAGTTTTTGATGCAATCATTAAAATCATAATATTAATAATTTTGAAAAATTGCGAATCTAAAAATGTAAAAATGAACTCTTAAAATTAAATTTGCTATACCTCCAAGAAACTATAAAATATCCGAACAAAACGCTTTATAGGAATCCAATAAAACCAAAAACGGGATTTTTCGAAAGTATGGGGTTATATGTAGAAAAATTCTACATTTCAATTCGGGATTTTTGGGCTAAACAAATATACATAGGAACGAAACCATCGATTGTTTTTAATCATCTAAAACCAAGCAGGCCTGTACTTTTGTTGTACATAAAAATTGAGAACGCTATTTACCAAAATTTGCCATAAATTAATTCATCTGGCTAGACTTGGCGCTAATACAATTAACGGAACTGGGTCTTCTATTTTCAGCAAATATGCAGTAAAACAGAAGGAAAACTTAAAAAAGTTTTACAAACTTTGTGTGTTGTGGGATATTTGGGGACTTTTTGGCTACGGTGGCAAAACTTCAAATACTTCATTACTTACTCACGTTTTTTTTGGGAGAAATTTCGCTTATCTTAAACAAATGGTTAAAGGTGAAAACATTGTTCCACATAAATGTTCCTTAGGTGGGGCCCACTGTTTTTAGGAGCCTCTTGTATCAAGGAAACAGATCTAAAAAAAAAACTAAATAAAATTAGATAATTGGTAATCTACTACTACTACAAGTATTATCGCGCAACACATCGTTGAAGACCTAGACTGAACTTTTTGAGTCCATTCATGTTGGTGTGCGTTATATTTGTATACGCCCCTGGTATTCTGGTAGAACTGAAATAAAGGAAATATTAGAGCTCTGACGTCTTGGCAATACCTTCTTATCTCGAAGAGTTAGTACTCAGCATTAACCAGTACAGGGCTAAAATCTATGGAAAAAGTACGTTCCCGTAGGATTCTTGCACAATATCAGAGTAAGTATTGACAGCAGTGTGCTGAAACACAATGCAACCACCTAGCATTAACTTTCGTGTTTCTCCGTTTAAAGTTCATACATTGGATACTTGTAGTCGAAAAGTTATATGTCAGCATTTAACTGACTTATGGGCAATTTGTTTGAAATCTAGCAATGGTTAGTATTACAAATAATGCGCTTTTGTGTTCAATGCTGCTGCATTCCAATCTGTGAATATATTCAATTAATAAATACTTTATTTTTAATCGGTATCAATTAAACAAAATATGTATAAGTAAACTAGAAATTAAAATCTTTACTACATTACATTGCACAAATATTTTGCCTTATATGTTGGTACATAAAAAATAAATCATTCATTTTTTGTAAACTTTTTCGTGCTATTATTATTTTAGTTTAGCTGATTTTTTCATTGCTGTGGTTATACATTTGTTTTCAATATTTAATTTGTGGATTATATAGCTCGTTGTTTGCGCAGAAAGTTTTGTCTTCTTTTTTAATTATATTTTCCATATATATATATTCTAGTTTATTTTTTTGTAATGTAATTGAAAATTTATTGGTTGACTAACTATTGTTTACCTTTTTTATGCTTTTGTATTTTTGGTTTTTATTTTGTATAAATAATTGTCATCATGTTACATACTTACTTTTCATTTTTCATAATGTATTATGCCTTTATTTAATATAATTATTATAAGTTTTTATTTATAATTGTTAAACATAAAGCAAACAAGAAACTATATTGATTTCGCTAAGGTACATTTGTATTTAAGTTTGTGATCTCTTTAGTTTCTTATATTTTATTAACTATTTCATTACTTACTATCATTTAAAATTTTTTGTTCTTTTAAAATTTTTTATTAAATGTAATCCAATAAGAACAAAAGTAATTGTAAACACGGATATCCGCGGGTTGTGGAGCATAGAACTAAAAGGAGGGAGAGAAGGGCTCAAATACGGTTCGTCTTAAAACTTGTATTAAGTTTCTGTAACGGCATCTATCGGTTAACGACACACCTTCACTTTCCCCATTTCACTCTAGTTTCCGATTTTCTGGTACCATCGGGTATGTATGTTTGCACATCAAAAAACGGAAAGTAATAATTTCTCCTAGTTATGCCATTGAAAATTAAGCTATAAATATACCACAGTTCAGGTAGACTGCTTATTTGACTGAAGCTTGGACTGGACTGAAGACCGCTTTGGAAGACACAGTCGCTCGTTGTCCGAACAAATCTTTCACTTAACCTTTAACTGTGGAGGTGGTGGTAAATTTTACACCACCTTGTGAAATAAAGTGCCAGTTTTGTTGAACTTAAAAAAAAAGTTTTCAAATTTTAGATTTATTTTAATTAAAAATGTTATTAGCTTGTCTTCAAAGAACAAATAATTAAAAACCTGTTTTTTACTAAAAATTTTTAGTAAAGTTAAAAGGTAAAAAATTCACCTCCATAGTTAAAGGTTATCTTTTAAGCTTATTAGGGACTTGAATTCCAAAATCTTCTCTTTAAATACGATCTTTAAAATGATATCACAGGTCTTGGCATATTTTTTCTTGTCCATTCGTGAAATGAGGTAAAATAAAAAAAAAAATAAAAGTGAAAAGCTTTATAATGGAGTTTTTCTTTTAATAGTAGTTTGAATCGCTAGAGATGTTTGTACTAAGCACAACCCCTAAACTGTACTTGAAATATTTCGCATTGAGATTTGAGTGAGTGAAGTCTAATTGTTGGTCCTGATTTTGTATGTTTTAAACTTGAATACTTAAACTTAATCACATATAAGGCTAAAAAATAATTTTAAACCTGTGTTTTATCAAGATCCGAGTAAACTTATTTTAATAACTGGAAGAATCACCGCCGGCTTGCGGTTGCCAACGAAATCCTTAAATTTTATTATTTCGTAATCAATTTGCCAGTTAAGAAACTAATTATTTAAATCTTGAATTATTTTGAAAATAAAAAATCAGCCTGCGGAAATATAGCAACTACTTTGGTATCTAATAATATTTAACGAATTTAATATAAATGGTTGAAAGCTGTGAGCAAATTTAGGTTCATGGCATAGAATTTTACTATTTTGAAGAATATGAGCAAATCATATTAAAAGAAATTAATGTAAATAGTGACCTTAAACTTTAACAATCACAAACATATGTACAGTAGAATCCCGATTATCCGGATCAATTAAAACCAGGCGATTTCGGAAAATCGGAAATCCGGATAATCGATTTCATACTCAAATCAAAGAAGAATGCGTCATTTGGATGATAAGATACTTTAAAAAAAATACGAGCAACACGGATGTATGCTAGGAAATACAATGCAATTTAGATTTTTGGCAGAAAATAACTTGTTATTGACCTTTGAAGTAGCGAATAACATTTATTCATTGCAGCCAAGTCCCTGGTCCGCTTTACCTGTAACAATTGTTAGGGTTCTATTCATCTTGTCTTTCAATTCACTTAAGTCCAACGTCTAGGGCTTCCATGTAGTAGAGGGTTATGAGTCCGGATAATAGATGTCCGGATAATCGGGATCTTACTGTACTATATATGGAAAGTTTAAAAATTTATTTTGCTCCTTAATCTCTAATTTTCCCGCTTTTTTTATGTCGGAAAAATCGATGCACGCAATAGCTGGAGTAAAACTTAAGCATTCTCAACTTAGCGCTCTTCCTGGCTATAAAAAACTCCTGTAACAAGTTTGGTTTGAGAGTGCTTTAATTTTACTCCAGCATTCGTCTTAACAGATAGCTCATTAGGTATACAAAATTTTCCAACTTCAGCAGTGAAAAGGGGAAAACGAGAGGTGATGAAGTATAATGGATGGCAGATTCAACCTTATTAAAGTTTTTTTTATATAATATTTGAATCCACCTAGAACATAAGTATTAACTTATAAGAGAAAACACCGACTGCCAATATTAAAGTTTCCTGAAGAACTTCTTTTTATTTAGAAATTTTTTCAAAGAGCCATTTGAAAATTTCAGACCTGGCAACCCAATGTGGCTTAAAATTTTATTTTTTTAGCTGTGTATGAATGTGTGGTATTTATGAAAGTATTTATGTGTTGTCTAGAAATTTGAAAGATAATTAGTTTCTTTTTAATTTATACTGTATGTTTTTATATATTTTTTGTAAATGCAAAATTATTTCTTTAACGCATTTCATATAATAAAAATTTCATTTTTATATAATTTTAGTTACTATTATTATTACCTTTTTTTGCTGTGGTTTTCATTGATTCCTTTATTTTTTAAAAAATACTTAACTACAGTTGTTGTTAACATGGGTTTGCTGTCCCCAAACTTTAATGTTTTTATATTTTTTAATGGTTTCTTCATCTGTTAGCTATTGAGTATAGTTATATTTTTGTAAATACTATATACGTAATAACATGTTTTTTAAATGTTTTTTATTGTATCATCTACTTCCATTCAAAAACTTTTTACAATCTTATATGCTAAAAGCGTATTTAATTACTTAAAATTAATATGGAGATTTTGTTAATTTTTCTTTTATCTGTTAATAATTTGGTTTTTTTTCTTAAAATTTACATTTCGTCGGTTTTGGTTTGTTGTTTTATTTATTTTTTTTGTTCAATTGTTATATTTGCATGTAAAATTTTATGTATAAATTATTGCGTTTTTTCGTTTGAAATTCATGAAATTACTAATTACATAATTCTAAATGATAATAAACAAAATTGGTGGGAAATTATAATTTTTTTTTTAGTAGTATTAGTTAAGGACAAATATCATTTGAGATGTACATATAAACGTAATTGAAAAGAAAATATATAAATATTTAAAATTATGGTGTTGAAAGGGTTCTAGAAATTATTGTAAAATGTTTCACCAGTATAAATAAATTAACGTTAAGTAGTGATATAAATAAATTATGGTTATGTATTTATTAGACGATAATTAGTGCAAAAAGCTGAGAATTTAAAAAATTGTAAAATAACTGAGAACTAAGTGGATATTAAATAATATTGAAAATCGTAGAATTAAAGTGGAAATGAAATGATAAGGTTAAAACTAAATTTATGGAAAATAGTCATGTTTTCTATGGGTAGAAATAATTCTTTTTTATTTTTATGTTAATAATAAAATTTTAAATAAATCGTATGGGGAATTTTTTCATAGAATAAATTAACCCTCTTTCTACCTTAATTAATACAGTATCTATTAATAAGGGATGTAGCGGGTTAATGTGTTCCAGAAAAATATTCCCCATAAAATTCTATTACTGTTTTTCTACTTCACTGAAGATAGTATACTTCTTAATTTTTAGACTTTTATCAGTTTGTATGACAGCACCAGCAAATGAACATCCACTTTCAAATTTTTTCAATTAGTACCTTAAAATAATTACGTAATTCTTTTGATTTGGATATGATTTGACCCACTGTACAATTCCATTTTAATTTTTCAACATATAAAATTAGAAAACTTGAGAATTAGTGCAAACTTTTTTGAATCGGAGAATAAAATTGAAAATGCTATAAATAGGTAGATGAAAATTATGCGCACATTACGAAATCTTGCAACGTGGTATATTCCATTCCGTGGCATAAAAATGTAGGAAAGAAATTCATACTAAAGACCGGTTTCAGATCAGCAAATTTATATTGTATTTAAATGTCCATAATTGTAACGAAGAATATGACATATTATTAAATATAATAATAAATCGAAGTCCACGGAGCGATGCTGCCACATAAAATGATATGATCTGAAACCAGCAAAAATTTAAACCCCATTTAAATTATAATTTTTTGATCTGAAGCCGGCAATAAGTACATATTATCTAATATGTAAGGTAAGGAAATCCATGAAAGAAATATATTAAAATGCATATGACGGAACAGATAGGTCATAAGCACCCATTGTAATCTCGTTCCGATTCCAAACTGTAAAATGTAACAGGAGCTACTTGGTTTACTTTTATGAAGGAATGTGGCAGCATATCACAACATTTCATATCATTAAAAGAATATACGAAAAATTTATACGAATTTTTTAAAGTTGTAAGTATAAGGAAATGTAGTAACTTTGCCTACAAATCCATATTAAAAAAAATCAGTAAGGAAGAAATGTAACGATTTAATTTAATTTAAAGCATATGAAAATATTGAAATAAATGAGTATGAACGTAAATAATAAAGAAATGTGGCAATATGTGGCACAAACGAAGTTATGAGCATGATATTCGTCAAACGAAAAGTCATTAATATGAAAAGTATGAAATATCGAAAGGTGAAAAATGTTAAGTTGGAAAGGAACTGAAAAACATAAAATGTGGCAAATTACAAAAGTTTTACAGCGATTGAAATATTTTGAAATGTTGCAATAAATACAAGTTTGAATCGGCAAATTTTTTAATCTATGAGGGAAAATTCATAAAGGAAAACACCATAATAAAAATTATGAAAAATATTTTCAGCGAATTTTATAAAAATTCACAAAAAATTATTGAAAAAAAAGTTTCAAACTTTGTTTTTGTACATTATTGATGCATTTTATTAAATTGTTTTTTTTTTAATTTTTTTTATGGCAAAAATGATGTTAAAAAACTCTAAATCTCTATGTAAACATTCTTGCTATAACAAGTTTCAATATTTATTAAATTAGTCTACAAATATGTTAACTATTTTTTCATTTTTTATATTTGAATTTTTTTCTTCTTTCCAATATAAGTAGGTATATAAATATTTAATTAAAATAATTGCAAATTTTCTTATTGCATATGATGAACGAAGTAGGTATATTTTTTTTTATAGTTTCAAAGGAGGTAATAATATTTAATAAAGGATTGAAGGGAATGGAAAATTGTGCCATGCACGACTTGGACTATTAAGTTTCTAATCCTTAAGCTTCAATGGAAATCAGTGCTGGCCATGCCATCAGTCTGGCCAGGGATGCCAACTCTCCCCGATAACCCTCGAGAAAATTCCCTGATTTTCGATCGAATTCTACGCATTGGTATAATTTCATATTATAACAGCGCTACACGCACTTTCCATATAAAAATTTTACAAAAACGAAATTGACCTCAGTGAGCGTTATTTTAAGGCGACCCTGATCTTTCTCGGTCCAAAACTTAACAAATTTTTATGAGACTGGTAGATTAATAGAAATGTATTTTCTGACTCTGGAATTCTTAACATATAAGCTTTAGCCCACTTTTGGACATCAAAGTTCTCAACAGACATGGGATTTCTTTTGACTCAAATAAAAGATTGTAAAAACTTTGCTTTGAGAAAAATGGGTTCAAAGTTTTGACTATCGGTTTTTAACATATAAAATATACTTCATCTTCTTTATGATGGCTAACTGTAATTTGTAAGTTTAGAGATTAGTCAGCAATGATTAAGAGTTATTCATCTGGAGGTGCTGGACTAAGGCATAGCTAAGCCTTTCTAAACGGCCGAAAGGGAAGTCGAAGCGATACATGATTGTTTTGGTCTGACTGACGCTTGCTGCTATAATCGTCTATATCTACGAAAGCACTCGGAGTTTCTCTCTGGAATTTTTACAAAATACTTTTGAAATATAATACTTTCAAATAGCACACTTTTTTAAAAATCGATTTCTCCAAACCAATAAATTGCAGGGCCTGTTAAAGATGAAGATTTTAAAACCCAAAATAAGAAATATTTCATAAGTTAAACGTTTTACATTACATAAAATTTAACAAAAAATATTCTAGACTTTTATTACTAAAAGCTGAACGACTTCAAATTCCCCGCAAAAAACAGCTCATTCCCCGATTCTTCGCACCAAGTAAAATTCCCCGCAAGTTGGCATCGCTGGTACAGCCATTATACCATAACATGAGAAAAGAAAGAGATTTAGAGAATATCTCTCGGTTATAAATTTTTGTTGTTGTTAGCTTCAATTGCATAATGTATAATTGCCTCTTAGGTCGAATGAACTCAGAGTATGTTGATAGCGTATGAGTATAAATGAGAGAGCGAAGTAAAGAAATTATGGTTTACATATACCCAAAATGTTTTCACAAAAATATCATATAAAATAATTGTTTCTTTTTAAACTCATTATAAAAAATATTGCTAAAAAACTGTTAATGTATATATAACTTGTTGTTATCTTTTTTTTTTGTTTAAACACGGACGCAATTTATAAATTTTTTCTTAATATTTTTGTTTAATGTCAAGTGCATTTTTTAATAATAATTTCTGTGTTTATTAGCAACATTAACATTTTCATTTTTTATGTTTGTTATTCGTTACGTGTATATTTTTCAATAATAATAATATTTTATGGCAAGTAAAAAATTATTTTTCGTTACATATATATTTATATAAATATAATATAACTTGTTTAAAGTTTTGTTTTGGTAATAGTTTTAATGATTAAAAGTTAAAAATATGTTTAAAGCTGAAGTTCTTAAATGATTCATATTTTTTCTTCGAAAGATTGTTATAGGATTTTTGCTTTCGTTTTTTTTGTTATTGGTTTAGTTTGTAATTAATTTTTATTGTTATATGAACATTTTCGAAGTTAAAAGTGTTGTTACAATGTATTTCAAACTGTGCTTGTTTTTTTTTTTTGTTTTTGTGTATCCCCAAAGAGATTATATTTTAATTTCTTTTTGTATTTAAATACACAATTGGCAGTTTGAATATAAATCATAAATACATAAAAAGACAGAACATAAGAGAAGTATGTTGGTTAGCTAGAAGTAGAAGAAGAAGGAAAAATAATTCGAACAACGATAAGGTAAGTCAGAAATTTGGCAACATTGCAATATAGCCGAAACTTTTCTGAAGTAAATGATTTTACCCTGGGGAGAGCGGTTGAAGGAGGGGAGGGGTGTGGGGACTTTGAGTAAAAAATTTATCTTTACTTTGTTAATACTCCTTTGTTGATGAGAAACAGAAACAACTGATGAACTTTTAGTTCCAATAAAGGGGGCTTAACAACCAAAGCTCCCCACTTTTGCCCGCATTCTACGTATTACAAATCGTAGATCACTTTTGACTATTTCAACTGGTATTAAAAATAGTTGAATTGTATTTTATGTCGGAGTTCAAACGAAACTAAATTTGAATTCTAAAAATCAGACTGCGGCTTTCAGTTGAATTGTTTGACATTTCTTTTGTAAAGTACTGCTGACAACATTTCAAAATTACAAATTTTAAGCTTTTAGTTTTACTGGATTTTGAATTATTATAAAATTTGTGGTATTTGATTGTGATTTGAGCTTATAAACTTTTTTTATTGTTCCTTGTGTCATCAAAATGTTTTTATATACTTTTTTAGGATATCTGGCAACACCACGCAATTAGAACATATCTATTAAAATCACTATCACATTATTTAAAATTTTTTTATTTTTCTAAAAGGCATTTGTTTCATTTTGTTTACCTTTTTCCAACCTTCATACTTACACTTATTTACAAAATTTCCATGTTGCCAGTTTTCTAGTTTAGGTTTTTCGTCTTCTCAGTTTTTTCATATACAATTATGCTGCTTGTTTTCTAATTAATTTCAAATTATCCTCCTTTATTGTTTCTAGTTTTCCCACTGGATTTTGATACCGCAGAACAGAAAACTTCTATTTGGAGAATTATTTCTTAATTGAAAATTGTCTTAAGTTGGTTTATGCTAACTTTCACCTGCCAAGAATGAAATGCCTTCTACTTGGGCATGTCATTTGCAACATTACCAATTTTCATGCTTACCTTTTTTTTTTTGATATTTGTGAAAGAAAAGAAGTAGTAAAGTAGAAAAACATTCAAAAATAATTTATACAAATACTTTTTTCAATTTCGAACAATTAATTTATTAATAATCTCAAAACTCAAATTAAATAATTTTTATAATAATAATATTATAGTTATTTTTGTAATAATCTTGTTTTGTTTTTAAATTTATGTATATATTTATTGTATATATATAATAATAATAATATGAAGTGACTAATTATTCAACAATTTTATGCAATTTATATGCAAAACTTTTAAAATTCTATAACCATATAACAGTTTGTTTTTATTTTTTTTTTGTTTGTTTATGTCTTCTCAATTTTTATTCGTAATTTTTATTTCTTGTTGCATTAATTTTCCATAGTTTGTTTTCTTTTTTTAACTACTACTTAAAGCATTTTATCGTAATTTGTTTTGGTTTCTTTCATTCGGTTCGTTTCGTTCTCATTCGAATCTTATATTGTTTCAATAATGTGTGTGTACTTTTCAGAAGGGGAGGGGATATGTTTAATTTTTGTTTTTTTTTTGTTTTGTTTTTATAATAAATTTATGGAAGAGTTTTTTTTTTTTTTTTTTTTTTATAAATTTAATTAGTATTTAGCAATGCTTTTTTGGATTTCAGTTTTTTGAATAAATAATAAGTTTTGAGAAGATGTTTGAGTTTGTATTTTTTAATGAAAATGTTTGCTAATTAAATATTTTTAGGTTTATTTAAGTAAAATGTTGTTGTTATTTTCTAGTATTTTTTTGTCCTTTTTTATATAATTTAATATGTACGTATGTTTTTTTGTCTGCTTTTATAGTAAGTAGAGTTAAATTTTAAAATTATTGAATTGTTTAGATTTGTTTTAAATTTTCAAGTTAAAATTTTGAAAATTTTTTTTTAAGTATTTTAGATTTAGAGTTTTTTGTTTTTTTATTTTTAACTTGCCTCATTATTATAAATTATTGCTTTTTCCATATATGCAGGTATATTTTTTAAATTTATTTTTTAAGTTTCTTTATGTAAGTATTAAATGCCTAGTCATAGATTTATTTATTTATATGTTATTTTTATTTTGAATTTTTCTCTTAATTTGTACAAATTTTATTAATGTAATTTTATTTTGTTGCACTTTGGTTTTTAAAAATTTCTATTTAGGCTAGCTTAATTTTTGAGAAAGAAGTTTTATGAAAAGGTTTTTGGTATTTGATAAAGCTTTTAGATTTTTAGGGTTTTTGTTTTTGACCTTTGTGTTAATGTTAAAGTTTCTTTTAGGCAGGAAATAATGGTAGAGCTCAAAGAATTCATGCCGTAATTAATAATAAATAGGATTGGATTAATAATTATGCTAATCAAGTTTAATATTTAAGTTCAAAGTTTAAAACGTAATTTTTTTAAGGGTTTTTCCGTTTATACTTAAAGCTTGTAACTTAAAGCTTTACAAAACTTTTCGAAGTTTTTCGTTTTTTAACTTCTCTTGCAAATTATTACAATATATAAAGTAAATTGGTTTTTCTTCTTTTTTCGTATTTAAGGTTTAAAGTTATAATTTAAATACTTTTTTATAATAAAGCTTTCATAATCATTTTATTTTTTGTTTAGTTAAGAGTTAGTGTAAGATTTTTAATTTTCGGAGCTTAATCAAAGTAAATGTGAATATTAAATGTGTGTGAATATGAGAGAATATTAGTATGTTTTAATAACTAAATTAAATTAAAAAAAAATGGGGAATAAAAAATTATCAAAACTTAATGGGACATTTGTAAATACCATATAAAAAAACTACTCAAATTAGTAGATTTTTAAAATATATAAAATCATATAAAGTGTGGTAAGCTTATTCCAATTCCATTATTTAAAGCTTAGCTCCAATTTTAAGAGATTTTAATTGATATTTTGGGGGCAATTGTAATTTGGCTACAATCCTCTGCTGGTCGTACAGGAGCGATTTTTTTTTAAATTTCATTCTTGATTGAGCTTAGTGGTATGAGTACTAATTCAGCCTAAGATTCTTCTAGGGCAGAGCCCTGTGGCAGCGAATCAAGAGCCGTGGTGGGCAAGCTTATATAATGCGATATTAGGGAGACTCCGATCAGTCAATATCTAGTATATTCGAGAAGGTTAAACGAATCCAATCGTAAATTTCACGTGATACATGGAATTTTCTCAGAACGGTATATGTTTTGAGATATCCTTTTGCTCTTACTATTAAAATAAAATGAAGATTAATTAATTCGTAAAAAGCAAAAAAAAAGTGCTACAGCCTCTAGCGTGGGCTTTAGAACAAAATAAACATCAAAAATAAATTTCTAATACCAAAAACCTTAGTACAACAATTTTTTCCCCTAATTAACGAATTAATATTCAACTATTTTAATTTTGGGTATAATTTCCACTTAAACCAATAAATTTTAATTCCGGATATCTCAAAATACAGACCATTCTAAGAAATTTCCAGAAACTAGTTTTTTATTTATGACTCAAGCTATCCAATAAGCCATCATTCATCCAATATGGCTCATTTTGCATGTGAATGCCCGGTAATTATTAGTTTCGTTTCTATGATTTGTATAATTATAAAAGGGCTCTTGAGTTTTTCACTTTCAAAATATTAAAAGCTTAAGGGATGAGTTCATATCGAAGAATGACCCGAAGACTCAACGTTTTTCAGGGTGTAGTGCACGCTATGACCTGTTAGAACAAATCTCAAAACGAAATACTATTGCACATCTTTTCTGATAGTCAAGAAGACCTCAAGAACAAGTTTTAATTTTTTCAATTTTCTAAATTTTTTTCAGCACGATTTTCCTTTTTCTTGGAATAAATTAATGATTGGGAAAACTTAAGCAGCTTAAGTCTTACTGATCTCGCATTTAAGCAAGTTAAGTGGTGGATTATCTATTTTTCTTATAGAGAAAACAGGGAACAGATTTTCTCACTCAACAGCTCAAGTTTTATTTTTTATATGTGAAGAGCTTTTTAATTCGAAACTTAAAAAAAGACTTAAAGAATAAGTAATTTGGACAAGTTCAACAGAACAGAAGGGCCCGCTTTTCTTAGAGGTTGAATATTGCTTGCTTATTAAGCCTTACTCACCAGGAAAATTAATTTCATAAGAACCTTATTTCGTACAGCACTCCTACAAACCCAATGCATTTCCAAAAATCTAATTTTTACTTGCATAACTTTTGCACGCAACGGCTCATATCAACGATATAATTTTTTTTGTCAGTAAGTATGGGATCTTCTTTTCTGACAGAAATGGTAGAAGGAAAAGATTTACGCGTACAGAGGACATTGGAAATTTTCCGATACAAGCTTGAAAAAAAAGTTTTTGTTACCTTTATAACTTTAAAACGTTCAAACTGCGCTCAAATATGTTGAGCTTGTGCTTCTTAGACAATGAACTTGGTGAAAGCTTTATAAATCTTTTTGCTTGAAGTATAAAATAAAAAAATATGAAAAACAAGTAATAAGTTTAGGCAAGTTTTGACTTATTTTAATACATATGCTTAATTTTTTTTTGTAATTGAAAATATTTCATAATTAATGCAATTTAAAAAGTTTAAAAATTGTATTTCTATTATATACTAATAGTACTGTTCGATTAATATTAGATATAGAAAGAGAGAAAGAGGAAAAATATAAAGAGAAAGTAAGTGAAAGAGTGAATTTTAAAAATATATTATATATATGTTTAATAGAGTATACTGTTCTTTTTTCTTGATTTATTATTATTTTTTTAAAGTAAGTGACGCTTAAATTGCAAAGGAAAGAGAGCATGCTATATATTACATCATAGATAGTCCCCTTTCACGTTAGGCAAGAATTGCTGCCAAGTTTTTTTTCATTCTCTTTTGTACTGACTTCACTAGCCAAGAATTTCTCGGCATTTTTTCTAACCAAAAGCATGACAGAAATGTGAAAATTGACGGTATGGCAAAGTCTGTACTCCTCCGGTCTCTTCTTCATCAAAAATTTGCCAGTAATTCTTGTTTAATGTGAAAGACAACTTACTACGCCATTTCGTTTGTTTTCTTTCTCTTTCTTCCATTAACAATTGCAATGTTATTTATTTTCGCTAAATTCATTATATAAATTATTTTTTGTGTTTTAAGATTTTTTTCTTATTATTTTTAAATTAGTTGTCATTGTTATTAAATTTAATTTATCTTATCCATTATTACAAAATTATTATGTTAGTGTATTTTGGTTTGTTGCTGGTATTATTTTTGTAATCATTTTACACTGGACAATTTATAACATCATATTCAAACATTAACGAAACAGCAACAAAAGCGAAATATAACAAAAACATTGTAAAACCGAGCCCCTTATTCATTCGCCAATGGAAGCAGGCAATCGATATAACGACAAATAGTAACATCATAAATAATATCGTTATGGAGCAAACCATGCCCACGGAGTTGACTTCAACGGGTGCATCATAGATAATGCCAAATATTAGCCATGGTATCGGTAAACTGTAAAAAATGAAGAGAGTAGAAGAAAGAGTTATAAAATGCTGTATGCGCAAGAAATTAAATAATAGTAAATATGTTATAGAAAGATTCGATAGTCCAAAAAAATGAAACCGAAGGTTAGGAAATTTCTGAAATAGGTTCAGCTAAAGTTAACCCAAGAATATTATTGTAGTTTTGTGTTCATGGAATTATTTTTCTTAAGCAAACTTTTTTTAAAAAAAGTGGCTCAGAGTCAAAATTGCTATTATTTTTAATTTACTTTATTTATACTTGTTTTTACTACTCTTTTCATAAATTAAGAAATATACTTTTTAGAAATAATAAAATTAAATAATAAATAGATTCTAGCAGGTCGGCCTGCTTTGGCGGCCAACACAATGTATGATCTAGCAACATATCTCATAATACCATAACTTTTTTTCTTTAGTTTTACTTAATACACTAGTATAACTATCTACATATGTAGTTATTTTTTTGAGTTAGAAAAATCTTTTTTAAGCAATTGATTTCATTTTATTACAAAGAAAATGCTTATGCAAAAATAATTTTTTACTTTTACATTTATCGGCGACATGTTTTTTCGCCTGGATCGAAAACCAAGATTCCTATTCGATTTTCAATTTTAGTTTTCTTCTCGTTTCTTGTATTAGTGAAAAACAATAGCCTGTTGGAAAATAAAATTCTGATTCGTGGATACTTATTAATCTATCTATATAGCGCTCCTGCATTCAACCAGGTCTCCTCCTATTGTCAGCTAATGATTTCGCAATAGAAACGAAAATACATTAGAATAAAAGCGAGTGGGTACTACGACGGAAGCTGTTTTTAACTCTTTTGCTCTCTGAGATGACTTCACCCTATTAAATATTTCTTAATTATTTGTTAATTAAACAATTATATATAAAAATAAACTTGCATACTAAAAGACAGCTAGAGAGAAAAAGAGTATAACTTATCATACATACATGTATGCAACGCCGTCATTTTCAGATTTTTCTTGCGTAGGCCTAAGTATAAGTTTCATTGGATTGACATACAAAATTTTTTATATAAACCAAACTGCAAATGAAAATTACTTTAGGTGAAGTTTTCTGAAAGTCGAAGCAGCGCAAAGTGATTCGATCCTATACATCGGCTAGACAAATGTCGAACGATCAGTCCATTCGGAAACTTCTCAAATCAAGTTTACTCGTAAGTCAGCTCTTAGACGGTGAGATTAATCTCATGCGATTTTTTGAATTCCCTTTTGAAAATTCAAGTAGCTCTTACAAATTGAGATTAGTTGCATGAAACTTTCGCGATTATAGTTTTCGTCGCTATGGAAAAACATTGAACTACGAAAATGTAAAAAAAAAATAACGACGAAAAGTTTCACCAAAATGCTGCCCGTGCGATTTTGCCTATCCCCCTGTCGCTTCTCCCTTCTGTACTTTTTTCAAGTTGCATGAGCCAAATCTCACCGTGTAAGAGCAGACTAACATAACCTGTTCGCTATAAATTAGGCTTCAAATTGTATATTTTGCCATATTTGGCAGTTAAAGTTATTTTAATAATTTTTGAGTTGTTAATTCTTTTGCACTTTTCGAAAGCGTGAAGATCAAAAAAATAACTTTTCTCAAAAAGAAAACGAATATATCGCACCAATTTTGAAAATGATTTATTTTGAAAAAATGGGAGAAAATTTGTATTAATCATGATTGTTTGTAAGTACACACCATATATTAAAAGAAAAATCGGCAGATAATTGTAAGCGATTTTCGACTATTTAACTAAGATCTAAATTTGTAAGTGCTAAAGAGAGTTATTTTTTAATTTCTTTTTTGAGAAATTGTTAATACAGGACGAATCTCAGTAATTCGTGAGTAAACAATAAAAAACAATTCTAAACTCACAGCTTATTTCTAAGTCATTAGTTTCAGAATTAAAAAATAAATTTGTCGGTACTTTATTACTTCTTTTCTTATATATAGTTTACAGAATTAACTTAAAAATTCACAGCTTAAGCTTGATCGATTAAAAATATTAATTAATTCATTAATTATTAATTATTAATCAATTTCACTGCCGTTGGGTAAAAATAAAAAATTTTATTCATATTCAAAATATATATATTGATATATTTATATAAAAACAAAAATTCTCCATATGAACCAAAACGTGGGCGTTACATACGTAGCCATTTTTTTTTTTGCTTATTCATGAACCCTCTAGTAACCCAATTTTTTCAGCAAAAAAAAAAATATGAGGATTGGTTGATTTTAATATATAAAACTCGGAAATGAAGTCGAAAATCAAGTTGGAGTCATTATTTTAGCGAGAAAATAGATGGTCCTTTAAAAAGTACTGATAAATGGAAAAGTAAGAAATTATTATGTATTCAAATTGCTTAAATATAAAATTTAATCAATTTCCTACTTTCTGATAGTTTTTCAGCTCTAAAAAATAACTATAAATATTTTTATTTATAATTCAAATTATCGCAAATTATTTTAATATCATCCAAAATAATTTGTTTTCATTAATTACTCGAAATCTAATCTTCAACTGGCTATAAAATCAAAACGAAGCAACGCCTAGAGTACTGAAGGTAGCAAAGTGTAGCTCTGGTATTCATCTTTTGACTGAGTCACGTGAGTATACATAACAAAATTTTAAACTTCTTGTAAATTCCATTTTTTGCTTAAGTAGTGTGAGTGGCTCGGTTCTAATGCAATAAATTCGGTTTTTGCATTATTCTAGGAAATGTGTGCCTCGTAGGTCATTCTAATGTTTAAGGACCCCCTTAGGAAGGAATATTTTCTCCAAACACAGTATAGCAGTTTTCTTAACGGTTTTTCCTTTATCGGCCTTTTATCGAAAAAGGGGGTTTAATGCGCCCATTTTCAAGAGAAAGAGTAGAAGATGGAGGAAAAGTGTGTAAGCAAAAATTATGTGTCTCATTGTGCTTAACATGTGCTTCAGACATCAAATTCGTATCTGTTGAAATAAAGAAATTTGCTAATAGCCACTGATGACCCCATTTTTTCGACTTCAGGTCCATATTGGGGAGAACTAGATGTGATGGAGGAAAACTGAATAAGCAGTCGTGATCAGCGACTCTATATTATTATAGAACCGTTCGAAAATCTCGCGTATAAAATTTTTGTTGCACTGTGTGGTCAGTGATTCAGAAGTGTTTTTCGTCGGCCAAAAATCTGTATCTTGTGAACTACTAAAGATTTTTTGATAAACTTTTTTTTTCAATATAAAATTCTTCAATCTTTATTTTATTATGCAAATTTAAATCTGTTATATAGATTTTTAAATAAATAACTCAGGGCATCGGGAATGAAAGGGTTTAACTAGCTTAAAAATAACTATTTCATATTTAATCTCAGACAGACGGGTTTTTTGGTTGTATATACACAAAAATAATAATTTTGACTTGTATAGGTAAATACGATTTTACTGAGTCTTTACGGTAAGAAAATAGTGACAAGTAAACCGACTATTAACGGAATAAAAATGGATGCGTTAAACGGAGCCGTAAATTCAGCGTAGTTGACAGACTTAAACGGTTCTATTGAAACGCATTTAAAGTATTATAGAGTGAAAACGGTGTACTAACATAACGTTCTGTAAACGTGTCATCTCTGAATTGTATATTATGGATCCGATTGTACGTACCGTATACGTATCGTCGATTACGGATATATCTATTAGTTTATGCACCGCTTATACGGATCGATCTGGAAAATGGTTTCTTGGACTTATACGATAGGGAATTGAAAGTTGAGGAAGAAAATACATTTGATTTTCAGTTTCAATGCAGAGAAACATGCAAAATCGGTAGAAAAATAATGCAAAAATTATAAGAAGCCATAATAAAAATGGCTTCCATAGTAGTTTTACTTATTAGTCATATACAAACTCAAATAATTGTTGTTATATATCAAATAGCTATTAAAATGATAATGAAAACTAATATGTATATTCAAATAACTTCCTTAGCCAGAAATATAATATTTTTAACATTTTTACAAAGGAAAAAACCTTATGACCAATTAGTATTATATGCAGCAAAACAATCATATTTGCAAATTTGATTCTGTCCTGGCTGAATGGTTACATTCATTTATAGTTAATTTTCATGTTTAAAATTGAAATAGTTCTGACAGCCAATTCGTAATATTTTTTATCAGGATAACATTTCTATGGCATGTCAAAAAAAAAAAAACAGTCACCATGACCAATAAAATGACAAAAATTAATCGAAAAAGTTACACGCAAAATTAAGTTGACTGGGTATTATATCACTAATTACTTATTTTACTCCTGAAATAAAAGCAAAAACAATAACAGTTCTCATTTTCTTATATAAAAATAAATATTTTACATGCTACATCTTTCTTGCTCATCTGAAAAAAATATCTGAAATAACATGAGAAACTTTTCGGACAAAACTCGTGTTTTCTTATTTTGATTAGAAGACATGCGTTTATTAAAAGCAAAATGTCACATTTCCATATAACCCACAAAATTTTTTGTAACAGAGTTTCTCCCACGTTATGTATTGTGATTTTTACGGAATATTCATCGTGTAAATGATCTACAGATGAGTCGCTCAAATCTCGCCAAGACTATTTCTCTTTCAACAATCTTTCAATTGTTTGCAGCGATATGAGTTCTTAAGTTTGTATGTGTATATATATGAAAAAAAAAACTGAAATGTAGTTTATTTACTTAGTATTGAGGTGAAGGTTAACTAAAAAAACAGGCATAAACTTATATACTTGCTGCGCACGTAGTCTAGTTGCTGTTATTTTTATTATTGTGTAGGTGAAAGCGAAAGTGTGTATTTGAGTGTATGAGTGTGTATGTTATTTGTTGTCTTTACTTTTGTTGTTATTATTTTTTTTTTTTGCTTTTCTTTGGCCAGTATTTTTTTGCATAGTTCTTTTTGTTTTTCAATTCCTTCAAAATGTCAACTTTAACTTCCGTTGGCGGTTTTTAAATAAATTTCTTCTATAGCTATCTCTTTTACACATATACTTCAGTTTTCTTAATATTATAGACCAAGTAATTGTCACTGCAAAATTTTCTTTATGCATTCAACATGCATAAAAGTCATATTCATATGCAAACATATTTCTATATGTATGAGTGTGAATGCGTGTGGATGGGAGTGTAATTAGTTTCATGATTTGTTAGACAATTTTTTCTCAATTTCTATATGCATGTGCATATACAAACATACATAAATACTTACTTACATTTATACACGTGTTTCCATTTATGAGTGCGTGTGCGTATTTTGTAGCCTTGCTTAGTGTCTTTTATCGCATTACTCTTATACGTTGTTTGCATTAACATATATGTATCATACTTTTAGGCTTTTTAGTGAAACAAAGAGTGTATGCTTATTTGACTCTAGTATACTGTGCTATTTTTGTTTCATTTTCTTTTTTGTTCACTGTATTTGCCATGTCAACTTTTCTCCTGAGGGTATTAATGTGTTTGTATTTATGAATTTGCATGTGTGTTTTCAAGTTTTTGTTGTTGTTTCACTATATATATATATATATATATATATACTAAGGTACCTCAAGACGCATAAAAAAAGTTGTTGCTACCCTACATATAAAAAATTCGAAAAATTCATGATGTCAAATCCAAACAAATTTGACGCCATTCTAAAGGTAATACTCCAACTAAGAAAATCCAAAAAACCTTGGCGGAAAAATAATCAGTGTGGGTGCAAGAGCAGCTCATAGTCGATACATTTTTCACAAAAATTTTGGTTCGTTCGATTTTAGTTTTATAGTCGGTTGAGTAAAAACGATCCGAAGTTTTTAATGATATCCTCCCGAAAGTTCTACTTTTATCAAGAAAATATTTAGTGTCATTTTTTAATCAAGATTTGATAAACTAAAAAATCTGCATTGTTTAGTTAAGTTAAAGTATAAAGTTAAGTAGTTTTCAAGAAACGAAAACTGAAAATTGACAGATTGTAATTATGCTAAAAAATGAAAAATTTAATAGGTCAAAAGTTACATTCATTACTTTTACTTTTATTTCTACATTAAAGAAATGCAATAAAAATTGTTAAACTTTTTGAAAAAAGTCCAATATCAACATTATCAAATAAAATAAATTTCTTGAAGATCAAAATGTCCATTCTTCCACTACAGCTTGCCAATTTGGCGAGAATTGTAAATATAATCTTAGTTTGCAGAAAAATAAACTGAAACAGATTTGAGTTCAGCGGTCAGAAATTTAGAACGCTCCTTCTAATTTGGTTCCGTCGTTGTATGTGATCAAATCACTGTGCGCCCTTCCAAAAACATTTGCGTTGGTTTATTTTATACGGATTTCCAAAATATATCGGCGTTGGTGACTAGCTGCCGTGAAGTGGATTGTTTTGAAAAAACCTCTAAAAATCATTTTTGTATGGAAAATTTTTTCGGTATTCCAAATAAAACAAAAATTATTAGGATTTTTATCAAAAATTTGGAAAATCTTCTCAGTAACTCGGGATTATGCGTTTTTTGTATTCCTTTCAGTGATTTTTTATGCCATTTCGATCAAAATAAAAAGGAAACGAATTGGACGGAAAAGAAATTAATAAAATGAAAGTATCACTAAAATTATCCATTGGATAATTTATTTATCCAGAACCTTAACAAATTTGAATTCCTTTATTTGTGACTTTTTATTTGATCAAAAGTAATCTAACCAAAAGCAATCCCATACAATAGACGATTTTTAGAGGTTTTTTAAAACGATCCCGGTATCTGCAACTTATTACTAGATCTGAAATATTTTGTGAATCTTCGTAAAATAAACCAAGATTCATTTTTAGGTAGGGTGGCACTAACTTTTTTTTCGTGATGCGTATTAATGAACAGATGCATATTTCTAAAATACAATTTTCATGCCATTTATAGTTTAAAAGAATTTTACAAGGGTCTTTCTAAACTAACGTGACGAAATTTAAACTCTCAAGATATTTATTTAATTAAAAAAATATAAACCTCAATGTTCAAGAGTAGCGATTTCTGCCTGAGGAACAGAAACGAAAAATATTTTCCATATAATCTTGATCAAACATAAAGAAAAAAGAAGATAAATACTGATAGTAACAGTTGCTGACTGAACCCACCAAAAATCCATTAATGACTACGTAGTCAGATACATACATATATATAGCAATAGTCAGACCCAATGGCGTATTTAAGATCAAAACTAGGATTTTAAAATGTTCTCAAATCGACTCGTAGCATGAAAACTGCTTAACATATATCAAAATAGATAAGATTTTTCATTTTTGAACCACCTTTTGTTTTATTACTTGTTCTTCCAGAACCGTGAAAATAACAAAGTTCCGCTAAATGGCGAAAATCATCCACTGTGCGTCGCCTCAATTTGCAATATCGCCCTACCTGGCGCATCTCATTCGACGTAGTCAGGGCTTTGCTCGCTTTGCATACCCGCTTCGCCCGACGCTTGTCCAGAAGACCACTGCAGTATCGGAGTATAGTGAAGTGAAACTGTGAATTCTTTAGTATGCTGTTATTATTTAAATCTGAATTGTAACCTATAAAATTATAGTTAAGTTAAAAATTGGAACTTAAACAAATGTGTCTCAATGATAAAAGAGAGGGTTCCCTGCAATCAATAAATGTTTGTAATGAAAGGACCACTGGAGCCCGCTGAGTTCTATCTCAGCCATCGAAAGAAAGTTACGTTACACTGTCTAGAGACACGCTTGAGAACTAGAGGCTCAAGAATTCTCCTCGTGAGAAGAAAATGTTGAAATATTTAAATACGATTTTTTCGAATAAATATTTTTTTTTTTTGACTTAGGACAGTTTTGAAGCAAACGAGAGATATGTATTCTCGAGAATGTCTACCCGAATTAAATTTTTTTTTTTTGGAAAAATCAAAAAATCATTTACATAAACTTTTTTTTTGCAAAACCTACCGTTCAGGTACAAGGTAACGTAATATACTAAGTTTTTTTTTGATTTGACAGCTTTTTTTGGTTCAAAGGCTACAGTTTTTATAATCCACAGAATCTTATTGTATATATAAAAAACCTGTCATGAGTACATCGAAATACTTATATACTAATCGATACTGTACCCTTCATTTTGATAAAATTTTTATGACATGACAAAAAAAAAGGAATATCTCTTAATTTGTCAGCGCCGCAAGGTATATAACCCTTTAAATATTTGTACATATGAACATTTCCTCACGTGATTGTGAATTTTATAGTATTTTTTTTTTTTATATTTTTCTTAAGATAATTTTTTTATTGCATTTGACATTTATGCTTTCTGTCTTTTGCACTTATTTCGAGGAGAAGAGAAACATGCTCAACGTCATTGTGTGTGTCATCAGCGTCTTTTGAATTTTGTTAACCTTGATAATATTTTTTTTCCTTATTTTTTCCGTTCTTGCTATTACTAATACATATAAGTATTTTTTTGTATATACATATGTATGGCATGTTTGCTAGTGGCCATCGTTAGTCGTTGACGTCGTTGTCGACGTTGTTTAGAAGAAAGAAAAAATAATGAAGAAGAAGACAGATACAGCGGCAGCAGAAGGACCTATAGTGATTGTAGCAAGCGGCAAAGAGTGAGAGCTTTAATTTTTGTAAACCATATATACCCAACGGGAAAATTTGGAGCGCTCCCCAAAAAAGCTCTTTGAGAGCGCTATCATTTTGCTCTCGTTGAAGCTAATAAGAGGGAAAATTGGAAGCGCTCACATTAAGCTTCTCGAAAGCGCTTCCAAGTAGCGAAAAGGCGCTTCCAACGAAGACTAGGGGAAGCACTTAAACGAATAAAAATAGTAAATGGTTTTTGTACTTAGTAATTCTCATATGGTTAATATGAAAGTAAACATAAGTTGATATGGTATTGGTACATTTTCGTGGTTCACCAAACACCAATGTTTGGTGAGCAATTATTTTGGATTTCATTATTGTTATATTCGTAAATATAATAAATAAAAATAATAAATATATGTAGTATATATGTAGTTAATAAAAAAAAGGAAAGAGCACACAAGATTGTTCTTCCTAAAACACTTTTCAAAAGCGCTCATTTTCGTTTCCTAGGAGCGCTTTTTTAGCGCTTCCAGAAAGCTTGATGTCAGCGCTTTCTTCCTATGACATGCAATTAAAAGGGATATATTATAAAGTGGGAGCGCTTACTGCTGGCAGAGGAGTGCTCCAGTGTAGGTAAACAAGCGCTTTTGGAGCGCTTCCTTCTCCGTTGGGTATGCATGCATAAATGATTGCATGTTTATGTAACTAAATGTTTTTATATCATCCCAGCCAAAAGCGTTAGTTGGGAGTTAAAGGGGATAGACCCCCTAAAATAATTCAATTATCAGACAAAATTTGAAAATGTCCCAATATTTAATTATTAATTATTATGAAAATAAAAAAATTGTTTTTAATGCTAAATTACTTAAAACTTATTCATGTTGATTATTAGAGCCGTAAAAGAATGAATTCAATTTAATTTCATTGACTGAAGCGTGATTGATTCAAGCACCAAAACTTTTTTTTTGAGTTGATAAATAAAAATACGAGAATGTTTTCTGGGTCTAAGTCCAAAAGTAATTACAGTCGAAAGGGCCAACATCCGAAATATGTAAAATTCCGTTAGAGCAGAATTTAACGTATGTCGCCCAGTCTTTGAAACTATATTTGCTATAACGCATAAGAAGTATATAACTTAAACTCAAAAAAGAATCTTAATCTCGATAGTCTAGTGACTAGACTATCGAGGTCGTCCATCACCGGTGTTACATAGTCCAAACCGGATGTGTTCCGATTATAACCGAGTTATAACCGAAGGATCTATAGTATAGTTGTCCTGTGACTCGTAGTTTTTCTGCGGATTTTGCTTCCCGATTTTCTGCTAAGAAATCAATTTAGGGCAGGTTGAGAATGGCTTCGAGAGCTTCCGTTGAAGTCGTTCTCATTGGACCCGTGGTGCTTAGCACGGACATCCGCTGAACCTTTTCTATAGGCTTGAGATACGCTTTCTTTTTAGTTATATTTCACCATACCAAAACATCATATAACAGTATTGGTCTAAATATAGTCGTGTAGCACCAATGCATACGAGAGGGTAACAAGCCCCATGTACTTCCAAGCATCTTTTTACAAGAGCATGAAACCTAAAACTTATAATCAAAAATTAAAGCGTTTAATTTTTAGTAAGTTTTATTAAAAGCGCAATAAAAAGGAAAAACTACTACTTAATAAAAAAACTCAAAATCGCTGAATTTAAATGAAAATCTGCAAAAATTACAGCTAACTACATTAATTACCTAACAAGAAAAATGGCCATTCCAACCATCGGATTAGCTGAATGCAGTTTATGCACTTTTGAGATTGTTAGCTTAATTATTTGGTTAACGTCTCAGAATAAACGTATTACGGAGCATAAAACTTAGTCTTCAATTACGAAACATAATGTAGTAATCTGATACATGCATCTTCAAATGGTGCAATGATGTCTAGCTTAAATTTAGGCACTCCATTTATTTAAAGATTTATTTTCTAAGTTTAAATATGTACACTAATTCTACTACTGGTATTTGTGTACTTATCTCTTATGTAGTTTGCCTGTTTGTTTTAACTCTTTTCAAACTTTTATCTTAAATATTTGGAACAAAATCTGCAACTTTTTTTTTTAAGTCTTCTAGTATTATGCTCCTAAAATTATACACTATATTTATATTCTAGTTCTTGTTATTGTCTTCATGAAAAGAAAGTAACTATATAGTAATAGTAATAGTAGTAATAGTTTCTTTTTTTTATGCACATAGAAAACTAAAAGTTTTGTTTTCTCTTGGTTTTCGAAAAAGTTTTTCTGTACTCAGTTTTCTCGTTCCTTCAGATTTTTTTTAACATGCAATGTCATGAAACTTGTAGAAAAACCACAGCTGCGTTAAAGTTAATGAAAATTGCATAATATTGTAATGAAATTACTAAAACAGAAACATCAAGCAACATGCATATTGTGGCGAAATAACTCTAGCAATATTTGCATGTATAGCAACAAGTTAGTATAAGCATTCGAACAACGACCTATTGCCAACCTGGAGATTCTATATTGTTGTACAACCTTGCTAAAATTATCGTACTGGTTCTACTTTATCATAATATACCTAGAAAAAAACATTTTAAAAGTTTATCACCCTACATCTCAGCCCACTTTTGGACCTCAGATTTCTCAAAGGAAAAGATCTGAGCTTTTTTTTGACCCAAAAAAAAAAGTTACTTTTTGAGAAAAATGTCAAAACTTTCGTTATTTCGTCAAATGTCGCAGATATGTATAAATACATAAACAACTTTATAGTACAATACTATACAATAAATTAATAATACTTAATTGCCAAATATTGATTGGTTGATTGATCAACTCCTAAAGATTCTGCAAGTTCTTGTTGCGTTTGACATGAATCTTCTTCGAGTAATGCCTTCAATTCTTCATCTTCGAACTTTTTCGGGCCGCCTGAACGTTCCCTGTCTTCAACATCAAAACCACCACTTTTGAAACGGGCATACCACACCTGACACATTCTAACGTCTATAGCACAGTCAGGATAAGCTTCAGTGAGTAAACGATGTGCTTCAGTTGCGTTTTTCTTTAAATGGAAGAAGCATATTAAAACTTTTTTGTTGGCACGAAATTCGACATTTTCAGCTATAGTAAAACACTTTAGTAAAATTATGAAAATTATTTGACAGATCAATTCTTATAGTATTTTTGGCGCTCTTCGAGATAGAATAGCTGTCAATGTCACAAAAATGGCGCGTATGATAGATATGAAGTTAGTCACAATTACGAGTTTATACATTCATACTCCCAATACATCAAGCAGCACAAAGTTAGCAATTACCTCAACTTCCTTGTTATTTTCCGTGTCTGCTTTTTGAGGATATAATAACTCTTTTGACTTTAAACCTAACATATTAGATACTACAAGGACTAAAATTAATACAAGCTTTGTTGGTATGCTGACTAGCAAAAGGTAAACCTTCAAACTTTTAGTTATCAGTTTGTTTCGTGTTTTGCACAAATTTACTATACTAAAAATGCATCAGGAGCGAAATTTGTAATCATAAAAAAAATTTTAGTTGGAGAAAATGTTAGATCGGGATTTATTAATACATCATCAAACAAATTTCGGAAGTGTGATGGTAATTACCTAAAAAGTAGATCTGTCAGCCAGAGCCTACTACAGCTAATATGGCTAATATGACAGGTTATTGTTCTTTAAAAAACATTTGTTTAACATAGCAATCCCACAACATAGTCCAGAAGCTGGCATCAACAGTATGAGGAGCTTCCGATAACGCCTTACACTCTAGCGTTTTGTGGTTGGCTTCCGTCTTTTAAACTTGCAATGAACTAACAGCAAAACAACTTTGATGTTTGTCTTACGTTGGAAACTTATTAGAATAACTCTTCGCAACATGACGTGCTAAAAATCAGCGACTTGGCTGAAATGCCGACGGCTTCCCTCCTTTTTGTGGCTCTGGCGATGTTGTAAATTCTAGCAATGCAGTATCTTCTCCTTAGATTCCTCGGTTAATCTGCAGACTCATAGAATTTGTGCCGTTTTCTCAATGTACGGTTAAGCACTAATCAAAGCTTACTACTACTACTAACCGTCGGATAAGTACTTAACCGGACATTGAGAAAACGGCCCTTAGACATCAATATTTGACCAGTGTTATTTGCAAAAAACAATGCAATTTGCTATACGATAAACCTACAACCAATTTTTTATTTTTCAAATTAATATACATACATATATAGAGTAAAATAAAGTTTCAAAATAAAAAACTTTAACGGATTTCCTTTAATTCATCTAGTAATTATTCAGCTTCAAACATGGCGAAACCTTATGTGCAAATCACTGTACATTTGTGGACCCAATTTCGTTTTGGGGAAGGGAAATTCAATCAATAGTTTTCACTCATTAATATTATAAATATTTACGAACTTCGAAATAAAATTAATTTCGGTTGCATATATATGAAATTTAGTTTATCGTGTAACAAAAACAATCAAATGAGCGAGTTGCGCTTAAGTATTATTGTTTTAAGCAATTAATATTTTAATACGCACAGAGGAGAATGAGTGATATGTATTTTTTTTTACACATATGTACGTACGAGTTCATATCACATAAATTATGCATATGCATTTATAAATTTTTAATCTATAAATCATATTAAAATTCATATATTTATGTATATAAAAATTATCTTTCATATTATGATTTTTTTTTTTTTTTGTACATTTTTTTAATAAAAGTTTAAACGGAAAAAATTAAACAAATTTAAAACAAGTAATTATGTATGTAAGTATATTAAATAAATAAATTATTTATTTAGAAATTTGCTTATGTTACTTTCAATGTCGCACTATGGGGTATTCGATAACAAACCCCGGACAAAAATAAAATTTTTAAATATTAATATTTTCAAAAATTTATCTTGCATGTAGTTAAAGTATTTATGTTTTGATGAAATTCCGTTTAATCCGTTGCCGCTTGATCAAAACAATGTGGTATGTTTCAGGTTTACAAAATTAAACAGTACACCGCCAAACCATTAGAAATACTACAAATTTCCTCTCATTTTATTTGTAAATGTAGTGAGTTTGGATAGTCTTAAAAAGATGTTGCCAAACTTTTTCGAGAACTATTACAACTACAATTTGAGACCGATTTGTCAAGTATGCATAACAGCTTTAATTATATGTGTTATCTCTGAGGCTTTGTTGTTGTTTCCCCATACAATTATCGCTGCTAGTTATACATAACTAGAAGCAAGTGGTGAATAAAACGCAGCTATTATTGATGGAGCCTATGAAATTGAAATCAAAATACTAATTTTATAAAATTACATTTTCAGGTTGAAGGGTAGGAGATGGAAGAAAAGTGTGTGTACAAAAATTTGTTTTGCCAGTAAATGAAGAGACAAAAAAATTAAAGTTGGGTTATCCGGTTTTTGGAAAATCGTGCTTACCTTAAAAGTTTCAAATGCAATAAATTTTCATATATATTCTGGAATTACATATAAAATATTTCCGTTTAACTCAAATTGGATCAACTACAATATGTATTTCATAAGACGTATAGAAACAAATTTTTTTTTAAATTTCTAAATAATGTACTTCTTTTTAGGTTTGGTTCATCAAAATACGATAATTTTCAGTTGTATTATTTTGAAAAATATATAAATTTGTACATTCTAAAGAACACTTCAATACACTGAAAAATTAAAAAAGGTAATAATTCGTTGAGAAATTGCAATACATGGATTGTGCTAAGTTTTGACAAATAACATATTTAAAAATTTTGTTGTTAATTTACAAAGAAGCTAAAATTGAATTTGTATTTAACAAATTTTTTAGAAAGTTGCTCAAATGTGAACAGATGTAGCACCCATAGTAATTATTTCATCGACTTTCTCTTAGTTGATCTATTACACTATACAACACTGTATTTCGTCCATCTCCAAACTAGATGGTCCATAATGTTTTTGGGCCACTGAATCCGATTTTCCCCATGTCTAAAAAAATCAGAAAATTGTTTATATCTCGAAAACCTGAGATCCTGCTACAAAACTGAAGATTTGGAGATTCGGATTCAGTGTCCCAAAAAAAAATTATGAACCATCCACTTTGGAGATGGGTGTAGCAATTTTTTCATTTTAGTTATAGTGATATCGGAAAACGTATATCAAATTTGTTTGGGTTTCGCTTAATGAATTTTTCCTTTTTTTCTAAAAACGAACGTTGTAGTTACAAAAAGTCATATAAGCTTCAGGGTCATTAAATTTGACTCCAAATTAGTCATAATTTAGCAGTCATAAAATTTGCATTCCCTCCAACCATGACTAAATGAATCATTAATATGTGACTCCAAAAAGTGAATAACTGCAATTAACGTAAGTGTAAGTTATTCGGATCGATTTTTGCAAGGGAAACTTTGAGCGGTTAAAATAAGGATTACAGATTTATGAAAAAAATATTTAATTACAAAATTAAAGCATATTTCTTCTTCTTTTAAAGTTGTTAACTACCAAAAAACAAATCATAACGTTTTCTTTAATAGTTACTTAGGTAACATCGCTTCGAAAAAATGGATTGCTTGTAATTCGGATCGATAAATTGAGTGTCAATGTAATTCGGATCGATGATGTATGTAATTCGGATCAGCAAAATTTATCCCAAATTATCTTTAATTTGAGGTTTATTTAGATGCAAAAGATAAATTTGGTGTTTCAGAAAAATATATATATATAAAAAAATTTATGTATGTATGCGGAAATACATACACACACATACATACAAATTGTTGTCCAAATCTATGTATTTTCCTTATGTAATCATATACCGTTTGTCTGATCTTAGTGAAATTTGGTGTAGAGATGCATTTGTGTGTGTCAAGTTGTGGACTATAAAATTCGACCGTATCTCTGAAGTGGGCGTGGCATTTTCACAAAAATCCAATATCTTCGAATTTCATATCGAGCTTAATTAATAAAATTTGATATGGAGACTTACTTGTTCCACACCGAACTAATTCTCAATTATGAGCTTCTCATGGGCGTGGTCTTGAATAAAAAAATAATCATTTAACATAAACTAGTTTTTAAAAATATATTTCATATTGAATTTGACTAAAAATTACTATAATTAGTATAATTCTAAAAAACGCTATTAATTTCAATAAAAAAAAATATTTTTTGGTTTTAAAATGCAAAATTTGTGACTAAAATTCAATATATTTTTCAAGTTTATCTAAACTTTGAATTCCGCAAAAACTCTCTAAACAAAGGGTCGATCCGAATTACCTCCAAACATCACCTATTATATCTAAATCACAACTAAAAAACTTCGGATCGATTTTAAAAGTCAATTTTTTTCTTAATATGTTTTCTCAAATGGTGCTTATTTTTACCAAACTATAGCAGAATGTTTAGTGAACAAAACCCTATATAAATTATATAAATTTACTTACCAGCACAAAAGAAATTATTGTTATATTACTTGCTAAGGCTTTGTTTCTTCGCTCACAACTGATTAATTTGAAATAATTGAAATAAGTGTTGCATACCATTAGAAAGGGGAAATAATTCTCGTTCGATTCGAAAAAAGGACGTAATTTTAAAAAATACCAAAGTTATTAGCAAAAAAAAAAAAAACGATCCGAATTATATACATCGATCCGGATTACCCTCATTTACGTTATAATTATTATTCGTTAACAGCGACTTCAGTGACTGAAATTAAAATCAATGTATTCTTTTACAGGTCAAAATGCTCAAATTTTTAGCAACTTGGCCTTTTCATACCATGGAAGGACAGGCAAAATTCACTGTAAGTTGTTAAACCATTTTTCATTTTCAAAATTAAGACATTTTGAATTTTGGCTTGTTAATTGAACTATTTTTGATGCTAAAAATGTTTGTTTTTGCATCCTATGTATAAAATAATAGCATGAACCATAAATTTAGCAAAATATTAATATATTGTCATCGGAGGCAAGGTAGTAACTATGCCAAATTTCGGACTATGCCATATGGCATGCAGAAATAGTGAAAATTGAGCTGCAAGATTCCTTTATAAAGGGTTTTAAATTAAGTGTGTCTCAACTTAAAATTGAATAAAAAGAGTTGTGTGTAAGATATGACGGAGACCTTAAAGTACATTTAATACCATTTTGTGGATGCGAAAAGTTCGGCCCTTAAAAATTATTTATTATTTTTTTAACTATACTATACAAGCAATCCAAAATTGCAAAAAAAAAAAAAAATTTCAAAATGTTGGTTACGATACTCTGCCAGGAAGGTATCGATATGTAGGAATGAAGCTAATAGAAAGTGTTTAATACATCCCTACATATATGAACTACTAAAAATCTCCATATCTACGTCTGTGCGTATGTGTACGCAGATACAAATGTGTGATATTTAAGCTGTCATTCACAGCATATCAAATGTCATTAACAAATTTTTTTGCTTGTTCTTTGCATTCTATTGTATTTTGTTTTTGTGCAATATTTTATTATTTTCTTTTCTTAATTATTGTTTTCTAAATTTGGATACGACCTTTATTTTATTTTGTTAATGTTGCCATTTTGTTTTCAGTGATATTGTTCTTTTTGTGAAAAAACCTTGAGAGTACTTATAAAAATCTATTATTAGATTGTATGCATATTATATAAAACTCATGTTCTATATATAGAAAAAAGAAGATTGAAAAAATTATTTTTTTAAATTGAATTCACAATTATATAGAATATGATTAATGCAGTTAAATTGTTCAAAGTTTCAAAACATGGCTAATTTAGAATTTGAGCCAAAATAAATTGATGAAATTGGTGTTCGGAATTATTGAACAGCATATAAATATTATTGTGGTATACCTTTTTCATCATAACTAGTAACGAAACCAAAACGCTTCTCGTGTTTTGTTGTCTTTGAGCCAAGCAAAAACTGTTACTAAAATTGTTTCCGATGTTTATCGTGAAACATTCTGTATCGCTTCGGGCATATACATTAGACCATGGAGAAATAATAAGCTTAAGAAACTATTACAAAAATAAAAAAAATAAGTGTATCATCAATGAGCAGAGCTGTATTATTTTATTGACGAAAAAATGTTTTACAGTTTTTTCTAATTTTTAGAAAAAAGATTTGCGTTAGTTTTACGATAACTATTTGGAAGAGCTGTTCAATACAGGTTCACGTAATCTCTTGCTGCACATTGCTCCGAACTTACGTTAAGTTTTTAGATAATGTAACCCGTTACGTACTCTAATCCATCTTCTTTCAAACGGTCAATTTCTTCGTCATTGTCCTCATTTTGCAGACCACTCTTTTTTTATGTTACAAGCTGGATTCCAAACTCATTGCTTTCAGCTTCATATACAAAACAAGAATATTATACGTTATTGCGTTGCCACCGCGGGAAACAATTTTTTGATCATAAAGATAACAAAGGCCTCATTATTTATCACAAACTAAGATTTAATAAGTGTTAATAAGTACACTGTGCAACAATTTGACGCTTTACAAAATCAAAAGGCGAATGGATAACTTTTTAAGGATACCAAAGAGGGCAGTCATTTGCTGTAACACCTTCTTATTTTTTCATGCATTAGAGAACTACTATCAGTGTTGCCAGATTGTGGAGATTGTAAATAAAACTGACAAAAATGGTGCTAAAAAAGAGCTAAAGAAATTTTTTTGTAGCCAAAAGAAGACTCTAAATTTAACCTTATGAAAGCTTACACATAAACTTTGTTTTACTACTATACGAACCACCATATTCAGTGGCGGATACAGGAAACAGGAGGGAGGGGGGAAATAAAAAATAAAACTTCTCTATATGAACCAAATCGCGGGCTGGAGCGTTACATACGTAGGCATTCTTTTTTTTTTTTGCTTATTCATATTCTTTATTTCGATGTCTAATAATTTCGAAGGTATGGCCGTGTGAAAACTTACTGGAAAGTTACGTATTTTGGGGATAACCTGTTTTTGTAGCAAATCACGTCACAATTTCTATGATCTAATTCCAAGGTAAAGAATTGTGGAAAATATTAACAATATTCAGTTTTCGGTTTTAGATTGGTTTATAATGGGTTGAGAATTAATAGAATTTTAAGAATAATTCAAGGTCGCTGATTCCTACTCTGCATTCAGATTTTCTCTTTCCCATCTGGGATTTTCTTAATACCTATAGTTTTGTTTTTTTTTTTTTTGGTGGATTCAATTTTCTACCTGAGAATCGAACCCGTCTAATTTGTACTCGAGTCAAGCATTTAAGAACTAAATCACCGAAATTATCCATTTTATTAGAACAATCCATTTGGACAGTTTTTAAGAATTTAACCCCATCTGCCATCTGGGAATTGAATCTGAGGCAGCTGGAACTCCAGTCAAGCTCTCATCCACCAGGCAACAGAGGTTGCATGGACCCATATCAAATTTGTATTGTTTTAATTCTTACACGTTTCATGTCAGAGGAAAATGTGCTTATCATCGAAAACAAATTTTTATCACACGAAAATCTCTATTAAGTATTATAACATGGAATACGAAAATTGTAAACAAATTTGTAAAAATTTTGAATTTGTTTCGGAGCAGTGTTTAGTGCGTTTTTGAGTCTACATCTGATAGCATTGAAACAATGGTAATGAGACAAAGGAAATGCTATGACCTGAAAATGATTTATCCTTGGCCGAGGCTACCTTACAGAAGCTCTTCATTTCCAAAATTTATAATTATGTAAAAAGAGCATTTCACAAACCTCGTATTACATTAGTACCAGAAACAGGAGAGCTATAACGGTTCGATCTAATATAGCTAATATATCTATTCATAAAATAAAGAAAAATCAAATGTAATAATATTATTAAAATTTCAAGAGATATCCAAATAGAAGCTGGGGATAATATAAAAAAAATCTCCCAAAGTGATGTTGAACTATATTACTCTCAAAGTACTAGCAAATATTATAACAAAAAAAAAAAAAAAATGCAGTGAATACAAAAGCTTTTACCTTTAGAATATTTAGGCCTTTGTGTAATGCGTTGTTAGTTACAAACCAGAGTGCTTTTGCTAAGAATCTCAGTGCTTTGGATTGATAGCGTTGTAGTATTTTTAAGTTTGAATTACTAGTGGTACCCCACAGTTGAACTCCGTATGTCCAAATTGGTTTCAATATCGTTTTATAAATTAGTAGTTCCCTAGACTCAGCTCTGACTTCGGACCCAATAATCAGTACATGCGTTTTGTTTTTATGTTAAGGTGTAGCTTCTTCGCTTTTAAATGCTTTTCCCAATTTAATCTTTTATCAAGGTGTAGTCCTAAATATTTAACACTGTTACGTTTGGGGATAGTAATTCCATTTAAATTCAATGGAGGACATTCCCCTCTTCTTAATGAAAATTTGCAGCTTCTGTAGGAGATTCATTTGACGCTAAAATGGCAGTATCGTCTGGATAAGTAGCAATAGTAACACCATCAGTTTCAGGAAATTCGTTAGTAAAAATTTAATAAAGAGCAGGACCCAGAACATTGCTCTGTGATATTCCAGATTTTATTTGCCATATGGCTGCTGTTTCATCATTTACTTTGACATAGAATGATCTTTCATGTAGTAAAGTTTTTAATTTGTATAATAGCCCTTGATGCCAAACTCTGTCGAACGCTTATTGAATGTCCAAAAATATGGCAGGACAATATTTTTTACATGCCAGAAAGTCAGTGACAATATTTACTATGCGATGATATTGCTCAGTAGTATGACGATAAGTGATCCGGAACTATATTCTTCTTTTCTAGTTATATTAGCAATCTGCTCAAGAGTATTCTTTCGAATATTTTCGAGAATATTGCCAGCAAACTTATAGGTCTATATGAGGACACTGAGTTTTCAGGTTTCTTTGGTTTAGGTATCATTATTATTTCAGCACATTTTTATTGAGAAGAAAAGTGGTTTAATGAGCAAAATTATTCCTTATTCTTATAATTGAAAGTAAATCATAATAACTAAAAACAACAATAACTAATTATGTTCACCTTTTTGCATGTTAAAGTTATTAAATTTTCAAGTTTTGAAAATCTTTTGTGGGGGAGGAGGGGAAGAATTTCCCCTGTTTCATCTCTTCCCCCTTGTATCCACGTGATATTGTATTTCAAAACAAAAACTGTATAAATATTTGACTTCATCGATAATTTCGCCATATAAAAAGTTTAATTTCATATCATTATCTTTAGAGATATAACCATTCATCACTATTTTCGACAAACCTAAAACCAAAACTTTTTCATGAGATCTATAATAATAAACCTTTCATTTAAAACCATTTTTGCATTTATAAATTAACTAGCTGTATGGTCTTGGCAAAGTTTGTGCAAAACAAAAATTACAAACGCAAAAAAACTTTTCAAAGAAACTACCATATAGACGTGTCAGTCTCCGAACTAAATTTAATTACTGCACTTATCTCTCATATCGTTTACATGGACTGTTCCACTTCCACTTGCTCAATAGTGTTAAATCTCTTTTCAGTTAATGGAAAATTCCATCTTATGATATAAACCTTTATCCCAATAACTACTAACTACCAACATACCACCTCCACCCAAAAATTTTCATTACCTTCCTTTCTATTGTTTCCCACATACTCGTATACTGTTTCAAGAGATCCGTTTTTATAAGAGCTAGCACTTCCTAAGAACTACTACAACAACAAATGTATGTTATATGCAATAAAAATTTGCATTTGCAATGATGCAAGACCATTTACAATGGATGGTTAAGATGGGTCAGAGGGGGTTAGAGGCCACTAACTGAAGCCTAACGACATTTTACCCACAGAATTTATTTGACAAATCATATCTTCGTACCAAATCTTAGAATCACACCATAATTATTTCCGGAGATATCCACATACGAAAATTCAGGTTATATGGAAAGTCCTAACACTTTTATTTTCAATCCTACATACTTTTTTCTTGCGCCTTGGTTTTGCCAACCAACATCGTTGAACCAATAAACATGTTGCGTTCAATTTTATATAGTGTGAATATAAATTCAAATAGAGTAATTCATGAAATCCATTTTCGATCGGAATCAAGTATGTGCTGTGCACCACGTCGGCATAGAATAGTGATGCTTGTAGTTATGTATCTATGTATTATGTATCTATGTGTTGGTTTATAAATAAACATAACTTCAAGTTCTATTGATTTTAAACAATTTTCCAATAATATAAATACACTAAAATTTATATGAAAATTTCAAAAGAAATAAATTATTTTAAAACAACATAAATTTTTAAGATTCTTATTTACTGCAAAAATTAGTCAGTATCTGATCAAAATTTAAAATTAGAGAAGATTTACCAAGTGAAATTTTAAGTTTTTTTTTAAAAAAAAAAAAAGTAAATAAGTTAGAACTTCTTTCTTTTTATAGTCTTTATATTTTTGCGACTTAAGTCGCAAGCTGCCTGCGTGGCTCATGCATCACAACAATTTTTTTTCAACAGCATGAAAACATTCAACTCATTAAATTCAATTCAAGCGACATTTCAAATGTGACATTGAATAATGCAAACATTCCTCCGCATTTACAAGCACATACGCTTAAACGAACACATGTATATGAACATTTGAAAAAAGCAAATAAAATCCCAAAAGCTTCAAGCTCAAACCCCCTTCATGTTTGCATGAATGTAAATATGTATGTATATTTAATCTATAAAAATGCTAAATTGCCGCTTAACAAGGATACAAAAGCAGAATACGCACACACGCTAAATGATTTTTCGAATGCAACCAATGATGCCAAGCATTTGGGTGTGTTTTTGTTTGTGTGTGAGTGTATGTGTGTTTGTGCAAAAAATGCCTAAAGCACAATTGCGACATTGAAATGCTGTAAATTGCATGCACTCACACACGCATACACATATAAAAAAGATGAATGCAATAAGAGGTAAATGTTAACCGAAGTGGGGGAGGGGTGTTGGGGGTTGTAGCTGCTGCAACTGCAGCTTAGTGATAGTGCGCATCGTGTGCAATACACGCGACACACCTCTTCCTAACTTTTAGAAAAAAAATATCGTCAGCATCACTCGCTACAGTGTGTTTTTGCTTTTTTCTCATCGTTTCTGTAATTCCGATATTCTCATACCCAGTAGACAGAAATTATAGCTCAAATAAATTTACCTTTCGTAATTTGCTTGAGGACACTTTCGCAGACAGGTTGCTGCTGTCCTCGAAACAAATTTAATGACTTCGCATTGACTCTTAGTTTGATTGCAAGCAAACTCTCTGATACGTTAGTTGTATGCAACTGCAGACTTCAAATGAGTCTGCCAGAATTTAGAACGATGCGGCATTGCGTTGAACGCATCGCATAAAAATCAAGTTTTTTTTTTAATTTTTCTACTCAGACGGATGCAAAATATTTGAAATATAAACGCTAACTGAAAAATTTTTTTTATTACAATAATTGGAATTTTAAAGCAAGAAAATAATAAGCTAAATAAATTTATTGATTTACAACTACAGCATAAATGAAATTATTCCAAGAACGAAATAAATGTCGTATATTATTTCTAGTATGACAAATAGGGACACCTGTGCGACATGATATTTTCACGATACAAAAATTTCGCGTATTCAGTAAGGATATAGCGTTATAAGTTCATTTAAATGCCATATAGATTCGGTATTGAACTGTAGATCCTTGGCTGCTGAAAATTTTGGGGAGTTCGAAGAAGAAAAATGAGGGACCGTTCACATATTACGTAACTCAATTTCTGACCAATTTTTACTCCTTCCCTTGAACGTAACGCAACGTAACATTTTTTTAAAAATTTCTCTCGCTGAATTCGAAAATCAATTTTCAATTTTTTACAAATTACAAAATTTTTTAATTTCTTTGACTTTTTTTTTTTATTTACTTATTTATTTATTATAATTAAAACATAGTACTTAGATAAACATTTTAAGCTCCAAGGCCATAGCGGCTGTAAAGGAGCAAACCGAGTTGACTTAGCTAATCTCTTATAAGTAGTTCGCTTTTATGCAAATTATGGGATTTTAACAAATTATTTAAAATTAAAATCGCCACTGCTATTAATATTCAAGAAACTTTAAATTCATTTAAAACTTAAAAATATTAATGTTAATAGTGGATTTAGTTAATTGATTAATAAATGTTACTACATATACTTATGTATATGATTTAACAAATAGAATCCTTCAATCGTGATTTAAAGATGCCAAGTGTTGGCGCACATTTACAATTTGTAGATAATAAATTGTAATTTATTGGGCCAGCATACGAATACCGTTGCTTTGTCATCTTAAGACGGCATCGCACTTCAGCAAGATCATCGTGACGCCTTAAGGACTAGCTTCGATTTTGATGGATAGAACAGCGCAATATCATCCGCAAATAAAAATAATTGTCCATTCAACGCCTGTTTACATACATCATTTATAAATATAGTGAATAAAAGAGGACAAGAACGCTCCTTTTGCGGAACTCCACATGTGACCATCATTCCGCTGCTGTACACTTTCCCATTTTTCACAATTTGATACCTGTTGCTGAAATAGCTATGCATTAACTGTAGTCTTTGGCCGCGTAATCCGACATATTCCATCTTTTTCAGTAGTATGTTGTGATTAACACAATCAAATGCTTTTTGTAAATGGAAAACCATGCTGCTTGTTGTACAAAAAATGTGTATCATCGAGAAACTTCGATATTTGTAGCTTCAAAATCTTCTCTACCACATTGTTAAGACCAGTAAGAATTGCAACTGGTCTGTAATTATGAATATTAGCTCGATCGCCACCCAGCTATGTGCTGTATAGTTTTCTGCTTTTTGAACGAACTTGGATATACGCCGGAGTTTATTAAGTTTATCAAGAATGATATGTTTCAAGGCGATCGCGATCACATGCGATGAATTTTTATACCTATATTGGGCACACCATCCAATCCCATCGCTTTACATGTATCTAAATTGAAAATTACATTTACTATCTCCTCAACATCAACTTCTTGAAACTCGAACCGGCTACCAGACGAAGTAAGGGTCCTATAAGCATTAATGCCATCATGATCATAATTGATCATTGTTGCAGCTAATTCATCCGCAAGTGATACAAAAAATTTGTTTATGTTATTTGCAACCTCAATACCTTCAGATAACAATTCACCATCTTTTGTAATTATGGATTTAACGGTTGCTTCGTTGTGGTTGCGATTTAAATACCCATTAATAACTTTCCAGGTGCTCTTGACGTCACCTTCGGCATTATTAAGTTTGTTTTTGTAATAGTTATCTATCAGCAGCTTTCGAGCTTTTTTAATAACCTCATTAATAGCATTACCTATTATGGACTTCGTCAGGATGAGGAATGTTCTGGTGGTAGATTAGTATCAATATAATCTCTGATCATAGATAGTTTTAGTGATTGTCAAGCATTTATTAGTCATGCAGCTAAAATCAACGGTACAAACCACCATGCTGTGGTCGCTTAATGCGCACTCTATCACGTTTATCACTAACTTTCCCTCCGATAAATTTGAGAATACATTATCTATTGACGTTTTTGATATAGGATGAGTGATCATATTTTTGCAGCTTTGGATACAGTAAGAGTTTAATAATCGGTCAAGTGAAGAGGCATCCGCTGAACTTCCTAGTACATCAATATTAGAGTCCCCTAACACAACCACAAACTTATTGTCCAATGTTGCAAGCTGCTCTTCAAGAAAATGTAAAAATAAATTAACTGCACACCTTGGTGAACGATACAATCCAATTATTGACAGTACATTGGACCCAAATTTAATCATAGGAAATAAGATTTCTACAAATTGGCACCCCGCTTCACTAAGTATAGTGTCAGATGTATATTCGATGTTGCCCATAGTTATCACCATTACAGCACCCCTGTTTCAGATTGCTTTTAGATGTCTCAGATTGCATCTGTCTTCGATTTTCATCTTTCTGCTTCTCTTTACCTCTGACTGTTTCAGATTGCCTCTGAACGCTTTGTAATATCTATGATTGACTTGGATTTTTTTCGACGGTCTTCTTGACACTACCAATAATTGCCGCTGACTGTGTCATGTTGCTTCTAGCAGCATTTGTAGGTCTCTAATTTCCTAGTATTTCCTTCACACACAAAAATATACTTACTTATATTACATTGCATATGAAATAAATCAGCAGCTCTAGTAAGAAAAACAAACAATACACATTTTATTATTTGAAGTTATATATAAACAGGTTAATGAACAAATGTAGTCATCACAACAACAATGTATATAGAGACGGCCGTTTCGGAATCCGCCACAATTCCTCATCAGTGATCTTAGTGGTAGTTCTTAATCTTTCAATATCCTATATAAGCTACAAATATTTGAAATCATAACCCAGAATTATGGATTTGATTCCAATGATTCGAATGGGGACCGTTCAGAAAAAATGACACCTAGAATCATTTTCTCACACACACACACACACTCTCCCATGTACTAGACTTTCAAATAACGAACTGTTATGCAGACTAGCTACGATGGGGAAAAACAACAACATAAGTTTATAGAACGGTAGTGGTAGTTTCTTTCAATATCTCTATTCAGTGAAGTTATGATTTCAAATATTAGTAGCTTATATAGGATATTGAAAGATTAAGAACTATCACTAAGATCACTGATGAGGAATTGTGGCTGATTCCGAAACGGCCGTCTGATTTGCCCGTCTCTATATACATTGTTGTTGTGATGACTACATTTGTTCATTAACCTGTTTATATATAACTTCAAATAACGAAATTAACATGAACTTAAGTCATGACTTTGAAAATTAACCTCTAGATTTAATTTTCATAGTCTCCTAAAAAACTATCAATACACATTTTATCCTGAAAAAATATGAAATTGCAATACTTTCCTACTGGGATATTTTAAATTGAATACAAGTACGTACATACATGGCCAACGTTTGTATATGCAGGCAGATATGCAGATATTGGTATAGGTGTATGAATGAATAAAACGAGCGAAAGAAAAATTAGAACATCATCAGCATCAATTGACAACAACAAAAATAACGGTGGGTAAGAAACTATAGTATACTTATATGCATGACTAAGCGTTTATACCTATTTGTATGTGTGTGTTTGTGTGTGTGTGTATTGAAGTGCATAACAATTGCATGAACCACCTTCAGCTTGTTTGTGGTAGTTGTTTTTGCAATTGTTATTGGCGTTATTTCCATTTTCATATATGGGGCAATACAAGTCAAAAAACCCTACAATCAACATTCTCATTTCATTGGTGAATATTTTAAAAGAACTTGAAGTTTTAAATGAAAACAAAAAATAGGTTGCATAAATTTTGAAAATTGAAAGAAAAATAGAAGGAATCGTTTACCTACGATGAGAATAAAATTTAAATTTATGGAATTGAAAGCAGTTTTTGAGAATTAAAAAAAAATCGACGTTGAAAAACAGAATTTTAATCTTGAGATTGATAAAAATTTAGTAAAAAGGGTTCTGATACTTTTTTGCATTGCATTATCGAAAAGTGTATTAAAAACAAACATTAAGACTGATGGATTTTTCAAAAAGTTATAAGCATTTAAAACTATCAAAAACTACAAACTAGGAGAAGCTTTTCTCATAGGATATAAAAAGATATCCAAGTTTCAGCCAAATCTGAAATAAGAATCTTGATTGTAGGATTTGTTGGCATGGATTGCCCCATATACATTTGTGTATACCTTTGTTAAGTGGCTGCTAATGGAAATTTTATACATGTACAGATTTTTTAATATAAAACTATGGTACTCCTATTTGTGTGTATGTAATTGGGAGGTAAAGAAATTCCAACCGACTTAAATAAACAGGTTTTGGAGGTAGCTTTAATAATTTGTTTTGCTCCGTCTCTATAATTAAGTGCAAGTATACAATTTGTTTGATCTGCTATGAAATAAATCTTCTTTCTTGAAAATATGACCGGTAAACAGTTTGTAATTACCTGTTGAGTTCTGCTGGAATAGGTATTTCTTTCCAATGAAAATCTATTATCGGTTGACGGGTGGTCATGAATCAAAAAACAAAAAAACAAAAATTATGGGGGCGAAAAAATTAAAACCCTCCTTTGGGATATCTCCGGAGCTGCTAGTGAACTTAGGATCCCTATAAACAATTCTTCGATAGAATAAATTAACGATGAATTTTAAATCATTTTTGTTTTTAAGTTTTTTTAATTTTTTTTATACATATATATCTATCTATATAGACTCGTTCTATGACTCATGAAACCCTAATATACACATCACTATTTACTTTTCATTGTAGCTGCATGTTTGCAATAGAAGAGCCAACGATAGATTTATCGCGAAAAAATTGTCGTTGGAAAACTCTAGTTCGGGGTACCGAGAGCCCAATGTAGTTCGAACGAACAAATTTTACAAATATTAGCAGCCATCCTTCGTGCGAAGAAGCCAGCAGTACGAAGTAGAATTCAAAATTTTTGAATTTTTTTATTAAAATATGTAATAAAGTTTAAAATATCTCAGACGCATTTCTCACAAAATTTTCAAACGTTCATGCTAATGTTTTTGAAGAAAAAACCAAAAAATTTGTTTAAAATGTGAAAGTCAAAATTGTTAAAAATATAACCAATATAAAGATAACAAAGTTAAACTAATGCCCCTACTATTTCAAAAAGATTTGTTTTTTTCCAATTGTTATTTGTTAAAATTTTTTAATTTACTTCTTTTAAATTGAATTTGTTTTTTCTGATAAAGACTTTTTTTTACATATGTTTAAATCTATTTTTTATACTTTTGTTAAATCGAATTTTTTAATTAATTTGCCATCTAAAAATTACATGTTTTTTTAAGTGAAACTTCTTTAGCGAGGGTAAAGTGAGGAACAGAATGTGAAGCTGAAGCGTGAAGTAACAATCTGTCAAAAGTAAAATGTATACATTTTCATTGTAATCAAACACAATGTGAACTGATTGTCAACATAAAAAAGTGGAAGAATGCACCGAATTATTTATAGAACTTGTAAAAGAATTTAATTGATTTACAATTTAAAGCACTTTGATTGCAAAAACGTGGAGAAAAATATGAATGTGTGTATTTTGAATTACAATAAACATGAGCTTCAGAGGTGCACATTCTGTTCACATTTTTCTTTGTCGCGCTTCATTGTTTGCTACGCTACATTCTATGTTTCGGCTGCGTACTTCATGCTTCACATTCTGTTCCAGACTTAAATCGAAAATTCTGCAACGGAAATCGTATTGTTGTTGCACTCATACGAAATTAATAAGAAACGAAGTTATGCTGTTGTTAGTGTTTAGCGAACGAGGTCATATGGGGTTCGGCTACATACAATCATGCAGAGAGTTGACTTCTCTCCAAGAATGATAGAATACAAGATTACGCCAATAAAATGATCCAAATTGCCTCTCTCTGAGCATGTCGTCACAAGTCATATTTTTAAAGAGAGAGCGGTGGAGACTACATATATTTTATACGTGAACAATTTAAACATTGGTATGAAATGTGGAAATAAATGGTATTTATTAGTTTTATTTCGATTATTTGCAGATACTAATATGAAAATTATTTGTGCCACAAATGTAGGGATCACGTTGCTTCATAATACGCAATAATATAAATCCAAAGAATTAAATAATATAATACATAGAAAAGATGACAAATAACATTTTTGTTATAATTTTTTGAATCAGGTCTGATAAAACAAAATTAAGAAAATTAATGTTACTACTACCGAGACTATATTGCAACTTTCGACGCTTGCACAACCAGATACTTTTCATAATTAGAATATCCTTAGTGAGTGATTTAATGAGGGATCGATAAAGAGTAAGACATTTGCTTTTGGATTCAAACCGAGATTCGACTTTTTTAATTTTGGGCAGCGGCCTCATAATGCACTATTTATATGTAAATACAAATAAAGAAAATGATAATCTACGTCACAGACACAAAAACTTTCTCTAAATTTTGCGAGAGCCAAATAACGGAGATGTGCGTGGCGTAATCTTGTATTCTATCATTATTGACTTATCGCAGTTTTATCTCATGTGCTTTAGTGAGAGAGCTTGATTGCACATAGCTGCTTTCCTCTCATGTGTTATATACGTGTACTACGTCGCGTTTGTGCCGATAAGTGTAGACAGCATTAACAGAAAAAAAGCTTCGGAAAATAGAAAGAGGATAAGTGAAAAAGCCTCAACAACAACAGTTACGTGAAAATCGCATTTTTGTTGCACTCATTCGAAACCAATAAGAAGTTATGCAGTTGTTAATCGGTAACATACAATCAAGCAGAGAGTCAACTTCTCGTAGTTTTATTTCTTGTGCTATAGTGAGAGAGCAGACCTAAATGGCTCTGCTTGATTGTATATACGTGAACTTTCCTCTGATTAGTTATATACGTGTACTGCGTTGTGTTTGTGCCGATTAGTGTAGAGAGTATCAACAGAAGTAAAGCAAGAACAAAATAGAGAGAAGAACACTGTAAAAACTTCAGCAGATTTGTTTTAAATGTTTTTTAATAATTTTCAAATAACAAAGTTTTACTTCTAACTTTTTTTTTTCATATGTTATTTATTTTCCGATTTTTATATATGCAAACTATTGTGAGTTAAAATCAATTTTTTATTAATGTATTAAGGTAGGAATAAAAACAGTTTTAAAGATTTACCGTTTTATATAGATTTACCGATTCGTTAACGATATCGTAATTTTCACCAAATTTAGCTAAACATTATTGGACCTGTTTTTCGTAAACAATACATCTAACAAACTTCTTTATGACTAGCTTTTAATTCCTGCATTCCCAAAACAAGACCTCATATTTATAATACACGATTTTTACCTTGAATTAGAAACTGACCTACAATTCTACAGCTATAGGGACTTAAAAAAACACGGTGTGACAGTAAAAAATACCTGGGAAGTGATACTATTTTTCTTGTAGGTCTTGTCGAGTAAAACAAGAGTCTGTATGTGAAATTTGCCAACCTTTGCGCATTTATAAGCCGGTAACTTAGTGGATTACCAACAGATTTTCAGTTTCTCACCGGTTTTAGAAGAAAGAAACTTAGACCTTTAAATATATATTTGATTTAAGAAAACTTGAGAAATTTGTGGGTATTTGTCCAGCAAACAAAATTTTTTTCGCCTTTTTTCAACTTTGGCGATGTTTCTACACACTATTTTATAAAGAAACCATACTACTTGTGAATTTATTAAAAAAATATGTTTAATAACAAATACAACGCATATTTGTTTTTAAAAATCTGTGAGTTATTAAATTTTTTATGAAAACAAAAAAATACAAAAATACAATTTTTGGACATTCAACTCAAAAATGTTTGCTTGACCGTGATTTTTTTTTAATTCAGCATCATCAGTTTCTCGTTGAAGTGACCAACAATATTTTAAAATCATTTTTGTTTCATTTTTTTCTTCGAAGCGCTTTTCAATTGTAGCCATTCTTGGTGAAAATGTTCGTCATGTCCATCGTAGAACTGGCCCAGGTTATCTGAGAAGAAGTCCAAAAGCCAATGCAGGAAATGAATTTTTATGGACATGTTGTAGCCCATTCCACCATACGCATTTGAAAATTTATTAACCCTTAAACGCCCAATACGTCCGATTTCGATTAAAAACATACCCAGAGATAGTATTTGTGATTCCAAACAACGTTTGTTCTACGTGTTTTCAAATAAATTAGTTTAAGGTGCAGCTAATTTAATTTACATGGTTGACCTCTGTAGTAACCTTTGGCGATTATCTGGAGAATAGATTAAAATACATTCGCAATAATCTTTAAAAACAGTTATTTGGTGTTATTCCTTACCGTCTGACACAAATTTGTCCACACGGCAATATATTTATTACACAAAATTCGAAAATAAAAACACCTTTTTTCAGTTAGTTGTTTAAAATTTTTGCAAAACATGCTTTTCGAGCTAAAAATAACTGTAACTGTACGACAGTTGTCATTTTTCCATTCTTAGTTATACGTATCGATTAAGAAAACTTTAGACAGCAAGATCAGAGGTGGCAAGTGTGGTGGTATTTATTTTTGATTCTGGCAGATTCGTCCGCGATTAGACCAGAAATTTTTTTTTTAGTCGCTAGCAATTTTAATCGTGAATTTCCATCTTTCAGGAGAAACTGTGTTGTATGTGATTTGCGGGGAAGAGTTAAAGACGAATCGTAAAAAATTATTCAGGAAGATTATTTGGTTGGGGGTCTGATTGACTCCAAAATTTATATGATACAAATTTACATGTAATGCATATTTTTACCCAGCCGTTTTTCTTCCTTCCCCTTTTCTGAATTCAGATTACTGATTTCGGATTTCTGGTTTCTGATTCTTCTTTCATAATTTCTACACAAAGGTAATTGACCTTCCATATGCTATCTGAGCTATTTTTAGCATTTGTAGCATAACTGTATTAAATACCACTAGAAATAAAAAGTTCACCGAAAATTTAACTTCACTTACCCCACAGTCACATCGAATATATTGCTACCCACTGAACTGGAAACGGCCATATCACCAAAACCTTTTCGTGCGACAATCACTGATGTTATCAAATCAGGTATTGAAGTACCAGCAGCAAGGAATGTTAAACCCATAACCTAAATGCAAGGAAAGAAAAGAGAGAATAGAAGAGAAGTAGAAGTAGAAAATTAAAAATTATAATACAAACCTCTGGTGGTATGCGCACTGTATCGCCAATGACATTTGCCCACCACACCATTAAATACGAGAATGCAGCAATCCACATTATTGAGCCAATAAATGTAATTGGAAAGTATTTTTTGCCGCGCGGTGTGCGCGTATCGGGCAGCGTTAACCACATGGGTATAATGAGCGGTGCTACCAGCACGTAGGTCAAACGTTTGCGGGCAGTATCGGGCCATGACATATTAACAGGCTCATTTTGTTCTTGAACATCGGTGTTCTATAAATTATTATTTTTTTTTTGGTAGGGAATTTTTGTTTTTTGCAAAAGTAAGTAAAAAAAGAAAAGAAGTTCTTAGTAAAATTTTAAAAATGATTTTCATTTTGATTACATATAAAAGAAATAATTTGGTTAATTTTTTACAAAAAGAGTTTACTTCAGTTTTTATTAATTTTTTTCTATAAATAAGATAATAAATATGTATTAATTGAGAATATAAAAGTATGGCTTGTTTGAGCGAGTGTATAAGTATGAGAATAAGAATTTAATATTTAAAAATTTGATTTTAAAAGAAAAAACCAAAAACAAATAAATAAAACAATAAAATGAAAGAAATTAAAGTATGAGCATATAAATTTTATATTTATATAAAAATGTTTTGCATGATTAAAAGTAAAACAAATTAAAAACGTGTCTAAGCAAAGTGAGCGCGAGAGAATAAAGTATGAGAGACCAGAAACCTTATAAATATGAATATAAAAAATTTCAGTGATTGTAAAAGAAAAGAAAATTAAAACTTATTTTGAGCTAGTAAATAAACTAGTTTTACTAAAGTTACTTCAAAATATGGCGGAATAATGGAGTGACTACCAAAGTTGCATTTGTGGATATATTCCTGAGAGAGGAAGCAAGTAAAAATGCAACCCTGTCCGTCTGATTGGTTCACCGATTTATTCCGCCATGTTTTAAAATATTGCTAATGTGTTTGTGAGAAAAATAAATTAATAAAATTAAAAGAATAGAAAATATATATTAAATAAAGGTAAATTTAATGTTTGATATTGGGATTTTTTTGTTAATTTTTTCAGTTATTATTTAACGTTGTATAGTTTTTGGTGTTATCATTAGTTAATTAAATAATTAGAGAGAGAGTGACTGGTGTTAGTGGTTTGTGTATAAAACGAATATAGAGGAACCCAGGAGGTAATATATATATTTGTAATAATTCACACTCCAGGCGTTTTAGAGCTTGCTTTGTTAGAGTTTTTTTAACTTTTTTTTTTTCATTTTAATTTCAAAAATTAAACGTCGTAATATTTTGGTAGTATGGTTAAATAATAGTAATAGTGGTTTACATATATATACTTTTTTAGAGTGTTAATATTTTTAAGTGGGTGTGAGCTTGTTAGATATTATAAATAAGCAAGACTCATGCTTAGTGCATTTAAAATATCATAAATTTACAAATATAATAATTAAATTATAAATGAAGCGAGCATTATATTTACAAAATTTAATAAAAACCAGAAAACAAATTTGAAGAAGAAATAATGTCCACTATGCAGTTATGTCTTGGGAAAGTTAAAAAATATGTATTGTTTTGCTACCAAAAATACATAAGGAAATATTTTATTGAAACATTTGTTTTCTATTTGGCACATTGTGTTTACACACATTTTTCTTGCCATATTTCAATCAAATTTTTAAATTCAGCCCCATAAAGGGTGCCAACGAACTTTTTGTAAAACGTTATGTATGCCAATTTTATTTACACTTGCATTACCTTCATTCTATAAGTAAAAAAGCAGAGACTTAAAATAACAGTATCCAATATTTAGGTCAAATACAATAATTACTTAAATTTAAATAAAATTTATGCATAGCTTTCAATTTTTTATCTCGTTCATAACTTTTATTACATAATAATAAATGTATTTTAGGTTAAGTGATCATTTTTTAATCCTTTACTAATTTTAATGGCTGACATTTTGGGAAATAAATGTTTAGCATAGGAGGAAAAATTTTGTTTTACACTGCTAAAGTATGTCACAAAAAAAAAAAAAAAATATTATGTGCAGCTAGACGTAAACCGAAAGAACGTAGGGGACAAAAAAAAAAAATAATTTTACTGCCTTGCCAAAGTGATGCTGACGCGTGAAATTTCGTTGAAACTGCTTCACATCCCAATATTCAAAAGCTGTTTTGAGAAATACTTAAAGAGAAAAGTTTCCGATGAATCCACAATAAGAAAAAAAGTTGGTGAAAATCTTATTTTCGTTTCTATTGGTGAAACGACCGACAAAGCTAAACGTCGTGTTGCCAATGTCAAGTTGGACCTTTGATTTTCGAAACAATTTTTCTTCACAACGAATGCGTTTCGTTCTGCTGCATCTAACAGTTGCTAAAAAAGCAAAAAAAAATTATAATTTCTGGCAAATTTCCACTTTAACTTTCAAGTGAATTTTCACGTTAACTTTGTCTTTTAATCACCCACAAAAGTTTTTCTGCCTAAAAACATAATGAATGAAATTATATATATTTTCTCTTTGGTTTTGCTTTGAGTTTTAATAATTAATTTCCTAATTTGATCAACTCGCCGTTGGTGATCGTCGTACAAATAAAAATTATAATATTAACCCTTTCTTCTCAACTTTTTTATTGGCGGGTAAAAAAAAATTCTGTTATTTTATATTCGTAGATTCGGACTTAATTAAGAATAAAAACCAAAAAAGTTATCGAAGAAGGTTTATAATGACCAAAATGCATGAAAGGAGTAAAAATTCGAGAAAAATTCTAATTTTTGAATTTTTTTTTGTGGAAAAAACAACTAAGGTTTATTTTGCAATGCAAAATAAACTTTTAGTTTAGAAAATACTTTTAAAAACACACTTGTTCACTAAGTATAAAAGGTGAAAATTTGAAAAATTTTTGGAATTTGTTTTTATTTTTACTAACAAGTTATCTTATGGTTTATTATACTTTAACTGTTAGAAATGGGCAAACTTTGGGCCAACGTAAAAAAAAAATTTGACGTATACTTTTCAAACACCGAGAACCGTGTAATTTTTTTCCCGAGTTCTATCAGCATCCACTTTCAGAACCTTGTTATATTTTAGTTGGTTGAACAAAAAACCAATCAACACTATCACAATTTTTTAACATCCGCAGAAAATAATTCAGAAATCATCAACCTATCATGTCTTTTGTACACAATAGTAACCAAATTATTTATTGTACATTATATTATACATTAGAGTTGTGCGAATTTGTACACTATAGTTTACAATTTTTTTAAACATGTAAAGAATTCTTTTTTAACAACTTTTTTTTTAAGTTATTAATTTTGTATTATGAAATGGAGTTTTAACTTTCGTTTTAAACTATTATAATTAAAAAAAAAGTTTATATACTTTTTATTTTTAAAATTCCCGATAGGTTTGAAATGAGAAGTAGTGAAATATGAACATTTTTTTGTACAATATATTAGCCAAAAACAACGAAAGGGTTAAGAAAGACAAAACTAAAAGGAAAATGCAGAGTACTGTATATGGAGGAAAAAACATACATTATCCTTCATACTTGAATGCAGTTGAAATGCAGCAAATCATTACTTTTTGGTTTCACAATTGAGTGAATTTTTACTTTTCACCGCAAAAGCGCAATCGATGAAAATTTTTTCTTTTTGCAATTGAACTTGTTTGGGAGGGATTCATAAAAAAGAATTCAAGCCACACAACCTAAAGTATTTCCATTATTTTGAACTACTGGCTTTCATAACCATCACAATAGCCCTATACATAATTCGGTGCAAATGTTCTTTCATCATTGCAAATGTAAAATATTTCTGCTATCACCACAACAAATACATGCGATATGCAATGAAAATTTACATTTGTAATGAATCATGAATAGGGTTAATGTTTTGCACTTATAGAGACATAATCATGAATAGGGTTAATGTTTTGCACTTATAGAGACATCCCCATTAAATAGAATAAATTTTAATAATATGCTTAATTGTTGTGCGGTGAGTTTTGTTACCTTCGCTATACATCGTCGGGATAGCACATTTAATGTATTTTAGATTGAAAACTAAATCTAATCCTCCGATTTTGCAGAAATAATCAATCACATACATTTACAAACATAAGCATTAATGATTTACTTTCAAATTTCATACTTGTTCATATTGATGCTAACTATTTCTTTTATTTAATTTTTTCATTTAATTTTGATCTTCAAATTTCAATTTCTTTTTCAATTGTCATTTTCATATATTAATACACTTAAGTGCTACGCTCATGTGAGTGAGGGATTTATATGATAAGCATGACGGTGATGGCGTTGTCATCATGCTGTCTAAATTCCATAGTGATCGAATAAAAATATGAAAGACATAAATATCTACATATGTATGTATTTTTGTATTCAGAAGTATGTTTGTAAATATAAATCATATATAGGAGCTTATGCATATTAAATACTGATTTTGTGTATATTTTAGCAGGGATTTCAAATATTTGCAGGTTTTTGTTATGAAAATTTTTATTAAATTCATAAAATGCGTTTTTTATATGTATGTAAATAACATTTATTTGTAAATAAATTTTTAACTTTTTTGATTTATGTATATATAAAAGTACTAAACTTATACTATTATATCCCTTAGTTCTTTCAGAAAGCCTTTTATTACTCAGTGCATTTATTTTAAAGGGGGGAAGTTATCCTTAAATGCTCTGCACAAACAGATTCAGAAATTTTAGAAAGGAAGTCTTTTGGAAGTCTTTTTAAAGAAGGGTTTTAATTTATTCGTCCTTTTACATTTGTTTTGTCCTCATGACAAACGATCAAAATGTATGAGGGATCCTTAATGCGAAAATGTAATTATCTTTTTATTAAAAAACAATCATTTGTCTTTTTTAAGTTAAACCATATGTACAGAAATATCCCTAAGCAAATCTTTTCCTTCAATTGACTTCATTATCTTTACAATGTTTTGGATTTAACTTTAACCCGATTTCTTCTCCGATTTTTTTTTTATTTACGATAAATCGGGTTTTAGATCGTAAATAATAATGGAAACTTACATTGCCATTTCTAAGCAGTTACACATAAACTGAAAGTTTGTAAATAACATAATTTTTTTATTATTTTCTTAACCTTTTTATATCAATAGGACAAAAAGGTCGAATAATTTTGAATCTTAAAGGTTACGCTTTTTCAAATTTTTTATAGCATTTTACTATGATTTATTAAAGATAAGTGTAAAAATTTTACGTGAGCACACTTTATATTTTACTATTATATGGTTATGAAGGGTAATACAAAGTATTTAATAAATAAAAGCACTTTCAAAATCTAAGCCCCAAGCAAAAACGAAAATCTGCTAATGAAACAATTTCGGGCTCGTAACCCTCAAAGATTTTAACCCAGTTCTAACAGGTTTTAAATGTTTGACAGATTCCGCTGTGTATGTTTTTTGCAAACATTTCAAAGCTAAAAGAGATAAATTTATTGGTTTTGGTTTGTTAGCTCCTCAAACCTTCTATCTCACACTTTTACGAGCTGATCAATCTTGATTCGTTTCTTTTTAGTCGTTACTCTTCATTATAGTTTCATTTCAATATACTTTTCACCTTCTAACTATTTCATTGCTGTATCAAACCTATTAGATTTATTAACTAATAAATAGGTACCTATATTAATATTTGTTTTTGTAATTCAATTGTCTGGGTCTCCCTTCGATTAAATTCAATATTCAAGTAAATATATTTTATTGAAGCTCACCTTTTCGTATATATTTTTTGTATAGCACAACCAATTTAATTTTCTTTTTACCATCATTTGCATAAGCCTACTATAAAACAAATTAACTTGTTGTACCGACTAACCATTTTTGGAGCGATCCGAAAAAAAAGGAGTATGGGAGTCCTAGTCTTCTAAAAATTTAAGAGTTGAATTGCAAGTCGCTTAAAGCTCACTTATTATAAAATAACTCTTATTAAGATTTTAGTAACAAAGTATGAGGGAGGAGATAGGATCAAATACTTGTAATAATATTTTGGTATAATTTTAGTTTTATTTAAATAAAATAGATATTAAATTCTTTAAATTAGGAGCATTATTCGAGTTCCCCAAAAATGTGTCTATTTAGGCGCCAAATGAGATTCTTGTGCTTCTCGTAATTAGGTGCATTATAAGAGTCCTAAGTATATGTTGGAGCCCAATAAGTAGTTGGAAACAAAAACAATCTGAAAATCGTCTTAAATGCCAATATTTAAGAGTTAGATAGGATTCCTTTGGACTTTTAAACAAATGACATGTTCATAGAAAAAAAAAGATTACGTTAAGAGCCTTTTTTATCGCCACAAATGAGAATCCTATTCATATCTTTGGTGGGTATTATTCATCCGTATGAGTATTCATAGATATACATATGTACATTAAGACGGCTCACGTTTTACTGTCCCTCCTAAAAATAAAGTTTGATTTATTTAATGGAGATTTCTAATTCCCAAATATTTCAGGTCTAGCAATACGCTGTCGAGAGTTGGATGGCTTTGAAAAAACTTTTCATTTATATAACCCTTGGTTTCCAATTCAATGGAAATCGCATAAAAAATCACCAAAAAAGATATAAAAACTTAATTATCCCGAGTTATTAAGCAAATTTTTTCAAATTTTTTCCAGCTCATGACAGCTTATCGCCACAGGCAAAATATTTTGGCAATCTTCATATAAATAATAAACCCAGGTTTATTTTTAAGAAGGAGTAGCAACGATTTTTCTTTTCTTATGGGACTTGAGGCACCTTAATGGCATACACATGATCCCTTTTTCAATTTTACATTAAATTGTATTCACGAGGAATATGTTAAATCTAAAATTTCAGCACAAAATTCTCTTCAAAATGAAAATCAAACTCATTGAATTGGAAACCATTACTCGCTGTAGTCGAGGCATACAAAAAAAACGGAGACACAGTGAGATATATAGATTGAGAGCAGGGCAGAGAGAGAGTACAGTAAATGCAGAATAATAAGAACTTGTAAACAATAAAAGAAAAAGGTAAGTTGTTGGGCAGAGGGTGATTGATTTTGAGAGTACATGATCACTGTGTACATATGTATGTGTAGAAGGAAAAAGATGTAAAGAAAAAGTGATGTTGCTGAATAAAATAGGAAAATGAAAATGTATAGGAAATCATTTTGACATCAAGGACACATCCACCAATAAAAGCACCAAAAACGAAAATGACTTGAATGTGTAGAAAAGCAGGAAGCACAATGTAAATACATTGAAACATTTTATTTATGGAATGATTTTGGGCAACGAATTTCAAGTAAAAAAAAATAAACTGCTATTTGTACTAAATAAGTATACTATTGAATTTGCTATTGCTGCTTGTTCTACTAATTTTTGGAACATGAAATCAAATTGTGCCAACAGTTTCGTTAATGGTGATGGCAAATGAAGAATGTTGATGTTGGCTGCTGATGGTAATATTGAATGGCTACTAGATAGTAGTAATAGTATAAGTAGTAAAGGGTAGGGCGATGTAAAAGTTCAATTGATTTTCTTTAGCAGTGAAATTAAAACTGAAAATGGAAGATTTATTGCTGCTGCATCACAAATCGCAGCTCTTTCATTGTTTTTGTTGTTATTACTGTACACAACATGTCCTTGATTTGAACTTTTCATGTTTTTTGCACTTTTTCACTCGTTGATTCATGTTTTTTCATTTCCTTTTTTTTTTGTTTTTTTTTTATGCCATCGTGGGTGGATGAGGGCGTTTGTAAGAAATTTTATGAATATTGTGCAGTAAAAATTGAGAGGAGTGAAATAGGGTAAGAATGGATCTGAGAATTTTATAAACTCCTCAGCTGACATTTTTTTTATTTTGAGTTAGGTATATGCAGCAACTTACTGAGTAGATTTATCATTATAGAAAGTTTGAGAAACGTACCTTTAGTCTTTAACAATTGAAAAAATTATTTAAAAATCCTTATCTGCAAAATAAGCAAACTTTATTTCGCGTGAACTACATATCTGCATTTTTTTTCGTGCCTTAAAATTTGATTATGTGATGATTTTGGCTGATAATCATATTTTCAAGTTGAAAAAGTTGAAGATTCGGTTTTAAGCAGGGACCGAAAATAATAATTATTTTTAAATTAAATTTTTAAAATAATTATTTTGAGCTTTACCACTAAAAATTTAAAATAATTTTTACATGTTTATTTTTATTTTTTGCTCAGAAATTAAAATAAATTTTTTGATTTTTATCTGTTTTTTAATTATTTTCTGATTTTCTTTTTATGTTCTGAAAAAACAAAATCATTGTTTGATTTTTATATTTTTGACTGAAAGGAAAAAGTCAAATAAATCGTTGCACAACTTTGTGGTTTGAGCTGGTCGTAAAATGTTCTCCTAAATCAACACAACAATATCAACAATATAAAGGCAAAAGGATGAAAAACTATATATGCAAACAGCTTTTCCGACCTTAGCTCATCTTCTTTTTAAATTAAATGGATTTCAGCACATTTTTGTAACAAATTTTGGAATTTTTGATATTTTTTTTTTCTAAATTACAAGAAACGATTTAAAGTGTTGCAAATGAATATAAATTTTTAACTATTAATTTAGAAAAATAGTCAAGCTTTAAACTCATGTAATTTTTTTCTCGAAAAATGTAAAAATTCGCTGAATGCACCACACCCCAACAAAAATTTGTTTCCTTGTGCCTGGGTTTATTTTATGGCTTTTTTATTTATCAAGCTTCAAAATAATTGTGTCATTCTTAGTAATTTTAGACCACGAATTTTAAAAAATTTCCCAAATAAACACTTAAAATTACCCTAAAACCATATGTTGTCTTCTTGGGTAAAAAATATTACCGATATTTGCAAACCTGAGTATTAGTTACAAATATTATTCCAACGGCATTTTATTAAAATTAATAGGCTTTGAATGAAAAATTTTATTAAATTAAATAAAGACAACATTTGAATTTAAGTTGCAGCGAAATATTTTTGGAGACTTAGGATGAAGTGAAACTGAAAAAGGTTAAACTCAACATAGAAGGCTATAGTGCATAATATTTAGTTATTTGAGCGCACGCTAATATTTTTTCATATTCTTGGTGACTGTTCACACGGCCACTTGTTTATATTTGAATGCAGAATATCGTTGAATTGAAAAAAAAAAATTGGTGCTATTATTGAAATTGATTATTTAAATTGATTTTTTTTACGTATAATTCACATTAGTCATTTAAGCTTTTCTTACTTTTTTCATGTTTATATGCTTCCTGAATACATCAGTGAAAAAATTATAAAATTTTATCGAACCGTGAAGAAAAAACTAGCAAATTACTAAATGGACCAGCTAATTTGTAGTGCCTGTAACTTTTAAACTTATATTTTTGAAAAAGTTTGCATTTCATCTCTTTGCTATCAGTAGAACTGACCATTGATATATAACAATGTAATTTTGGATGATTAGAAAACGTAGAAAAGTATTATTAGTAAAAAATGTCATCTGAAAATAAAAGTCGTCAGATTTAAAATGAGAAATTTCATAATTATTTCTTATTCTTTAGAAGGTGTCTAATGCCTGGCCTAATTTCTGACATATGGCAAGCCTTTTTGTGAGTTACTTATCAAAGAAATTTAATTGCTTACCGTTTCGTTTGATGAAATGTGTGCGAACTTTACAAATCTAGTATAAAATTTATATTAAAACAGTTGAAAAGCAAGTTAGAAAACCACTTAAAAAATAATGTTTCATTAAATTCCTTGCCATATTCAAATAATTTAGAATTTCGCTAGTGAAAGATACGTATAAGTACATATAGGAAATTATTTTGATGCTTAAAAACTAAACCTTAATGCAGTAGGTGGAAAAAATAAGTTATCAAAATGTAAATAAAACTTTATCACCAAATATCTACGCAATAATAGATAATATTAAGTTTATTTTTACATGATTATAAAGCTACGTGAAATGTGGTTGAAATAACATTATAATAATTAAATAAATAAATAATAACATTCATAATATTATGAAGAAAGAAATTTAGTTTTGGTTTTATTTTAAAGTTTAATTTTATTAAGTGAGAACGATGGCGCAAAAATAAGTTATCAAAAGCTTCAACATCCAAAATGGCCAACTTTTTCGCTAACAGTTATAGTCTTCTATATTGAAAACAAGATTTTTACATCGTTTTAGAATATTTTTCCCCAACAATCATTCACCAATTACCTGCATTCAAGGCTAAGAGATGATCATTACAAAATGTCTTCTTTATTGTGAATAAATAAATTCCAGTACTTTTTTAAGAATTTCGATTTAAGTTTTGTGATCTGAAATTATGAAAACATTAAGTACTAAGATTTTCCTCATCAGGAACTATTACATTATTTCTGGGTTTATATAGTTTATAAGCATTTAACTTGGTTTCCAATGACACAAATTTTATAAAACCATTCGTGCACAAGTATTTCGGAATATTTTTTTCTTTCAGATGCTTCAAAGCCAGAAAAAAGTCCTCTGTAGAGAGAAAATTTTTCAAAAATCATATAATCTATGCGCTTTTCTCATTCTTACCATCAATTTATCCACCCACATTAATATTTTGAGGCAAAGCTTTAATTGTTTTAATTCTATAGCGGTAACGAATTGAATCTGTAAAGATTTTACGAAAAAGCCATCTTATAGAAAGTCGATCCCATGATATGAATAGAAAATGTTTCTAGGGGGAACAAATTTTGGAGAGTTTCCCCTTACTATGGGCTCATTACTGACCTCTAAGGCATCTCAAAAAGGAAAATAGTTTCAGAATGTTTGTGCATGGATATTATAATCAAAATTGTATCACTAAACCCAAGTTGGATGCTGATATAGTTTCTAATCCTTCAGAAGACGTACCAGCACCTGAAGAGAAAAGCTGAATAGGTAAAGTTTTCATCAACTCAGATCAATGGTGTTGAAATATGTTCCTAATGCTGAAAGAAGCATTTTCTATGCAAGGACAGACTGAAAATGCATTTTTAGAAGCATGCTCCCCACAGTATTATGAAATAAACGATAATGATGAATAATGGTTTGAGGCAAAATACTCCAAAACGATGTAAAAATCTTATTTTCTTTACAGAAGACTAATTCACTAAAACCGTTAGCAAAAAGATGGCCATTTTGGATGTAGAAGCTCTTGATAACTTATTTTTCTGCCACTTAGTAATATTAAACTTTAAAAGACAATCAAAACTATATTTCTTTTTTCATAATATTATTACTGTTTTAACCACATTTTACGCTTTATAATGATGTAAAAGTAAAGTTAAAGCTATCTTTTATTGCGAAAATATTTGGTGCTAAAATTTTGATTCTATTTTGATAACTTATTTTTTCCACCTACTGTACATATAAAACAAGCCTGTTCTTCTCTACCGTCTATCATGAAAGTTTGCTGTGAATTTATAATTATTCAAACTTAAAATTCAATCTGAAAGTATACAAGCAAGCTTTATGAGACTGCTCTCACGGTCGCAAGTATGAACTCGTGTCTGAAAGAGAAAGGTTGAAAAAAGGGAATAAGGAATAATAAAATAGGAAGTTTCTTTTTCGGCCATTCAAAGCTAAACTTAACAAAAAAATAAAACCATTTGGTGTCAAATGGTTTTTTTATGACACTGAAACCAGCAATAATGGCTACAAAAAAATTGTTGTGCGATTTAAACCGGAGTTGCGAGTGTGGACAAAATCGCTGGAATCTACCATTTCGTTTTACGAAATCTTCTTATTTAAAATTATTAATTAATATTTAATTTGCGAAATTCGTCAATTTAATTTAAATTAAATTTAAATTATGGTTTTTGCAAAGAAAATTACCTTTCCAACGACTTCTTATTTGAGGTAATACCTCAAATGGATGTTTTTGTAAAACGAAATAGTTTCGGTGATTTTGGTCACTCTTGCAACTGCGGTGAAAATCGCACTGCATTTTTTTCAGTAGTAAATTTGTCAAACAAAACCGTGTCCAAAACTTGAGCTCAGTTTAAAAGCGTGAGGTCGGTTGTTCGATATGTTCAATTTAGAATGGCCGTTTTACATGTATGTATTTCCTAATAGTCCATTCCATTCTGCGTAGATGGAATGTGTTTTTTTGTCCGTCGATACAAGTAATTGATTATTAACGTGGAATCTAGAATGTGTGCGCAAAAATTTTATGTTTCGGTTCCATCTTTAATTTTCCTATTTTTATGAACATTTGTTCATTTTGAACATGTTATGTATTTGCTAGCAGCTTTTGTGCTATGTTTTAGCTTTACCAAAACATTCCGCTGTGTTAAACATGACTTAAATTAAAGTTTAAAAACAAATGCAAGCAAGTTTATGCACTACAACAACAACAACAAAAAAAGAAAACATTTAAAGTCACAACAACAATAATAATCTCATTGAATTGAAAAAAAAATGTGTTCATTCATGTAAAAATGTAAAAAATAAATTAAGTAGTAAAAATTTAAGGATAGTGAAAAAATCTACACTGAGTCATCCCAAGTGAAATCGTCTGAAAAATAAAATTTCATTGCTGCTCTGTTTTAGATCTTGCTCCAATTTTGTGAGAATATTCTTTATTTCCCCGGTGGGAATTAAATGACTTGGAAAGTGTGATTTTTATGCTTTCCTTTTTTATCTAGAATTTTTTTTATTAAACACATGTACACATTTGAGATGGTGTTATAAAGCTTTTTGTGAATAAATTTAAATCCACATAATAAACTGAAAGTTACATGGTATTTAGTTCTTAACCCAAACTTCAAAACGCCGTAAGCAAAAATATGAGTAATTCATTTGTTTTTAAGACAACTTATTTATTTAAATATATGTACACTAAGATGACCGTAACTTATATTGTAATAGTATTCAATTTGATGTAAATTAAAAAATGTGAAGTTTTGTGCCGATTGCTAAAGTTTTATAACTCGCTCATGAGCTCTAAATTTGGAAAATGCTTTTTTCATAATTTTTTATGTTATTCAACCGTATAATCACTTTAAAGAACTGTTCACATCTAAAATAGATAAAAAAAAAGTATGAAACTAATACATTCTCTGCAGTTTTATATTTTCAAAACGTGTTTTAACGTTTTTGTACTATGAATAATTTAAAAGTTATAGCTAGTAAAAGGTAATAAAAGGCATTATACTGTTGTTTCATAACACTACTTTAAAATTAGAAAAAATGTTCTGGTCTATGACATTTGGAAGTAATTTGTTATGAGCTTTCGAGACATTGCCAAATTTCCATATTTTTAATTCTGAAAAAAGTGTTTTTACTTAACACTTTCCAATCAGATTATTGATTTGGAAGCTATTTATGAATTTATTGTCGATTTTTCAACATTTTCACCAAATTTCAGAACAATTTTTAATTTTACTGCGAATCACAAGCAGAAAAAAAATTTAGCCCCGATTTCTTTAGCCCAATCTGTTTTAGAGAAAATAAGCACCTGTTTATCAAAATTCATTGGAAAATATAGAACTTGCAGATAAAATAGGAAAGCATAATATTACACTTTTCAAATCTTTTAATTCGCGCTGAAGGGAAGTGGAGCGTGAGGAAATGTTATGACGACGGATTTCCTTACTTGGAACCCTAAAAAAGATTATCACAAAGTTTGAGCGGAATCCGAAATGACCTGGCTTTGTCGACTAGACGATTTTATATGGAAAGACTCCACTATAAAATTATAGCTCGCTTTTGCTACAAAAGTAAAATCAAACTGCAAAATGAATTTATTTAAAAAAAAATAGTTATATAGTAAAACAAATTAGTAAATAAGTTAGACTTTTTTTTAGCAAAATTGATTCTTAAGCATTTCTAGATTTTTTTATTTTTTTTAGTTTTCTTTAAGTCTATTTTTGAAGCATATTATTAAGGGTTAGTAGTAGAGTATGGAAAATATTAGTTTGATTTATAATTTTATGAATAAGTATATTCAAACTTGTGTTTTGAAGTTATATTTTTAGTAATTATTATTAATAAGAAAAGACAAAAAAAAAAAAAAAACTTAGTTAAGGTTTGAAGTGTCTTTTTATAATAATTTTCTTTTGGTTAGTAAAATATAATTTAAAAAAATTAAAAAAAAACTGAATAAATATTATCAATCAATTGTGAAACTAACTTTGATGCTAAATTTTCGTGTCTGAATTTTGAGCCTCCCTTCAATCCAGCTCGGCCGACGACCACTTAACGATGGCTTTAATGTTCAATTTCGAATATTTCAAAATAGATTGTCGTATATTTTGAATGTTTTTTCATTTTGCGATTTTTAATTATTTTTTTTTTTTGGGGAGGAGGAGTTAATGAAGAGAAGAATTTTGTTAAATTTAATATAAATGTAAATTTATATAAGAGTATGTTTTAATTTTTTTTATTCATTTACTTAAAAGTAAAAACAGTTAAAGAGTTTTAAAGGGAAATACAAAAATTATATATAACATATATTGGTAGGGTTTATGTAAGAACATATAAAATGGTAAAAGTGTAGTGTAGTAAGTATTTATGAGATTTTACATATAAGTAGTTGTTTTTAAAAGAGTAGGTGGAAATATGTGTGTAGTTAGAAGTGGAAGACAAGTATTTGTAAAATAGGCCCAACTCGGAAGAAAATTGTGGTATAGAGTTTTCTTGCAACGTTGCAAAAAGTTAAATCAATTCAAATATTATTTTGCTTTCTCATTCAAAGAAAAAAAAAGAAGCTATTTTGATATTTATTTTATGCACTAAAATTATACGAAAAAATTTGTAATGCAAACAAATAATGAAATTTGAATCAAAGCCTAGGCATTCTCTTTGTAATAATTTTTTTTACCATTTTTGATTACTGATATATGAGGTAGATGAATTTTTCAGAAATTTGGCAAAAGCTTTGTATATTTAACTATCAAAAATTTAATAATTATTTTCTTCTTAAAGACGGAATGATTAAGAGAAATAAGTTAAAAATCAAAGTTCAATTCTATTTTTCCGAACTTATTATTCTAATTTCAAACGTTCAACATAAAATTTGAAAATTATAGTAGTTTTTATGCTTATACACTGTATTTTATATGTATTTAAATTTATTTTGTGATAAGTTTCAACTTTTAAAAAACGTTTCCATGAAACATGAAAAAAGTTCTTAGTTGTGATGCCCAAAAATTTTTGTTTTGAGTTTAACTGTGATTTCTAGAGTATTTAATTTGTTTGTAATTCCAAACGTTTCCCTTAAAGTTTTAATATATATTTTAGATTTCTCCAAACGTTATCCAAATATAAAAATAGATATGTACATTTCGAACTATCCTGTACTTTTGAAGTAGTTTATTATTTTACATAATCTCAAAACTGAATTGGTTTAATAAATTTACTATATTAGGAGATTCTCATGGAAATACGTTAAACCACTACTTGGCGCTACTGTAGAAAGCCACGGTATAATTCTCCGAATTTTGCTTATTATGTTTTAGAACCATTTCATTTCATTTAATACAATTTGAAACTTTTGGCAAATTTTGTATGAAGAAAAAGATGATGTGGTTGGAAGCGCGCTAACTAGTTAATACAAAAAACATTAATAATCCTTTTAACTAGAATTTATTTATTCACGCAGCAAAAATAAAGCTAGTAAATTTTCAATATTGCGAGAAAATAAATGAACTAAAAAAATATTACTTTTCAATAAAACTACGAAAAAGGTTCTTTTTGAAGGAAAAATCTGAATAAAAATACAAATACTTCGGCTGCTTTGTGATTTTTCCGAATTAGGTCTAATATGCAAATTATGAAGAGAGTAAAGTACGTTTGAACAAATATGCATTTCACTTTGGCATAGATTTCAATTCAGTTGAAACGCACTTTTTAAAAGAATGGGAGCATAGGTGTGTACCAAAAAAGAAGAGAGATAAATTATAAAGTGTTTAGGACTCAAGTGAAGACAGTGTGTGTGTGGGATGGAGATTCGGGTATATAAATTCAAAGAAAATTAATGGAATTTGCATTCAAAAGTGAATAGAATATAATATTTGTTTTTGTTCGGTTTGTATACATAAATAATTTTTAATTTGATTTATTTTTTTTTTTTTTGTATAAGTCACACATAATCGTTGCAATAAAAATACATAAAAATTTAAATAAGATAAAAAAATAATTCTTTCTTTTGTTTATCATTATACGGGTAATTAAAGCACGTATACATATGTTTATATATGCGTGAATTTTGTAAAAATGTAAGGCTATATATTAAAAAAAAACAGAATCACAAAGTAAATATTTATTTAAAAAATAACCAAAAGATAAACACACTTAGTTTCTTCAAAAAGTAAGGAACTAAAAGCAAACACACTTATAAATTTTATAACATTATTTCGTTTAATAGTTGTAAAACACAAAGAGTAGACTGAAGTAGGAAGGCGGACTAAAAAGGAAGTAGAAGGGGGCAAACTAATTAAATAAAAAACTTTAAGCGTTAAGTTTCTTTTAGTGTACGAGTAGTTAGTAGTAATGTGTGTCTAACTAACAAACAATTAGCGGGATTGCTGTTGTATTTCAGTGTAAACTGCAACTCATTCAATATAATAAGAGCTACAATAACTTTTAATTTAGTTAAACTTCACTTCATTTGATTCTTGCTCAAAAAAACAATGTCATTGCTGTTGAAATCGAAATTCTGCTGCAATTGCCGATATATCAGTGGGTTGCACTTTGTGGTTTTAAATTGGCTTTTGTTAATAACATTGTAATTCTGCTTAATGGCTACTGCCATTGCCACAGAACGAAATTGTTAAATTAAAATTTGTTCCAACAGCATTAGTAGATGTCAAAAGATCTTTTTGCTCATGTAAAAGCTTATTGTCTGAAACTTTATATTTATTAATTTAAAAATGCACTTGGTTAGTTAAGGCTATGCATTCGCAAAAGATAAGACTCAAGACTTGTCAGAGCTAGACCTTTCAGTTTTATATTGTTTTTTTTTTTTTTAATATTGGAGGCTTAAAATTGGTTTGTTAGTGCTTAAAATTAGCCTTTATAATTATTCCACACATTGCGCCTATAAGAAGTACAATTTAAATCGCATGGCACCTTCGATGGGTGGTGAGATTGTGTGTGTACTTCTTCTTCTTCAGTAATCCCTGGTTGACTAACACTCATTATTTTATTATACGAAAAATACCAGCATTCAATACGAAAGTGTTAATATTTCTCGGTTATTTCCACCGAGCGCAGCGTTTATTTAACCAGAAACCTATAACTAGTCAGTCCAAGACATAATTGTTATATTCACAACAGCCAGAAATTTAGCATTGTTGTCAACACAATTAACAAACCAACAAGCCCAAAAAAAAATTATCTAACCTTTGAGAAATTTATAATTCTCAAGTTGATAACAACCATGATTCTCCAATCGATATAACATATTTTTCTCAACCTTCGCTTTCAAGTTGAGGATGAGTTGAGATATATTTGAGAAAATATTTACATATATTAATTTGGCAACACTGCTATTGGATTTGCAAAAAATATGTATCTGGCAGTGATTGTGAATAACATGTTTTTCGACAAAAGTGAAGTGAAAAAAGGAAGAAAATGAAGTGAAAATAATTTTTGCGAAAAACTTTAATTTTAAAAGAAAGAATAATTCATAAAAGTAAAAATTAAAAAGTAAAATAAAGCAGGAAGTGGACTTATGGTTGGAGCGCTCAAAGCTGCCGAAACTTTGATGCTAAAGCCTTCCACTTCAACTGCCAACCAAAATTGTTTACTCCTAAGTGATATTGACATGAGCGAGGAGGAAAAAGACGATATGAGGCATTTCATGTGAAGCGGACAACGTAAAAAATGTAAAGTTCTGAAATTCGGCCTAATTGAACTTTTTGAAAATATGAATGTGGACACACAATTTTACATTATAATATTGAACATGGTAATTTAAATAGGAAACTTACTGTTCTTTTCAATTATGGAATTAGACCGGAAATTAAAATTTTTTATGCACCAAACCGGAAGTAAAAGTTTAAAAACAGAATTTAAATAACTTCGACCGTTTAAAAAAAAATTATTTTTCAAAATTTAGCTTAAAGTATTCAAATAATGTCCTTAAAATTTCAAAATGGGATCTAAATTAGTTTACTAGATAGATACATAGGTGTCGCACTGAGCGTGGTAGCTATGTAATTTAATTCAGGTATCTAATAAATTAATGCATATCCCATTTTTAAACTTTCAGGGTATTATTTAAATATATTAAGCTAAATTTTTAAAATAATTTTTTTTTTAAATGGTTTTTAAATGGTCGAAGTTATTAAAATTCTGATTTTAAACTTTTACTTCCGGTTTGGCGCATAAAAAAAAATCTAAATTTCCGGCCTGATTCCATAGTTGAAAAGAACAGTAAACTACTTATTTAAATTCTCTTTCTGGCACTATATTAATTCCAAAAGAAAACCTAATGGCTTCCCCACTAGATTGGAATATGATGGTGCTATAGCCGAAAATACGCTTGATTCCTGCAATTTGCTTGGAAGTTTTTTCAGAAAGTTTATGAGAAGTATGATGGTTCGTTAAATACAATTTCTTGCTTCGTTGTTACTACCGAAGACGTAGCGTTTGCTATTTCAAATTTAAAATCCGGCTCGAGTCCCGACACAGAAGTGTTCGCTTCAATATTTTTTAAAATGTTTTTTAATGAAATAGTGAATCCAATTACTCTGCTTTTCCAAACTTGCATAATAAAAGGTATTTTTCTAGATTCTTGGAAATTATGTTCAATAACTCCTATATTCAAGTCTGGTGATCACAACAGCACCTGCAAATTACCGACCTATCGTTAAACAAACTACGATGGCGAAGTTATTTGACAAAGTTATATAATTAATGCTAAATTATTTGATCACATAAACAAACAAATTTCTGAAAACCAGCATGGATTTTTCCTTGGTAGATCGACATGCACTAACTTATCTTTAATCATAAATCAAATAATAAAAGCATTTGAACAACAAGCTCAGATGGATGTTGTATATACAGACTTTTCTAAGGCTTTCGACAAAGTCGATCATTCGATTCTCCTACATAAATTATCTAGATACTTTTTAAGTGACCGTAAACTCTTTATTAGAATTGGTGCAACTAAATCTAGCATCCTAGTCGACGCGGGGTCAGGTATATCGCAAGGGACTCATTGTGGTCCACTTTTATTTTTAATTTTCATTAACGATCTACCTAATCATTTCAAATTTGTAAACTGTTTAATGTTTGCCGACGACGTTAAACTCTTTTTAACGGTCCGTAATATATCTGATTGTTTTAACTTGCAATCTGATATTATGGCTTTTGAGCGATGGTGCATAGCAAACAATCTATATCTTAATGTAAAGAAATGCGGTATTTTTACGTACTCTAAGAAGGTTAAAAATATTGGTTTTGATTATATATTGGGTAACTGCTCTTTAGATAGGTACTATGAGATGAAAGACTTAGGAATTATTTTTGACTCGAAACTTTCGTTTTCCAAACATATCGATTACATTGTTTCTAAATCTTTTACTATGATAGGTTTTATACGAAGAAACACTGAAGATTTCATTGACCCTCTAACATTGAAATCGCTTTACATCTCATTAGTTAGAAGTCGCCTGGACTATTGCTCTTTGATCTGGAATCCGTATTATGACGTTCATTCTAATAAAATTGAAAGGGTTCAAAAAGTTTTTACTAAATTTGCATTGTATAAATTGCATTAGAAGGATGGTCTTCAGTCTTTATATGAGAGAAGAATTTACTTATCTTTAATATTTGCTTTTAATATTAACAATTGCAATATAAATTGTATGCAATTAACCGATTTATTTAATTTTTATATTCCGCCTCGCGATTTAAGGCAAAATCGCTCATTTATCGTTTCAACGCACATAACTAATTATGCTATAATGGATTTTAGTGTTAGTATTTATTGATTTAAGTTAAAACTTTTAATTTTTTTTAATAGAACTTTATATATAGTCTGTAAGGAATTTTCTGTAGACTGAATTGAAATAAATAAATTACCATGTTCAATATTTTATTGTAAATTTGCTTAATTATAAAAATTATTTTTAAAAATACATATTTCAATTACGTCAATTCTTTAAAAAAACCCATAACTTGGCAAATAAGCTTCATCCACAAAAAAATTGTGTGTCTACATTTATATTTTCTATAGGTTTAATTAGGCCGAATTTCAACAAATTTCTTTCTTTTTCTTTACTTCTTCCTTACTTTTTTTCGTTGTCCGCTTCACATGAAATGCCTCATATGGAAGATAATTCAGAAGAGGAATTTATCGCGGAAAATTTGTGATTTGAAATTGTTAAAATTTTAAGTTGCTTTTGATGTTGAAAGCGAAGAAATAAAAAAGTCATTTAAAATTTCATTTTATTTTTTGTGTTTCAATTAAATAGAAATAATTATTACTTATGGCAATACTCCAAATTTCCTTTGAAACCAATTGGAGAATTACGTTAGAACTCAAGTTAAGAACTACAATTTTCTCAAGTTGATAACTATAATTATTACCATACAAAAAAATGCCCTTTTTGTTGAGAATGCTATAGTACTCCAATAGAGGTGCTATTGAGAATTAACGTTGGAGATTTGAGAAAGGTATTTGATATCAACTTCAACTCAAGTTGATCTCAAACCCAAATGTTTGTTGGAAGAGTTTACTGTAAATGTATGAATGTAGCTATGAAAAAATGTTTATACAAAATAAAAATAAATTTCAATGGGAACACACAAACACAAAAATATTTAAATATTATTTAACGTTTATAGAGAGAAGTAGAGCAGATATCAGAAAGAGAGTGAGTATGAGCATTTCCAGCAGATGAACACACACATACAGGTTACTCACATACACACATACACATGAATTACGAGTGGTGGTTGTAGTAAAAGTTGGTGGCAGTATAAGTTATTTAGTGTTCACACACAGGCAATTCAATTCAATCCAATTCAATCATAAGGTATTAGATTTTTGTATTTAATTTGTTGAATGAAATAGTAGAGTTTGTTTGAAAAAGATGTTAAATAAAGTATAATATATGGGTTTTCGTTAGGCATTTTAATTTAAATTCCTTTAACGCAAAAAATATATGTATAAGTTATTTGGATGTGGTATTTGGTACCAGTATTGGTAGTAGTAAAGTAGATTGGATTGATTATGTTAGTGCTTAAATTTCAGTAGTAAAAATCTTTTTTGGCGGTAGCCATAAAAATTAATGTTTGAATATGTGTATGTGAGGGAGGAAATAAGGAAATAAGGAAAGAAGTAGTTAACGTTTAAACATTTCTTTATAAAACTTAAAAATAATAGGAAAAATAAATATATGTCTCTATTTTCTTTTTCTTTTACCTCGTAAAATTAGCATGTGGAAAAATAATTTTAACAGTGAAAACTTTATAGTATTTAAAACGAATAAAAAAAAAAAAAAACAACAATAAGAACTAGCAAATAATTGAACTTTTATTCCATTTACGAAAAGTGTACTGCCCTTCTTTTTGCGGGCGTTTTGCTGGTGCATATAGTTCACGTTTTTATTTTTGCTTTGGGTTTATTGTGTTTTCGTGTATGCTATTTTAAAAAATGCACTTTGTGTAATTTTACACTGACGTGAACATTGCGTTTTTTTGCGAACATGCAGTTTCTTTTTATTTTGTGAAAAATACTGCAATTTTGGGATTTTGATACTTTGCAATTATTTTGATCGAATGTTGAGCACACTTTTTTACTTTTTTTCAATAACCACATGCTTGCTATTTTGCTTTGTTCAGTTAATATTGTTAAGTTTGTGTGCGAATATTGATTAAGCGGTTTTACTTTGTAAGATAAAAGAAAAGGTTAAAAAAAATAAAAATATTGTTATCAAACAACATATATAAGTAAAAAATGCATCGGTGTCCTTGAGTACCCTTGAGCACAAACAATTTTCTAATGCTTTCACTTTTAATTTTATATATATCAGAAAGAAAAAAAGAAAGAGCATTTTGAAGCAAAGTTACACGTATTTCGGAAATGTTTGAACCCCATTTATGACTTTTTTTTTATTAGGTACCGAACCCCGGTATTTGATACTTCAACTGATTTTAGTATCGATACTTTTCACATGTCACGTCCCCTATTCTTTATTTATTTTTATGCTCATTCTGGTACTGCAATTATCGGTAGTTCTTTTTTGAATATGTTCTGACCTCGTATTTCCGTCTACCCCAAAAGCTTGTAAAACTCGACAGGTGTGCAACGAATTGTAGCTCGAAAATGTTACATGTAACAGCAGTTATACTAACCAAAGAGAGAGAGAGTAATTTTGTATTGCAAAATACTTTTTCTCAACCCGAAAATATTCTTATACGTTCTTGCCGTAATAATTTTTTTGCTTGCTGTTTCTCTTTATACGCATTAATGAGAAAGATAGAACCATTAGATTCAAAAAAACTCTCAGCGTTCAAATTTATTTCTTTTCATTTTACGTATATCACTGACAAAGAACCGTTAGAACACGAGATGCGCCGTTTACTTATTATGCACACTAACGAGTTAGGGAGAACTAATGGAAACAATGAATTTCTTTGGGCTCAATGAACACGCTTGCCAATTATTACCTATTATATTTTTTTCCGTGTAATTAAAAATGCAATATTTGCGTTAATACTTTAGAAATACTTTTTACAGTTTTTACCAACTATAGAAGAATTGCAATAACTTCTTTTCTTGCCTTTTGTGTGTGTGTGTGTGAGATTTTTTTTCTATATACCTTTTCAATAACTTAACTAATATCAAAATATTTTTTGTGGTTTTTTTGAAATGCTGTTAAACTAACTTAAAAACAAAAATTAAAATTATCGTATCAAAAAACAAAAATAAATGCAGCAGATAGTGTGTGACATTTTTATGGGATTTCTAAACAAAGAAAAAAGAAAAGAAATCAGAACTTAGAAAGTTCGAAGAAATCAAAACCTTAGTACTTTTCTTAAAATGGTAAATATTTTGTAAAAAAATAATTAAAAGCTTTCGAAGCATATTTTCAGGCTTTGAAAATGCTGAGATTTGCATACACTGCATCATAACTATATTAAAAGTCCAAATAACAGCTAATAGAAACACATAAAAAGGAATATTTTTTAAATTTATTTATTGGCATTCAAAAAACTACTCTCACTTCTTATAATGACGTGCATACAATTTGATTCTAAGTAGCCTATTTTTTGGTGCTCCAAAATTCAATCCTCACCGAAATTTTTCTTCAAGAACTACTTTTTTGAAACCTGCACCTCTTCATTATTTTCCAGAATTTAATACACATTATGCAATGGAATTTGTATTACTTATAAATATACTACTAACAATTTTCATGGTAAATAGTTTACTATATGACTCCATATATGGTATACAACTTTGTGTGCCTCATACTGATTCAGATATTGGTTAAACTATATTCAAACTTATTGCAGGACTAAAGCTAGTTTGTTAAATGAATACAAAAAAAGGAAGAGTACCGTATGAAGAAAGCGACTCGACATATTAATACAAGCACGTTATTGTGAGCTTGTATTTATTTAAAAGCTTTTGTGTTGTGCTACAACAGACTTCTTAAAATACATTTATGCTCATTTTGCTACATTTTGACATTGGTTGATTAATTTTATTACTCGAAGCGCATTAAAAAGAACAATCTGCATTAGTTGGTCATTAATACGTAAACATATGAATGCATAATTTTAGGTATATAATGGAATATTTTACTTGAAAACAAGCAAAAGCACACATTAGATATTAGTATTAGTTTCTTGTTAACCGTATTAATATATATTTTTCAACATCGCTCTAGTGGCTAGCATAGGACCTCAACTAATTTTATTCATATATACTCCTAAAAATATGCTTCTTTTTTGTTTATTACAATTACTATATAGTTACTAAATAAAATTATATAAGAGTATAAAAATGAAACATATTATCAATCAATGTGTTATTAGTAGTAATTCGAACAAATTTCCACTTACCGATTCCAATGTTGTATCTATATTTCCATTTGGACGATCGGCCAGTGTTGTCTCTTTCAAATTGATCTTCACATGATTGGCGGCTGAGGTGGTGGCACCGCCACGTTGCGGTTTCGTCGCATCGAGCAGTACCTTTAGCGAGGCGATCGCATGCAGCTGTGTCGCTTTTTCGTCCACCTTGCCTGGAACATCATCTTTGTCATTGTCATTGTGTGTTGATAATTTGGTTCATTTTTTATTATTATTTATTTGATTGATTGTGTTTTTTATATTTGATTGATTTTGTTTTGTTTTGATTTGGTTTTTGATTTTTGCATTGCATTGATTTCATTCACAGTGAGAGTTTGAGTTTTACACAAACAAATTTGATTTGATTCATTAATTTTTTGTTGTTTGATTTTGGTTTGATTTTGATATTGAGATTGTTTTTTGGATTTTTGAGATTGGATTTCATATATTTTTTCATATTTCAATTTTTTGTTTTGATTGAAAACGGAAAATCCAAGTAGAATAAATCAAAAAAAGAAGAAAAAAAGAAACAAATTTCATCGATTAAAAAATCGAAATCAACGAATTTAATTCAAAAAATAATTTTGAAACATAAAATTCTTTAGTTTTTTTGCTGACAAATAATTTTTTGTTGGTATTCTGTTAAATTTTTAGCATTAATACATTTGTGTTTATTACTAATCAGTTATGGAGATAGCGTTAGAGCAATTACATTTGAAAATTAAACAGTTAAAGATAGAAAGAGAGAAAGAGAGAATACGGGTTAGGAGCTACACTAAACATCTAATAAAATTGGGAGTCAAAGTGTTGAGCAGGGAAGGAAGGGATTTGAGGAAATCAGTATAGTTTAAAGAAGTTGATAAAATCAGAATAAAGCTTTGCGTTTGACGGATAAATGAAAACAATAAGTGTGTATAAAACCGACCACATTGCTGCTTTTCGTTTTTTATAGTAAAAGCAGAAACAACGCGATAAGTTCAGCTATTTTTAAATTTGAGCAAGACACTATTAATTTTATAAGTGTTCGTATTTAAAAAAAAATAGGGCTTGGGATAAAATGTTTAACTTAACAAATTATGAACTTTTGCATGACAAAAACTGCAATGCAAATTCTGAAGTATTCAGAAAACTACTTCTAGCTACATCATTAATAAGCATCTGAAAGGCTTATTTATTAAATTAAAGTTAATTAGTGAAACTTCAATTGACGTATCGAAAAGTCGATCAAAGTAAGCCCAACGAAAAGCTTCCTTCTGATTTCGAAAGTTAGACAATAAAAGCATAGTAACAGAGAGAGGCATTGTAAGAGCGATACAGCTACTATAAAGCATCGTCATAGCAATTTCAAATTGCGATTTACGTATTAGGAGTGGTCATAAGAAAAAGAAGAATACTATAGTTTGTGTTATTTACATTTTCCAATTAAGAAGGCCAAAGTTTGAATTAATGTCAGCATAAAGAAATATGTCAATATTTATTGTCTATTTTTAGAATTTCCAAATTTGAGAAGTTGCATAGAGCAGGAGAGAGAGAGAGAGAAAAAGAGAGAGAGGGAGAAATAGAGGAAATTGGTAAGAGTTTCACTAACTAAAACTCTTTTATTTAAAAGAAAACTAACTACTTAGTAATTATTAAAAGAAAAGAAAATTTTTTTTAATAACAATTTTCACTACATATATTTACCACGCCACGGCCAAACTTTGATTTTGATAATATTTTCTATGCATTTTCTTTTGCGTTTTTTGGAGACTACTAATTTGCATCTTTATTTTGAGTTGATGTGAGTGTGAGTGTGTTTTGCATAGTTTTGGTATTTTTATTTTTTTGTTACAAAACTGAGCCACAATATTTGCGCTTATGACGGGGAGTAACATATGTATGTATTAAAATAACATGAAATGAACGAACAAACGCAATAAAAAATACTATTTTATTGATTTTACTATTTTTCTATTTCTATTTCTATGAAATCATCACTACAAAATGGTTTTAAAATATGCTAAATAATATCGGAATTGGTTTGATGCTTTACTATTTTTCGCGTCGCTATAGCTAATGAGCTCTTATGATGTTTGCTTGCTTTTATTGAGTATTGTGAATTTGCTAAAATGAGCGAGAGGAGCAGGGAGTTCTTGCGTTTGCTTGGCATGAAAGTTACATATGAAAATTTTTGGTCTAGTAAAAAAATTGTGAGCATGGGAAGGCAGTTTTTTCAAAGCTGTTTAAAGGGGAAGGGTGTGAGGTTGGGTAAAACAGGGTGGTAGGGTAAATAAATTGGTTGGTTGATTATTTGTTTGATTGTTTGGGCACTATGCTATAGAATTATGTACTCTTAGTGATTGTATATATCGCTCATTTACTAAAAGACTGTCATAACTCAAAAAACGCGATTTTGCAGAAAACGCGTTTAAAGTTTTCAATTGACTCCCACTTTGCAGAACAAATCTTATAGTTCTCACGCGCTGAGTATACAAGATATTAATATGTAATTTTTACACAATATGAAGCGTGACATAATGAATAATTCTGCATCATTAACTCAAAAATCGTGTTTTTTGACTTATGACAGTCTTTTAGTAAATGAGCGATATGTGATTTTGATTTTGTGATTTTTCAAAATCTATAAATATGGTTTTGCAATATATTAAAGCATGTTTATTTAAACTAATTTTATGTATTGTTTTAATGGGTTGAAAATGTATTGCAAACATACCTACTGTGGAAATTTATAAAATTCAAATAAAACGCGCAGATATATTGTGATTACAATTATTCTAATGGTCAAGGATTCAGAAAATCTATGACGCCTTTAGTTAGTTTATTTATGCACACAGAGTATGGCACACTACTTTCGAAAATTTAAGAATTGTTGCTTTTAGTTTTATGGAATATCCGGTAGTATTTAAACATAATAAACAGCAATCATTGTATGGCATTGTATTCGTCAGTGTTAAACCGAAAATTAAAAAAAAAAATTGTCGACATGACGTTACCGTTCGACATGCAGTGACAGTCCCTAAGTGTAAAGTAGGTCCCTTACACTTGTGTACAAAATTACAAAATCTTGGCTTGAAGGCCAATATTTGGCAGAAATAAAAATATTGGTTCGTTAAAAGCTAAGTTCATATTAATTGGAAATTGGAGTATTGAATTTCGTGAAATGTGGTGTAGTTATGAAATTTGATAACATTGATAGAAATTTCGTCATTCAGAACTCGGAAAAATGAAATTCGCATACCCTACCAGTGATGTCGCATTAAAACAGTGTCAAAATAAAATTATTGCGTACATTGCTGCCATTCCAAATTGTTTCGATTTCTTTTAAACTATTTTCCTACAACATCCATTATATTATATAATATCGTTATAACTTAGAGCAGCCAGATTTTTGAACCGCGAAATCAGACGTTGGACATCAGAGAAAATTTCAATGTAAAATAGTGATATAAACATTCACAGTTTTTCTTATCCAATGATAGTTGGTTATCCACATACCCTGAAAGTTTTTCTACGCATCAGTTTTACATTTTGAGAATTGTAAGAGCTGAGGACAATACCCAAACTCAATTAATAACCAATTCCTTTAGCAGAGTTTTTCATAGGTTTTAGCTTGTCATATTGAATGGCGTGTAAGTCGCGGTTGAATTCCGCGGAAATTACATTTTGGGATTGTTTCATGTTTTCTGGACATACTATTTTTTCTGTGGAATAGAAAGAGCATATTCTCAGAATTAATATCATATCTGGCAGCTTTTTGAACTCGCTAAATTAAGTGAGAGTTTTGACCCGCCTATTAATATGAGAAGATGCTATGCGATTTTCGCTATCGATATCGGTATATTAAATTCTAAATAATAAATGCTTTTTTGGCCAATATTTTATGATTAAAATTTTTAGCACAAAACCCTGTCCTAAATTCTTGAAAATCCTGTTTTCATTTCGATTGATGAAACGACCGACAACGCTGGATGAACCTAAGGCCAATGTTGGCCTATTGGTTGAAAACGGAAGTTGGTATATTTTGCTTCTAGAAATTTTTAAAAAGGCATGTGCATCTTTATTTATCGGCTTCCTCGGTCTTGTTTTTTTTTTGCTTTCGTACCAATCGTTAGATGTAAAACTTCGTTTTAAAAAGTATTTGAATGCATTTTTTTTAATTGTAACTGACTTTTTTAGCCTTTTTCTGCCTTTTTGCAGTCCAAAAAATCTGCTCCCTGTTAATTACATTATCTTTAAGTTGCCATAGTACGAACAAAAATGATTCTTAAAACCTCTTATATAATCACAATATATTTTAAAAAAATCCCTACTGTTTTTTGTAAACGAAATATTCCATACTTTTAGGCTATTTGGAAAAATCTAAAAGGAAGTGTTATGTCTGGAACTAGAAACCTAGTTCACATGCTTGTTATTTAGCCACAAAGTAGGCTTGAAATATTCCATTAGGCCTATGAAAAAAAAGTTAACAATTTTTATAATTAAAAACACTTCCGTGTATTATCTTTTACCATTTACGGAGTGAATTTTCATAAATTTCCCATCAGTTTATATGTATGCAGTATATTTCCTACGCTAGATACGTTTATGATAGAAATATTATTTGTAGTAAGTAATAAATTTAAGTTTTAATTAACTAGTATAATTTCACCAATAAAATTTCAATTACAAAATACAACAACAAATAATTTTTTTGTAACAATAACAATGAACAACATTCATTCAAAAAAAAAAAAAAAACGCTAAGCGATTAAAGCTAATTATATTACAAAAACCAAAACAAAAACAGAAAAAACTTATGTAATACAGTTTATGTAAATTATGTAAAAATGCATACATATGTTAAAAAATACATACATTTAGGTAGGTACTAAAATATTTAAAAACGAATAACAATAATATTGAAAGCTTTTCCATTATAATTTTGTAATACATAATTAAATTTATTTTGGACTTTATTCTTCAAATATTTTTATTTTATTTAATTTTCTTTAATTTGCTCTTGCGGGGAAATTATATGAAATAAAACAAAAAACTTAATCCCTACCTTGACCTTTGTATTATTTCAATTAGTTCTTAAGCTTTTTCTTATTTTTACCGCCATATGCTTTGAATATAATTAGTATGCACACAGCAACAACAAACCCATGAAATAAACGGAAATTGCATTATTTTTTTATTTTGTTGTAATTACTAAAATAAATTATATAAAGTTAAACACATACACACGCTATATTTAAACAGACATAGACACAGACACTCACATACTCATTACTTATTACGCTCATGGCGTAGTAGTCGACATAAATTCCATTTAAATAATACTTGGACTCGTGCCACAAGTATGCACACAGAAAGTTGTTTGTTTTTTGGGTAGGAAATGTTGCAGCACTCTCAATTACAATTAGTGGTTTTCATGTCAACTGTTTTAGAGGTCAACGCCGACCAATATTAAATTTAAGTTCAGTTAAACGTAAAGGATACCCTGTTATTTTCTTGTAATAGATTTACTTATTAACTTCAGCATATTTATTGCCGAGAAATTCTAAAAAGTAATGAGCTGTAAATTTACAAAAATTAATTTGCATAGAAATTTTGGATGAAAAAACATTTACACCGCGCGTGAGATGTAGCAATTTTATCAATATTAGTATCAATACTAACAACAATAAAAGTTGAATTTTTATAAATTTGAATTGAAAATTTTGATTTGAAAATGTTGCAGAAGTATGGCGCCTTTCACGGGCTGTAGTAATTTAGTTTGGTACGATGTTATATATATGTTATTTTTTTATATACAATTGTGGACGCACAATTAAGTCATACATTTATGAGCAGAAGAATTTTAAGAAAAAATAAAATTTCTATTGAAAAAAAAAACAAAACCAACGGTAAAATAAATAAAAACAGTTCAATGTGTATAAAAGAAATAAATATGTAAAAATTTTCCAATTTATATTTAATTTGCGGTCATCTAATTATGTCATATGCAAAACATAAATATTTAAAAACAATATGTAAGTTTGATAGTTTTTAATTTTTGACTGAGCTAAGGAGTGAGATCGAAAAAATCTTAGCATATATAAAATTCAATAATTTTTAAACGGTTGGTCTCAGAGTTTTGATTTTTTTAAATTTAATTGATAATATTTTACAAATTACAGAAAAATATAACTTTTATAGTTCTAACCACTATTTATGAACTCGTGGACCTTTTTTGGTAAGCCTTGCATTAGAGATTTGATAGTTGTTTCAGACACCTACTTGGAATAGTTTGCCCATCTCTTTTAAAATCTTCGATATTTTGGGACACCTTTTTTGTGCTCTGTAAGTTTCTTTTCACAAGAGTCCAATATCTCTCCACTGGTCTTAGCTCCGGACAATTTGGAGGATTGGCCTCTCTTGGTATAAAAACTATGTTATTACTTTGGTACCACTCCAGAGCTTTCTTGCCGTAGTGACATGATGCCAAATCGGGCCAAAAATATGTGGACACATTGAGCTCTCTTATGAAAGGAAGAAGTCTTTTTTTCAAACATTCTTTGATGTATATTTCGGTATTTATAGAGCCTACTGTAACAAATGACTTGCTTCTTTTGCCGCAACTGCATATAGCTTGCCATACCAGGAATTTTTTAGGAAATTTTGTCTGCTTTTGGATTCTAAATTATTCTTCGATATTTCCTCGAGCATCAGAAACATAAAAATGCTGACCCGGAAGCTGCGTAAAATCTGCCAGTGCATACGTTTCGTCGTCCATTATACAACATCAATATTTTTGTAGGAAATTCGATTTTAATTTCCGAGCCCTACTTTTGGCGTCTAAATTTTTTGCAGCATTCCTGTCTGGAACTTTTTGGACTTTGTATGTTTTCAAACCTGTATTGGTTCCCCACGTAAACACGGCACTCGTAGAGCACGATTTCGATCCAACACGATTTGTTAATAGCGGAAATCACCATATAACACGATGTCACTATAGCACGATTTCCTTCCAACACGATTTGAAAATAACTTAATCCCTCGTATAACACGATTAGTGAAAATAATTTAGAAATTCAAATTGCTTTTTGAATTTGTTAATTAGCTATTTAACTGTAACTCTAAGTTTTATTTGTTATATAATTATGTATGTAATTATCAAATTCCAGTTCACTCTTTCACTCTGTCTTCTAGATTCATTGTCATTTTTGCTTGTTAAATTTAAATTTTTTCTTTAAATGTTCCAATAAATTTTCTGTTAAGTGCTTATTATTAAAATTTTTTTATTTAAAATCAATATACTAACTTTCTGTTTTTTTACTTTTTACAACCAAAAATAAAAACTTTAATTTATTTATAGAAGAGAGAAAATGTATCAAACCGTACAAAAAGTTAAAATATTCATAAAGCAAATGATTGCCCCTGAATGTGACAGCTCGAACGAGCACTTATCCCAAAAAGTTGTTTTTAAAACTCTTGGAACATGACCCTGTTTTTGTACTACTTGCTTGTCCCGTGTAATATGATTTCGTAAATAATACGGTAGATTTCTAAATTTTTGGAAACTAACGCTTTTTACACTGCTTCCTTGTTCCGTATAACATGAATCCGCACAACACGATGCTTTTTTGGAACCTAACTATCGTGTTATACGGGGGACACCTGTATTACATATTGATATAAATCAACAATTTTGACGCAAGCGATTTAGTATGGAGAAAATATTAAAAGTTAGTAGTTACTTCTTAATTGGTAAGTTTCATTAATTTAATGCAATTTTTTCAACGTCTGCTTTGTTTTTTGCAATTTTTTGGCGAAATTTGTCAAAGATGAACTTGATTGTACTCGACTTGGGTTCACTAAAAGTTAATTTACTAGTTCAAATATAACCCGATATGAAAAATTTTTTAAATAAACTAAATTAAATTACCTCCAATTCTATGTATTTTAATTATAAAAAAATTACCGCTATCTTCAAAACCCTAACGGTTAAATTTAAAAATTTGTACAAAAAAGTGCCAAATGGTCACTTTAGGCGCTGGGGGTGGCTTTCGGCTTAGTTGTATAAAAGAACTGGGCACGCCATTCGCTTTAGCGGCATTTTTTACTTAGGTGTGGATATCTGAAAATCTTTTATATGCAAGTTGAATGCTTTTTCCATACAAAATCCCAAACCTATGGTAAAACATCCTTAAAAATCACGGTTTTCGGAGTAGCGCATCCAGTTGTCACAAATTTAAATTTTTTTTTTCATTTTAATTGGTTTTTAGCACCCTATTTTTATATTTTGCTGTCACAATGAAGATCTGAAATACTTTAGCAAAATGTATGGGGCAAATAAGCCATCTAGTGTACACCCTTGGGGTAATTAGTTCAAGTTTATTATTTTACATGTAAATAAAATACTATTGGGTTGTAGCCAGGGGGAAGGGTTCCAAAATTCTCTATGTATAGGGAGGCTTGGAACACTCCCTATAGATCCTGGCAAATCAGGAATGATAGTCCGCAGCTTTTGGCCCCTTTCTGATAAAAAAAACACATAGAGCTTCACGCCCTCGATAGTGTAGTAGATACTGTACTAGACGTTCACTCAGAAGGTGCGAGTTCGATTCCTGGTTCGGTCTTGGTTTAATTCTCATAACCTTATATTCGCTATCGATGTGAAGTGTATGAGAATTATATGAAAGTGTACAAGTGCACACCTTGGTAGGCAATAGCAAAACCACCACGAATTGTAACTGGAAACTCACAAGTTTTTTATGAATGCTTCTTTGAATGCCTCAAGCTTTAGCCCGTTCACTAAGTTTTTTAGGGAGACAGACTGTTCTGAGAACTAGAGAAACTGGCGAAGATTCTCTCAACTCACCTAATAAGGTTTATTAAGTTGCTTAGTGGAGTGTAAATCACGTTTGAAAAACGTAAACTCAAAAATTTGAAGCTGAATGAATTTGCAGAAAAAAATTATTGAATATATGGCGCCACCAAAGATGTTCAATATCTTTATTTTTTATTGAAAAAACGTGAAATTTGCATAAATTTAGAAGAAACAATATTGCTAAGGGTATAACACCGCACATATTCCGCATATAGAATTGCTTAATGGTTTAACAAGTATAGTTGAAAGAAAAGCAAAAGAAACAATGATTGAAATAATTTACGCAAAGCATAAATATAAAAAAAAACTATGCATTTTTCCTCCCGACTGTCCAAACAAAGTTTTTAGATACTTTTTCTATTTTACCAAAAATTTAAAGTTCAATCAGACAGTTGAATAAATACCGTGCGTATCTTTACATAAATTATTACTATCGACTGAATTATTGATCCTATATAGTACGAAAGTTTAAATGTATTCGACTATAGATTATGATGTGATTTGGCAAATATTCAAATGCTAAAATTTGTTGTTCATTTAATCCCCCTCTTCTACTGCCACTTTCATATCCTTTGTATCCTAAGTATTTCTAGACAAAGTTATAGTATCGAAAATCAAGAATATCAAATGCCAAAACAATTAGTTTAAAATCGAAGTTGCAATGGCAGCAGAAGTAGAAAACAGAATTTACACACTTCATGGACAAAATTATGTTCCGAATTTGAACACAAATCTAAGTATGCATTTTATGGGCACTTTGTGTTTGTTTGTTTATGCAAGTGTAGTCAAGTAAGTAAGCAATTATGTGAGTGATGATAAATAGTTGTCAATTTTAAGCACTATTTGAATAATGACAACACAAAATGTCAGCATGATGAAGTTCATATATAATTTAAAGAGTTTCACTTTTCAGCGTATAATGTATGCGTTGGGTTTTGTAAAATTAATTTGTTTTGCTGTACATAAAGTGAAAGGAAAACGTTGTATGTTTTATGTAAATAACGTAGATTAGCAAAAGAAAAAAACAAAGTATGTCGCCTAAAACTATGCTAAATTTAAATTTGTAGCGAATGATTGATTAAAACTTTTGAGTCGATTTGCCAAATCTCATTACAGTTTATATGACATTTAGAAATTAAATTTATATTTAGTTTGGCCAACACTACAACTATTATTAAGGGCAATTTGAAGATGTTGGAATCACAACGCTGCTCTCTTCCTTTATTCTTTCCATTCTTTGTTTTCAAAACTTTAATTTAGTAAATCTCTGGAATATTTACAACAAATCCATGTCAAAAAGTAAAGCGATAAAAAAACTATTGAAATTTATTACCAGCTAAATTAAGGTTCTTAAAAATGCATTTTTAATTGTTAATAATAACAGTTTTATAAAACCAAGAAAATTAATACAAATACAACCATTTTTTACATTTTGAGTTATACCAGGAAAGATTTGTAAAATTGTTTTTGTGTTGGCGAGTATAATTGATAGTTTCAGTAATTTGTATAGTAATTTGATTGTATTAATAAATTTGGCTTTGGCTGTTGTATTATTGCAAAAATCAACATTAAACCATTAACATATTTAATACAAATCATTATAAAAATTACATAATCTAGCTCAAGAAAGACATTAACACACATATATATAAATCTACTCATACACACACAAATGTACACATAAATGTATACAAGCTTATAATCAATTGAGCCATTAAATGTAGCACTCAGTATACATACATACAGTCAAAGAGACAAAAAAATGACAGCGCACACAAAAAAATTAAGGGAGAAGTTTCAACCAAAAATACACACACAATTACAAACACACAAATTAATATAAAGGGTGATTCAGGAACTCTAGCTGAGGCGATAAGCGAGGCCAATATAAGCTATATTGGCAATCCTTTGCAATCTATAGAGGCTTAAAGATATTTTTTTAACCTTGTTTCTAAGGTTGAAAATAAATGAAATAAAATCATTACCCACATCAAAGCTAATTAAACTTTTGTTTTAACAATGGGTATTTAAATTTCATCTAACTATTATTAATAGATAGCTATATTAGCGGGCACACTAAAAAGTTTTTGCTTAGCAACTGAAAGTTTTAAATTTTGAAGCAGATTATTAGGTTTTTATGAAAAGAAAAAATCTTGATGGTAATATAATTAATGTACAACAAGGTGCAACAACTACTCAAAGTTGTGTAACATAGTGCTTAATTTTGTTTTTAACGTTCAATTTCAGATTTTTTGCTTAACGCAATATCTTATATTATATGAATATTTCTCAATTAATTTTTCGTGTTTTGCAGTTTCTAAGATATGTAAAAACAAAATATTCTGTAGGTAATATTCAGAAATAAAAAAATGGATATTATCTTTTACCCTTTGACGGCCAATACTATTGCCTGGTTTTCACTATGTCAAATTCAATCAAATTTGACAACATGTTGTCTACCCCTTCGGCTGTTACAGCTTACCAAAAATTATAAGAATATACTGTTTCAAACCTAATAATGGCGAAACTGTGAGGGTTATATTAAAAATGATGTTATATTTGAGATCTCGCGTGCCATGACTTAAGATCAGATAACTCCTTCGACTTTTCTCCAGCCGTTGTATGGGATTGAATCCATTGTCTGAAGTATTGACAAGAGTTCCAGAATCACCCTGTATATAAAGTTCAGTCAAACAAAAAAATCTAGCATTCCTTCAGGCTCGCTATTGAACAGAAAGAACGAAAAAATAACAAACTTGTCTTGCCTTTAGCTATTTTTTTGCCTTTAGCTATGCTGTGTTTGCAAAAAGAAAACTGTCAGAAATTGTTTATGTCATTGACATATTAAAAGCGATTTGACTTTGATTGCATCATGATAAGCAATAAGTTGGCGAGGCCTTAACAGGGTATTAGGAATGCTCAATAAGAGAATAAAATGGACGTCATTATGATTAGGCTTTCATTGAATTTGAATTGCTGCTGGCATATACCCTATATCTGAATATGTGTGTTTGTGTTTTTGGCTGTGCGTTAATAACGCCAACCAGCTTGTATTGCATAAACCGCTGCGCTGAGTAGACAGTAACAGTTTTGACAACTTGCTAAGAAATGCTCCATTTAGTGATGCAATATAAATCACACACAAACACAAAATGTTTGTTTCACCTTCTTTTCGGTAATGAAAGTAAAGAATTAGTTTGATGAAATATCAATACTATTTTGAACATTAAACAACATGATGGTACGGGCTTCATTTTTCATTGCGAGTATACACACAGAATGGAATTGCTTTATTCGACAATACTTGGCTTGTCAGAGCATAAACCAAATATATGCCAGAAACTTAGAATAGAGTTGACTTAATTGAATAGTATGGCTTTTGAAAACACAATGAATATTCTCTATGAATTTTTTTTTTGAGAGCGAATAAATTACTATCAAATACTCACAAGGGAATTGCCTTACTAGTTAAGCTTTCGAGAGTATAAATAAAATTACTCTTAGAAACTTACTTGACTAGTTCGACTTTGAAGACATACGTTATTCTCAGAAGTACAGAATTTAGTAGAATTACTTCATTTGTCTAGCCTCCAGAAACCCTGACAGCAAATTCCTGTCAGCCAGATTTTAGATTAATATCCGGTTCAGCGAGACAGAGAGGGAAACAGGCCGTAAATGAGTAAACAAACTTAAGTCCCATAAATGAATATTCAAGAGAAATTCATAACATTGTTAAGTTTCCACGCCAGTATGACCTTCAAAATAAGCAATCATAAAATGTTGAAAAATTAAGTTAATATTCATGATTAGTTAAAGACAAATCACCCGCCAGTTCAGATTCATTTACTAACTAGAAAATATTTCATGTTAAGAAATTAAAAGCTGTTTACTTAAATTTGTTGTTGAGTGTAATCATTAACTGCAGAAATATCAAGGCTACTCAAACAAAAAAAAGCTTCCACCCACTCCTCCTGCGCACACTATCCATCTTAAATAACTGTCAAGTCATTAAGCCATGTAGTAGAAGCAGTCAAAAAAGTATGAAAGAAATAGTCACAATCATTTATCATTTTATTATGCCGGCCTGTTTGTTTGTTTTCTCGTTCGCTATTTTACATTTTCACTTACTAAATATTTTACAAAACATAAAAAAAAATCGCCACATTATTTTAAGTAATGCTATTTATTTAGTTCGTTGTTCTTTCTTTACATACTTTTCGTGTCTTTCGTTTAATTTTTGTCGTCGTTTTTTCCTTATTGGCATAGTAGTGTCTGCGGTTTATGTCTTTGCTTTTGGATAATCTTCTGTATTCAAACAATATTTTTTATTAGTTCATCTTTCCGCAACTGATTATTTGCTTTTCTACTGCTTCTTTATGTTCCCATTCCTTGCTTATGCTCTCTATCTTTCTTTATTCCTTATTGTTGTTTTTGTTTTGCCTACACTTACATTAATAGTTTCAAGAGTTTCTTTTGTTGACATTGGTATGCATGAAAAGCATACAATTCAAAACAAAAATTTCGTATGATCCTTTGTACCTATATGCATGCATTCTATAAATCAGCGGTGGCCACCTATACATACATACACAATAATCGATTGTGTTCTTTTGCTATGGAACTGAGCCATGTACGTGTGAAATTTCATGTACTCTTTTGCACCCGTGCTACTGTTTGGCCTACGTTGCAATAAATGTCACTATTTTTTAATAACTATGACAAATAAGCTAGTGTCATTGTTTTGGGGTTATTGTTGAATTGTGTTATGTGTTTTTGTTTTTATTACAAGGTACAATATCATAACATTATATTTATTTGAAATGCAACTATTTTAATTGAGAATTTTTTCCTTTGGTTAATTATTGTGGTTAACAGGAAGTGTAAAAATAGGTTTAGTTTAAGACTCCGGATTGTGAAAAAGGTTTATTTATGCTATATCTCATCTATCAGAGGTAATCGATGAAAAAATTGCCGTTGAGTGCGGGCCCATTTTCTTTCGCTCTCTTTTCTATAATAAAGTAAAATAATATTAAATCGTTAAAAAAAAATAAATTGTTTGGCGAATTTGCCATAATGAATTGCATAAAGTGTAATAATCGTGGTTTGGCGGACGATATCATTTGTGGTGTCTGCAATCTTAAAGTGCATGTTAAATGCACCAGGTTAATCTCTAGCAGTATAAGCTTAATAAAAACAAATAAAAATTTAATCTATAGATGTGGCAATTGTGCAAACCGTCGCTCTCCGTTTTATTATACTATAGTCAATGAGGCTTTGAATAGCTTAAACGTGGTTAGTGATTTCCAAAATTCGGTTGCCAATGCAAAATCTCATTCTGGTGACTTGACAATAACAATAATGCCAGTACTCCATCAATAGCACGATGCTCTCAATCATTACTAGCCAATACATCGAAAGCTGTCACTAAGTCATGCCCTCTATCAAATTCTGGACTATCTGCAACAACAACATCAAACTCTGGCTCTCTCTCTCTCTGCTTCTGATTACACCGACGCTGATAGTGTCAAAAATAATGATGTTCTCTCACATGCGGAATCTGCTGGGATCGTACGTACTTTTAGCGTCACTAATGATATTGATCACCTCTCGTATGCTGCTGCTGCTACTAATGATGTCATACTTTCCTCTGTTGGTACTCCTTCGCAATGTAATAATAGTTATGCGAATGTTATAACGCCTCTATCGTATACTGCTGCTGCTACACACTCTTCGTCTCTTACTACTGTGCCGTATAATAATGACACAAAGAGTAATCGAAAAAGAAACTATAAAACAATTGTTGTTGGAAGCAATTTGAATAATGAGCTGGATGTTGACGTTCGTTGAAAGTGGATTCACTTGTCGTCTTTAAAACCTTCAGTTTCTGCGGAAAATATTATTGAGTTAGATATATACAACAACATACATGTATTGAACCTACTCATATATCTTGCTCAACGATGCCAACTTGCGGGGAATTTTACTTGGTGCGGGGAATCGGGGAATGAGCTGTTTTTTGTGGGGAATTTGAAGTCGTTCAGCTTTTAGTAATTAAAGTCTGTAGAATATTTTTTGTCAAATTTTATATAATGTAAAACGTTTAACTTATGAAATATTTCATATTTTGGGTCTTAAAATCTTTATATTTTCTTAAGCAGGCGCTGCAATTTATTGGTTTGGAGAAATCGATTTTTAAAAAGTGTGTGAAAGTATTCTATTTCGAAAGTATTTTGTAAAAATTTCACACAGAGTGCTTTCGTCGATATAGACGATTATAGCGGCGAGTGTCAGTCAGGCCAAAAAAGTCGCGTGGCTCTTCGACTTCCCTTTCGGCCGTTCAGAAAGGAATAGCTATGCCTTCGTCGTGCACCTCCTGATTAACTCTTAATCATTGCTGACTATTCTGTAAACTTACAAATTACGGTCAGCCATCATAAAGAAGATGAAGTATATTTTATATGTTAAAAACTGATAGTCAAAACTTTGAACCCGTTTTTATCAAAACAAAGTTTTTACAATTTTTTATTTGAGTCAAAAGAAATCCCATGTCTTTGGAGCTTTGATGTCCAAAAGTGGGCTGAAGCTTACATGTTAAGAATTCCGGAGTCAGAATATACGTTTCTATTAATCTACCAGTCCCATAAAAATTTGTTAAGTTTTGGACCGAGAAAGTTCAGGGTCGCCTTAAAATAAGACTAACTGAGGTCAATTGCGTTTTTGTAAAATGCGGGGAATTGAACTATAGTATATCTTCTAATGAATAATTTGATGATTATTATCAAGTTTATCGGATGGACCGGTGCTCGACTACTACTGGGCTTGAAAGAGGTGGTGGAGTCTTGATTGCGGTCAGAGCTAATCTATGTAGTAATACCATATCTTTACAGTCATTTGATAGACAGCTAGAGCAAATTTGCGTTAGTGTTAAGTGTATGGATAGTAGAATAATCATTTTTATATTGTCATATATCCCGCCGAGTAGTGATATTGTTATTTATCAAAAACATTTAAACAATCCTATTTATATTATTGATAATTCAAAGCAATTTGAGGAAATTATATTTCTTGGAAATTTTAATTTAGGGACCATTTCATGGTTATATCAAAGTAATGTCTTGTTACCTAATATCAAATCGGATATAGATCTATTATTTATTAGCATGTTACTCTCAAACGGATTCAATCAAATCAATAATGTTATTAATGATATAGGTAGAGCTTTAGATTTAGTCTTTACATCCAATGAATTGAAAGCATCTTGTGATGAGTGTTTTTCACCTATCTCTCATAATAGTCCACACCATAAAGCTCTTATTATCAATTTAAAATTTTATAATTTTTATATTAATACGGATGACGTCACTCGTGAATATGATTTTTCTAATGCAGACTATACGGCGATTGAAAATGTTCTTTACGATATTAATTGGTCTTTCTTGATCTCTTTAGACAATTTAAGCGCTTCTTACAATATTCTGCGGCAACAAATTTTATTTGCTGTTGCCAGTTTTGTTCCTTCGAGGCGGTCAGTGAGACGCAATAAGCCCCCTTGGTTTAACTCGAAGCTTAGTCATTTAAAAAACGTAAAAATAAAGCTTTTAAGAAATTTAAAAAAAATAATATTGAATCTGATCGTCTTAATTTCCTTAAACTCAGGAAGTAGTTTGATTGCCTTCATAACTTTTTGTTTAGGCAGTATATGCTTCATGTTGAATCAAAATTACAATCTAATACCCCGAGTTTCTGGCAGTACATTAATTCTAAATGGAAAAAATGGATTTCCCACTAGTTTAGAGTTCGATGGTACGATATCAGATAACACACTCGATTTGTGTAATTTGTTCGCTAGATTCTTTCAGAAAGTATATGAGAAGCATGATGGCTTATCACACACAACTAGTACTCAATAACTGATTTTGATATTTCCGTAGATGATGTATCTTTTGTTATCGCAGACCTGAAATCCAATTCAAATCCAGATATGGAAGAATTATCTCCTATTTTTTTAAACTTTTCTCGCATATAGTTGCTAACCCAATTGCTAAGCTATTTAATGCGTGTTTAAAAACTGGGGAATTCCATGACGCCTGGAAGTTATGCTCTATAGTTCCAATATTCAAATCTGGTTATCGTAATAATGTCTGTCTGTAATAGATCTATTGTTAAATAACTTTTGCTAAACTGTTTGATAATATCATCAATACCAAATTGTTTAATCACATTAATAATGCTATTTCTGAATGCCAACATGGATTTTTTCCAGGTACGTCGACATGCACTAATCTCGCAATAATGACTAATAAAACTATACAGACATTTGAGTTACAAGCTCAGATTCTAAGGCGTTTGACAAGGTCAATCAGCATATTCTTTTGAAAAAGTTTGCATCACTATGGTATTTTTTCCAGCTCTCTAAGTGATAGAAAACTTGGAAATGTTGCGTTGTTTCATATTCTACAAAACCAGGTATAATAGTTTTTAACTATATTTTACAAAATTGTGTATTAAATCGTAATGACGAAATAAAAGATATAGGTCTAATTTTCAACTCCAAACTCACATGTTCCAAACATGTTGATTATATAGTTTCTAAATCATTTGCCATGATCGGTTTCATTAGGAGAAACTGTGAAAACTTCAAAGATCCACTGACTCTAAAAACTCTTTATATATCGTTAGTAAGAAGTCGCTTAGACTATTCCTCACTAATTTAGAATCCTTCATTTGAAATTCATTCCAATAAAATTGAAAGAGTTAAAAAAATGTTTACGAGATTCGCTCTACATTCTGTCAAATAAGTACCCGGAAATTTAAAATAAAACACAAACAACTTATCAATCATCTAAATTTATTATATCCCCTTCAAAATAGGCCCCTTCTGAGGCAATACACTTCTTCCAACGAACAATCCAATCATCGAAACACTTTCTTGTTCTTAATGACGCCGTAACCAAACTAAATGACACATAGCAATAAAAATTCACAGAATAGTGGTTGACAGTTGTGCCAACCTGGGAAAAATTTTTTTTGAAATATTCTCAGAGGCAAAATTTAAAATGAGAATTTCCGGGTACTTATTTGACAGAATGTATACAAGCTGCATTGGACAGACGGCCGTTCATCTTACATCGGTAGACGTAAATTGCTTGGTCTACAGTCTTTGAAAAACAGAAGAACTTATCTTTCGCTAATTTTTGCATTTAATATCAGTAATAGCAAATTAAATTGTTTAAAACTATCTAATTTGTTTAATTTTTACTTTCCACCTTGTGATTAAAGACACATAAGACTATTAATCGTTTCAACACATAGCACTATTTATGCTTATAATGAACCCATCACAAGGTATATTCGATTGTGTAATAAGTACTCGAGTGTTATAGATTTTAATGTTAATATAAATAGATTTAAGATTGACTTGTTTGCAATTTTCAATTGAAATATTGTCTGTAAGAAATTTTTGTAGACTGAATAAATAAATAAATAATCAACTAACATCTGTTTTTTTTTGTATTATAGTGCCCACCGCAAAACGCCTTCCAAAAAGGTCAACCTTTTTTTTTATTTTCAATTATTACGTAACACAACCCGCTGTAGGGTTTTCTTTTTAGGTTAATTGGGGTTGCTCAACATATGAAGATCACTGATGAGGAATCGTCACGGATTCTAAAACGGTCGTCTGATTTTCCTATCTCTATATACAATGTTGTTGCTTTGACAGTAAACGCTCATGAAGTCGGTTAAATATCTTTTCAAATATCAAAGGTTATCAAGTTATTCGCCTGGATTGCTTCTCACGATTCAAATAGAAAACACCAATTTCTGTGCACAGCACCTCCTCTTGGCTGGTAATGCAAAACCTCCAAAAGAAAAAATTTCGCAGGAAAAGCTTTTCACTTCATCGTTCGGGCTCGGCTTAAAACTGTAGGTCCTTTCCATTTGTGTTTAAATATATTGTAACTCACACAGGCCTAGGCCTTCCGTGGACTGTTATGCCATAAAAGAAGACGAACATTTCATTCAAACTTAAATATCTCGCGAATGGCATGTCACAGTGATTTATACCATGATTGTTGAAATGAAATACAATATTTCCAAAATTAATTTTTTAATTGATAACTTATTCAATTATGAAAACTGCAAGTCCAAGTGGGGTGTAATCAGTTACAATGTTAACAATTCACTAAAAGTGAAATATGATTGTTTGTTATCGGTAAGGGAAATCATTTACTCTCTCACTGCCTTTCGCATTTACTAGTTGAAAAATTGATTAGAACTTTGTATTACTACTTTACTCTTTTTATTAGGCTTATCATCGTTTATTGTAAAGGCCACTCAAATGAATGGACTTTTTGGCTAGGTATTAAGATAACAGATATGGTGATAACTGAAATTTTGTGTGATGAAATAATTGTATAACTAAAGAAAAAGAAACGAATTTGGATGAATGATTGGTTGAAAAGGAGCCTTCAATACTCATATATGGTATAAGTAAATCAACTGAGCTGCAAGTTTCACTAAAGAGTTTTCATACGCCTTGTTTTTTAGCAAATTATTCTTATAAACGCCCCGAGATATTTTGTACATTTCGATAAACTCACTCCCAAATATCTCCATACTCCGCTCGATGTTCCTTCGACAACTTGTGCTTTAAAATGCACAAAGTCCGACCGACAAGCGTTCTTTTAGTCGAGCATGTCGCTGAGCCATTACCGAAAATCAAAACCTTAAAATTTTTATTGAGCATTCTCGAAGAACGCCATTTTTTTGCGTTCACATGATGAGACTTGCTGTGAGATGATACATTTTTGAAGTGTAAATTTTTAAAGAAATAGAATATAAATGATGTGAGAAAAATGCAGCAGGAAAATTTCAAAATTCTGCGGCAGCGGAGCCCCTCCACTATAACCTTTTTAATTCTTCCATTTTATAGAGTTTTACTTTTTAAACTAAATGTATTTGTGGCGTGGAAAAAAAAACCAGCCGGTGTAAATTAGATGGAGAAATGAACTAGTTGTGGTTACTTTTGAGACAGTTGGTGGCACTACAGGGTATATACAGAAGTATAAAATGCATGCATGAGTACGACTACGAAGCATTTGTAAAGCAGTGACCGTGAAGCCCTTGTACTTGCTTGCTTGCCTGCTCACATAATACATGCGACGCCTAAACGTATGCAATGTAAAAGTATTTTGACACTTGTATACGCTTGAGTTTTTTATTGTGTGTGCTTGTATGTGTGAACAACAAAAACATTTGTATTTGTCTGATTTTGTTGTTATTGTATATATTGTATATTTTATTTAGCGCGCTAAAAGAGTCAACAAGAAATCTAAACATGAATCACACATTGAGTTATAAGCATATCATAGCCATAATACGCTTCAAGTAAAATATCTAGATAAATTGACGAGGAACAGAAGTCGTTTGAGAAATTTGGTATGAAAACGGTTTGGTAATCAATGTGCTTATGTATTTATATATTTGCTATCATATACATATGGGAATTACCATTGGAATGCTGAATCACGTTGGAAAACGCAACGTGAGTCTTGGAATGTTTTTAAAATAGTAGAAAAGACATTTAAATTCAATGTTTATCTTGTTTTACGTTAGTTACTGTATAGTGCGTGAAAAGGGAGCATATTTAGAACTTTTGTATATTTGACCTATTTTTATGAAACCAATATTTACATAAAAAACTTTTCCTTAGATACCTCTTTGGCATCTCCTCGCTTAAAGAGATAATATTATTAATTTTATTCGGACATAAAGTGTTAAAGAATTTTCAGCGGTATATCATAGTGAAAAGAAATTTGTAAATCGTCGTAATATTCAAAAAATCAACTGCAATTAACATTAAAAAAAATGAGATATATGAGGTGAAAAGAATATGTAGATTGCATTGTAAATAAATGGGCTCGATTCTTTTGTCCACAGGCGCAACAAACCCGCTTTAAAACTGTACTATAGAAATTCACTCGCACAAATGTGAATGGCAGTAAGAAATTATTTATTTTCCAAAAACACATTGAAAAATATTTTTTTGTTTTAGTTTTCGAAAAATTCTGTATGTATGCATGTACTGCTGCCAAAACATCATAAACAAATGTTGATATATAAATTTTAACATAAAATTTGCAAGTGTGTAACTGACACTACATATACAAGAAGTACACAAATACAAATACATGTCACACATGTGTGAATACGTGCGCAAGCATTCATGTATTTACTTGCATGTGTGGTTACATATGCATGCAATATGTACGTGTCTTAGTTTTTTTTTGTTTTTATATTATTTACATTTAATTGCTCTGTGTGGCGCACATAAGTATACATTTTATTTTTTTGTTTTTTGCGCTATCTAGGTTGTCCTAGTTCCTCTTTCCTCATATATAAATATGCTTGTTTGCATAATTAGTAAGTTCCCACCGGGAAAGAACGCTCTCCAAAGCATTTCATTACCTACATTGAAAAGCTTCTCTGGCAGCACAAAGCGCTTCCTCTATATATGATACATTCCTCTATATAAGATATACTGCATTGATTCATTGGAGGGATGAGCGGAGAATAACTTCCTGAAAGCGTATAAAGGGCGCTTTTGAAAGCGCTTTTGTGTACCTCCTCAAAACTACCCGTACCTAAATGGTATATGAAATGAAGGAAAAAGATTTCATCGAAGATTTCATTCGGGAACATTTAGAATAGAGCTGATTAATAATAACATTAATAAAAGCAGAAATTGTGGCTCATTGAGCTTTATTGTTGGGTGCATATTGATAGTAACCATGTAAAAATTATAAAAAAAGTTTTTTATTTGTTTGTGTGTCTCCTCTAGTCTTCCTTGGAAGCACTCTATCGCATATTTGCAAGCGCTTTAAATTTTCTCAATTGCTAGCTTCCCCGAAACACAAAGCCAACGCTTTTAAAGTGTTTTTTTTTGGGTAGTGTTCAAAAGTTTCCCATTGAGATACGATAAGTTTGTATTAAAAGTTGTTGCTGTTGTTGGTATAATTATTGTTTTCGTTGTTCGTATAATTTTTGGCATCAATGTTTTTGTTTTCCTAGTTATGTTTCTTTTTTTGACAATATATATTGTTCTAAGCGTTCCACTCTCTCGTTCACATATAAATACATCTTGGTTTCCTTGTAAATATGTATACAAACATCATATCTTGAAATTTATGTGCGTAATAAATAAATTTTAATTAAGCCGCTCTTGTGCATATGCAATCCATATGCATGCAGGTAAATTTAACCCTCTCAAGAGAAAGTGTACTTCCCATGGTAGAAAAAAATCAAGATGTTGATTTTCGTGTTTTGGGGCTCCAAAATAGTCAAAAAAGACTATTCACGACTTTTAACCTATCCAGGTTTAGCCGTACGCGGTATACACATATGTGTACGAAAAGCCGATCGGAGACCTTCAAAATACTCCGACTTACGCAAAATGTATTTTTGTCGACAGAGCAAGGTTCTATCTACATAAGAAATTTTTTTTTTACACATCTTTTTATTATTTAGTATTTTTAATAATTTTTTGAAATCGACGACTTTGAGAACACAATAAAATACAATAAAAAAATGTAAGGTTTCCCCATAAAAGTTGCAATATTTTTGACGGTTATGCTTCGATTGTAACAAATCAGATGCCGAAAGAGGAAAAAACAGCAAAGGCGTCAATATCATAATTGTTTAGTTGGCATTTAAATCAAAGTTAGGAAATTTTCAAACTCACGTACACATATGAGAGGGTTAAGTATGCAGAGTTAAGTGCATGTGTGTGCAAGTAATAAACAACCAGCAAACGATGCTAATCGTATTCCAGCCGAATTCTACCCTCTTTAAGAATGCCAAATATTAGAATTTTATATTAAATAACTTTTTTAAGTTGATGTAATATGATTGATAATGTGATTAAAGTTGGTTAAAGGAACCTACCTTGAAATAATGGAAGATTTTTATTTACTGAATGAATAGAAATTCAAATTATTTAGTGGTGACAACATGTGCATGCGTTACTGTAACGGATAAGTATGAGGGAAGAGTAAATGCTAAGGGCTTGAGTAAATCTTTTACATGTAATAAACGATATTGTAGACCAACATATGATTCAAAATTTTTGTCAAAATATTTTGCTTGAGTAGGAGATTCATTTACGGATCTTTCAACAAGAAAATTACTTAAGGCATATTTCGGAAGCTGTGAAGCCATAGCAGTCTGAAGAAAGAAATACTGTAATAGAGTGATCACCACAGTTACGAAGCCAATTGTCAGTTGCAGATCAGTTATGGAAAATAACGATGATAGGTATATTCGGCCTAAAAGTGCATCTTCGGCTACGCCTTCGCCAAAAAATGGCGGAAGTTTTGGCCAAGGTATTTTGCCCAAACCAAAGATTATAAGCATTTTATTTTATAATAACACTGCACAACGGAATTTACCAAAAAAAAAAGGTCAAGAGTTTTGAAAGTGGATAAGATATAATTCAAGTACGTTGAACATAATGACGTTTTCAGTTTTTCTCTATATCGTCTAATTATTTTATAACGGGTTGAAAAAAGAAAATCGTACATTAAAAATATTGTTTGTTGATTTTTATTTTGTTTAAAAATCTACAAGCAATTTTTTTATGATTGTTTCTTTTTTAACCCATTCAAAACTCTTGAGCTTTTCCTTTTGGTCAACTCCATTGTGCAGTGTTTTTATACATATATGATAGTTTTTAAAACGTTATAAAAAAGAAATTAGACATTATAGAGAAAAACTAAAAACGCATACTCGAATTATATAAGATCTACTTTCAAAACTCTTGAGCTTTTTTGGCCGTTGTACAGTGCGATTTTTACTATAGATTGGTAGTGAAAAATAATAATAATAATTATACAAATAAATAAATGTGAAGTGGTTATATAAAGTATGCACATTATAATTTCTGTGTTATATTTTCTCCGTTTGCTTGTTCCATTTTTATTTTTGAAGTAACCCACAGATTTACAACCGTACAAATTGAAATCAATGATTTTTTCAACAAACAACCTGCAGAAGCTAATACAATTAGAGTCAGCAGAAGCAAGCCAAACTTTTTTACTTTTTAAGGAAGACTTGAAGCGTATTGAAAAGAAGTGTGAATTGTTAGAGAAGTCGACATTTTCCATTACTGGCGCTAAACTTTTTTTAGCTTTCAAGGAGTTCTAAAGGATTGAACATTTTTTTTTGACAAAATTGCTCTAGAATATGTGTGTAAATAGATTCTTAGAAATTCACAGTCGATTGAAAGTTATAGATGTAGAACTTGACAGGCCCTGGTACAGCAGTAATGCATATTTGAACTTTGAAACTAGTTTTTCACAAAACAGCATTTTTCGAAATGGCTGCAACGGTATCTCTAAAACTAATGAACCGATTGCGCTTAAATTTGCATCGTATCTTCAGTGCATCTATAGTTCTAGTGTGTCCGAATTAGCATCATCTCTCATAGTTTTTTATTTAAATTGAAATAGTTAAAAAAATTACAAAAACCAAATATTTGTTTTCAAAACTAGATAGATAAAAATACAAACTTTTAATGACTTAACTAAAAGAACATACGATAAAACTATCCCAAAAATTTAATTTTCAGTATTTTTACTTAATTCTGGTTCCGGCTATAGGCACAGGTTTATCGATTAATACGTTGATTCAATCTTTGATTTTAGATAACCAGAATCAAGGCAGCCATCGGCCAACTATTTTTTGACACAGGTGTCGTTGAACGACAGTCGTTCTACAGATATATAGTCGATGTAACTGTATATTTTGACATAAACAAATTTTTAAATGATTCTTGAAATAAATAATATTTGCTAGAAAAATATATGTCAGCTCCTCCGATAGTGAACAGTTGGTTAGTGCTACTTGTCAGATTTTTATTTGGGGTGTCTATTATTTGTATTTTGCAAGGTAGAAAAGATTTGCTTTCAGATTTTTATTTTTTTATATTTTAAAAATCCTTCGGTCTTCGGCTTCGGTCGAAGGTTAGATAAATGACCGAAGTTCGGCTTCGGCTTCCGCTACGGCCAAAAAATCACCTTCGGGCGGACACTAATGATAGGTAAATCAGATATTAGTTTTAAAAATAGTTTTTATTTTAAGTTGAACTACTGTTAAATTCTGATTTAGGGCACAATAATCCTAAAAGAATTCCAAAAACTCGAACCCGCAAACTCCTGGGTGAACGTCTAGTTCGCTACCTACTAGACTATGGAGGTCATCGAACATAATAATAATTCAATAAGTATTTTGCAAACAAAAAATATTTATTTAAATAAGTATATTTAACAGTTTGTGTGCCAAATTGGATGTTTTTCAATAACATGGCACCAACACACTACACTAAACCAAAATGTGGTTCCAATCTCATATGTGTGATCGAATTTCGATCAGTGGGCTTCCAACTAGTACAAATAAAATATCCTTGGTTAATTTTGGAGCAGCAGTTTTTCTTTTATGCAGTTTGTCTTTGGAACTCTCTTCCCTATTACCATCAATTCTAACTTACTGCAAAAATGACTTACTTATTTATGAGCTTTTTATAGCAATATATGTACGCTTCAAAAATAGTACCAAATAAGTATAAAGGATATTTTTATATTGATTAATTTTTCTTTTCATGGTTTTAAAATGTTTGGGAATATATGAAGGTACAAAACAGTAAGCACTAAAGGCTCCTAAAATATGTTTTTACATAAATTCTACATAAATAGGAATGCCATATACTCATATGATAACAAAATGCCACCCCAAAGTAAAGATAAAATGTAATACAAGCTGCTATTCTTATATTATATTCACTTTTTTTGTTTTTATTTATTAATGTAGTACATTTACCTCAAGGCATTTGACCGCATGCATAGAAAATTAACTATGAGTACAGTCGTGGCAATTGCCATAAGTTCACCATGGCGTAACTTTGTAATATATTCGAGTTTTTTCTTTGTTTGGTTGCTGTAGACTTACGGTAAAAGATCGAAGGTGTTTCTTTATGCACGGTGGCGCAGAAATTCAGTTGAGCTACCGCTTTAAACGTGGTAATTCACATAAGTTCATTCAACGCTTTCACCTCCCACGGTAACAACATAGCTACCAAACTTAAATGCAATATTTTAACATATATTTGCTGGATAACCTTCAATTAAAAAGTGTTCCAGTCAAATGGAATGTGTCATCGAAAGTTTCCCTTTTTAATTCGTTAAAATTATAGCATCACTGGAAACTTCTGGAATTTCTTTGCCGACTCCCGCTAGTTTTTCATTTATACATCTATACATTTATTAGTGTAACTACATCCTTATTCCAGAAGATCCAAAAGTGCTACATATCATATTATATATCAATTTAAAGAGCTTGACGAGTAGGTTAGACAAAATTTTTAAATCAGTTAAACCAATTCTAAAATATTAGCGTCGGAAGTTTTTCAAAATTCGTTCATTGAACAAAGCATTGCATTCATCGTTTTAAAAATCACTGCTTAAGTGGGAGTAAATTAGCGATGGCCACCTATACATACACAATATTCGATTGAGCGCTCTTTCTATGAAAATGAGCTCTGCACGTGTGAAATTTCTTACGCTCATTTGCCTGCGTGCAAGGCTTTGGCCTACGATGGAGTAAATAATAAATGAGAGAGAGCGAAGACATGAGTAATGGCCAGGGATGCCAACTCATTTTTTCTATCTCCCCGGAAGCCCTCGAGAAATTCCCCGATTTTCAATCAAATTCCCCGCACCGGTATAATTTTTTATTATAATAGCGACATACGCTTAAAATTGATCAAGGTTAATGTTATTCTAGTGCACTCCAGAACTGGTAGGTTTATAGTAAGGTACTTTCTGATTCCGGAATTTTTTTGACACATGGGGGATTTCGTCTCAAGGGAACCCACTCTTAAAATCGATTGAGCTCAAATGAATCCGGTGTACCGAGTTACTCAACGTTCATTTTGATAGATAAATACTTGAAGAAAAATACATGGGCTTTCTTTTGACTCAAATAAAAACAAAAATTTTTCCTATTATTTACCTTTTGAAAAAAAATACAAAACTATTTTTGATTTTGAAAAAAAAAAATTTCGAAAGATTAAATAAAAAACGTGTTCGATAAAAATTTCCAAATGCAATAGATGATTAGTTATAGGGATCCAAAACAGGGGCTGTTTGAAGAAAATATATAAATCCTACCGCCTTCCAACTACGCGAATTTTGGCGGACAGCCAAAATTCGTTTTTTTTAAAATTGGACTTTTTTCGAAAGTACAACGTTGCAAATTGAGGAAAAAATTTACTAAACTTTTTTCTATTATGTCCTGGGGCCACTGTTGTATAGAAAAACATATTTAAATTTTAGACCGTACGTGTCAATGGCAAAACCTTGTTTGGAGAAGAACGGGTTCAAAGTTTTGGCTATCGGTTTTTAAATATATCGACGAATCTCAACGGATCTTCCTCTTGCCCAATACGACCAAGAGGTGCATTTGCTTAACGCACAGATCGGTGACCGATGCAATCGTGGTCCGGAATTATTAATCAGGAGCTGCTGGACGAAGGCATAGCTAAGCCTGTCTGAACGGCCGAAAGTGATGCCGAAGCGCTGCGCGACCTTACTGAAACTCGCGCTATAATAGTCTATATCTATGAAAGCACTTCGAATTTCTCTCTGAAATTTAAAAAAAATACTTTTGAAATATAATACTTTAAAATTACACACTTTTTTAAAAATCGATTTCTCCAAACCAAGAAAGTGCAGGGACCTCTTAAGAAGAGATGAAGATGAAGTATTGAAAAAGTTAAATGATTTATATTACATAAAATTTGGCAAAAAATATTATACAGACTTTATTGACTAAAAGCTGAGCGATTTCAAATTCCCCGCAAAAAACAGTTAATTCCCCGATTCCCCGTACTAAGTAAAATTCCTCACAAATCGGGGAATTCCCCGCAAGTTGGCATCGCTGGTAACGGCATCTCTCAGCATACACAAATAACAAAACAAACACCAACGAGTAGTTTGGTTCTCTGGTTCATAAAGAGATTTCTTTCGCAAAAAAAAACTAAATTGTGTATTAACGAACACAAGGCAGAAGTGAAACTTCTTGTGAACTAAACGAAACACAAGCAAATAACAAGCAAATAGGCATAAAACTATTTATGAATCGTTTATTATATAGTTTGCTCGTGAATTCAGTTACGGAATATTGATATTTAGCCCCTCATGCACATTGCTCGACAAAATTATGTCGCATTGCAATCTTACGCGTGGCGTCACATCCGGTTGGTTTTACTCTAGGACAAGCGAAAAGAAGTTTCACTTCAAAAAAATATCTTCGGTTACCGGGGTCTTACCGACTAATATGTTTCTTAATATTGTTTGCAATTATAAGCATTATTTCCTTTGAAACAAGGGGAATGTATGAAATGTGATATTATTAATTAAAAAAGCTATAAATTGCAAGCGATAGTAAAAATATTTGTTAAATGGTTCTGGTAGCCAAATGATTACATTGAAATGGTTACAATGAAATACAAAAATGTGTGCATATATTGTGGTAACCATTTGAATACATTAGTATTTCAATGGATAATTATTATTAAAATATCACATTCTACAAAAAATTAGCTGGGGATGAAATGGAAATTTGAAAAGTTTTGGAGGGTGATGATAGGGGTAGCCATAAACAGAATTTCCATATTAACGACAATGATGAAATAAAAGAAAGATCTGATCCGGAATACGATCGACTTTCACTATCCGGCTATTTTTGACAGAATTGTGAAACAACTTTTTCAAAATTGGTTCGGTGTGATGAATTCAATTGACGATGCTCTTATTCTAACAAAATGCAGAAACAGTTTAAAACAATACATTTGCAACAAGCCCCAAATATGGGAAATCAAAATGTTTGCTAGAAATGGAGCAAGTGAGATTAAGAATGACTTCGAATATAAGCAGCGATATTTTTGTTAAATTGTGTCAAAGTCTGCCAAAAACGTAAATTTTAAGGTTTTTACGAACAACGGGTTTTCGTCATATAAACTAATAATATCAATATCAAAATGATAATCCTAAGAACAAAAGAAACGAGTAGATGTTCCGCGGCCTGATATAGTAACCCAAAACGTTCACTATGTGGGTGGAGTGAACCTCAGCGATTGCTGGTTGCACAAATATTGGAATAAAAAAATTTTACTTACGAATTTTTTACAATGTAATGGACGTTTGCAATATCAATAGGTGGCTGCTTTATAGAAAAATTCGCAGCCAAGCACAGATACTTGCCAAGACGGCGTAGCTGGTTTTTAAAGCTGAAATTGCTGATAGCATGATACATGAGGGTGTTGTTATTAATAAAAGGAAGACCAACACCAAAAAGACCAATTTTAGACATACAATATAATCCTACAAGTCATTGGTCAAAAGTATAATGGTGCTTTATATTTGACAAAAGCAAGGATCAATTTTATTGAAGAACTTGAGCAATATATTTGTAATCAAAGTAAATTAGGGTTCGTAAAATTTAGTCAGTCGAATCAACGCTTAACAGTTTAACCCAAGTCCTAATTAGTAGTTTAAGTCAAAGATGAAGTTGCTAATTTTTTATGAAACGATTCTTATTTTAAAAGAAATTCAAAAATTTAAGGTAAAGTAGGTGAGTTTTTGTAAGCTGCCACCAGTGTATGCACATTTTAGTGTTTATAATTACGAACATATAAGCGAAAGTGGGCGTTAAATTAAGCAATATATTAAGGCTGGATTTCCGAAAGAGTTTTTTTTTTGCTAGCAGAAGAGTTTTTTTTTGCCAGCAGCATAAAAAAAACAGCAGGAGAAGTAGTAAGAAAGCTTAAAAATAATAAACTTTAGCATGGATGTGAAATTCGAAACACATGATCGCAAAATGGCACAATGTGACTTATACAAGTATACGCTATTAATTAATTAAAGACTGACAAAGCCGTGAACATGCTTATATGAGCAATAGAAGTTGCTTGGAGAATTTCAGATTTCTGGAAACTTTTTTTTAATTCTAAGTTTTTGATGGATTTTGGTCGTGTTATTAATCGTTGATATTTTTATAAGCAACCTAGCATAAAATAGTGTCTGTTCATAAATCAACGTAAAAATATGTTTCCTTAATCAAATCAGATTTTGGTGAAGTAAACCAAATAAGTAAAATAAATTTGTGATAAATTCTCTACAACCTAATAAACACAAAAAACAAAATTCAAGACTCTAAGAAATGAACTATTGAGCCTTTCTGTCAAAAGATCGAAGTGAAGTTTGAAGTTATGCGGCGCAACTTAAATGCAGTACATGATCGAGTTGTGCACAAGGTGATATTAGCAGTACAATAAAAATTCGTCACGGCAACAACAACAGACTGGATTCTGCTGGAAACTGCTCCAGTTCCTTAATCCCACTGGTTGGCTCTAGACAATTAACATTCATTGACAAAATAAGGATGTAGTTGTAATCACACATGTAGTGGGATACTATATAATGCACCCTTTTTGGAAAAAAAATGCCTTGAATTACTCGCAAATGAAATATTTAGAACAAATACTTAAAAAATACTGATACTTGAGAGAGGGCGCTTTAGAGAGGCTACTCTGACTTTCGGTTTAAGGGTATCTTAAAGTATTAAAGCAGCATCTGATCCATAATGGGTGACTGCATTAATAATGGCATATGTGTTCCGCTTGGCCAAGATAAGTAAATAATTCTTTGCCTCCTTAGTTTTTCCAAAACCTTTCACTCTGAGTGTCATAGTATGCTCTGCCACTGCATTAATTTCAGTCTGATTGCAAGCTACCTTTGTTATCTGTTACAGCAAGTAAGAGTTGGAGACGACGTTTCATCATTAGCTTCGGTCCTTGCTGGCGTACCTGTGGAGTCTACGCTGACGATATTCAGGTACACATATATCTCCTGTGATGCTGCATTGATTGGTGATATGACCCGTAAGCTTAATTCTGTCCATGTCTTATGTTAGCCCAATTCCTAACAATAATAATAATTTACGTATTAACCTTTTGAATTCTATATTTATTCCACCTATTTATGTTGGGGATTCCCCAACTTGATGATGGTGTCGTGACCTTGAGTTTCATCTTTAAGTCTAGCTGACGTGCCTTACGCTCTGCAATTAGAATGAATCTTGTAAAACAGTTGATAGTCCCCCAAATTACTTATTTTAATGTTGGCTTTAATAAACTAGGCTTTCTTCCTTCCTAATTTTCAATTTTAGTTTATAAGTATTATGTAGGGGGAAACTGGGATATTGTGGACCACGGGGAATTGCGAACCAGCGTCATATGTTTTCCCCCAGTAGTGGTTGACAGCTGCAAATAACTATCATCAGCTTGCTTTTTGTTAACCTCATTTCCAATTTAGTACTTGACTTGTGTACACGCGCTGTTTCTTGCTTCGATAACAAATAAATATGTGATACTTCGATAATTTTTTTTCAGCTTTGTGATTCGTTTAATTTGACCACATTTTTTGAGAACCAACTCAGATAAATATGTTTATAATATTCGCGGAACTTTAAGCCTTCAACACAGATACGCCTTTGACACAGATAAGTATTGTACTACTCTTATGCCACCATATTGCAAAAAAAAAACGTTAGGGCAATTATGGACCACTCAGTTCTTGCCATTTGACAAACTAACTTCATGTATTTGATGCATATAAGTGACTTTTCATACAAAATTTCAACACAGTATTAGTTTTTTGGAAATTTTTGGTTTTTTTTGGTACGAAAATAATTTTTCAAATGTAATATTGAGGTTAGGTTCTCTTCTGTGGAGGATTTCAGTTACATTTTCAAAAAGAGCGAACATATTTACTATTCATATTTATAATTTCGAACATTCGAAAAATTAATCGGTGTTATCGCTTCACTCTCAATAAGAATATACTTGAGCTCAACGCGATATTTTCCAAAAAACAAATAAGTTCAAGACAACATAGAAGAAACAACCGTCTTCAGCCGATTGTGGCGTGGAAGAAGACATTGATTTCTGCTTAATTTGTAGGAAAAATATGCCAAAAAAGTGTGCGATCGAGCTGTTTACTTGGCATGCTCCGGAATGACTGGAAGTTACTAAAGTTGCGGACATTGCGTTTCGGACTGATTTCATTGCCATTTTTTACTTAATTTCACTTTTTTTCTCCTTAATAATGAATCTTCTCTTTACAGCAAAATCATTACAGTGTAGTAATAAGATTCTAAAATAAAAAAAATAATCTCATTTAAGTTTTTTTATATCACAGAAAAATAAAATAAGTTGACAACTTCTAAAGGCTCACAAAAATATAAAACATAAAAACAAATAACATAAATCTTAACTTAAATGATAAAATTTTAAACATTTTCATTTCAATGATGTCTACGTGTTGTGTATAGAAATTTATAAATGGGAAGGGATGCGTTTATATTGTAGCTATTACCCTCCTAAACATATGCTACGTTTTTTGAATATATAAAGAGCTAATTTTTCTTCATACAATTTCAACATACAATTTTGTTCCGCTTTGAGAAAGCAAATAAAGCAAGTAAATTGTACGCTATTTCACAATTCCAAAATATAAAAAAATAAAAAATTTACTTTAATTTCCATAATTTTTCACGATTTTATTGCGGAAACTAAGTGGGAAATGGAGTTTTAAGGTTTTAGTTTTTTTTGATAATTGTCCAAAGAATCTCTCTTTTTCATAAAAACGCCATCGGGAATGGAAATGTGTAGAAAATTTAAAAGTAAATTTAGACGTGGATGGATTCCTCGTATCTGGATATGATGTTATGTTATAGGACTGAGTTTAGAATACATTTTTTTTATTCCTTGATATATACTTAATTACTACTACAATAACTTAAAAAGTATACATCGTTCCTAATTGGAGCATAGCGAATTGTGCATGCTCGGCGTGATTTAATCCAAGTATACATACTGGAGCTCTTGAGACCAAGTGCCAAATATTTTGAGCCGTTGGAAGTTATAACATTCTTCAAGTAGAGGCTCAGAGTTGCAAACGATAGGTGTGTGCAATTTATACAGGCAGAAGGCACAAAAAAGGAGATATTGCATTAATGTCGGACAGTCACGCAGCCCTTTGAGCATTATGCCCATTTAAAATCCCTTCTAAATGAATCAGAGATTCTTTGAGCAAAATCAATCTACTGGAGAAGGACAACAATGGTTCCTTTGAGGATAGCGTAATAATGGAGTAATCCGGTAAGAAGAGATAAATAAGAGGTAAAACCCGTTGTAGGGGACTGAGGCAGCTCAAAGCACAGCTTGGTAACTATAATATAATAAGTAAACACCGCTGTGAAAGAGGTTTTATTGGAAGTTCACTATATAACTTCTGGAATGGGGAAAGGGAACCATCGGAACATGTTAAGAACATTGCGGAGCACTGATTCATAAAATAAGGAAACACTTAATAAATCGTATAGATCGCGGTATATCTCTAACAATAAAACTTGCTATGTTTAAGTGTTCAAATAATTGGATAATATCCTAGAACTATGGATATCCGACAATTTAGTAATATTCTTAGAATTTTCATTTAAAGAGAGTGCATAACCCTTATAAATTCAAGAGAATTGCCTGAAAAATAAAAGTTTTGTTAAATTTTGCAGCGAATGTGCACCTGGTCCATGATTAGTTTCAATATACGTATGGGCTTACGGGTAATTCCAGCAAGTGCGACTAAAAAACAAGAAAACGGTATCTTACACTCCTTTAAACTTGATGATTTTTTGTAAGCTGAGAGAGAAAATCTTAGGATTTAAGAATATAGACTTCTATTTCTATTGTGGTCACACAAAGTGATCGAACATGCGCCAAAGAGTCATTTTCAAGAACTCATAACTTCCGTTGTATGAATGAATAACAATATGTAGTTCGTTGAAATTGTAATACAAAGGACTTTTAGAAAAAAGTAAGAAAAAATTAATTTCAGAAACAAAATTTTTCAAGGACCTAAGATTCTTCAAAGATATGTGGAAGTACCTTTTTTCTGTTTCTTAATTTTATTATTTTGTATGCTTAAGAATGTGGGTTAATCACAGAAAACGCCAGACTGGATTCGTGATGGGTTAATATTGTTTTAGATAGAGCTTCGATTTCGATGATTTTTTGTAAACCGCTAGAGAAAATCTTAGATTTTTTTTTATTTTTTTATTATCTCCTGCATGTCGAAACTTGCTGGAATTACCCTTACAAATATGTATTTATTTTTTGTACTCAAGCGTCTTGTTCAGTAATTTCGTGGAGGTTAGCTTTGGGTAGAGAGTACATAAGAGAGTAGCTGCTTTATTTTATTTTTTGGTTCAGCCATACTATGTTTTCAACCTTAAAATAGAGAGCTTTGTAAATCGTTGTCTTCTCGCATTCTCTTCTGCGTTTTTATTGGCACGGGGTGTATGTACTGCATTTATATACGTATCGGTTATACACGTACCAAATTTAGCTCATTATTATTATTATTGTTGTCCTCGACCGAAAAGGACCTTCATTTAGTGCTTGCAATTGCTACTGCTAACGATTATGTGACTAAACATAGTATGTAGCAACAAAACACATATATGTATATCCGAAAAAACAGTAACTACTAGCGCTACAACTCAAGTTCACAGAGTTACTTACTTCTGTTTTTGACTAACATTATGAGGTAAAAATTTATTTTTTGCTCTGTTTATATATACATATGTGTGCGTATATGTTTTAGTAGATTTGTTTGCTTGTGCGAGGAAACTTCCCAGCGGTTTTTCAGACAAGTGCTTAAAAAGTGCTTGCAAGTGCACCATTTCAACCGGAAATTGCAAAGCAACCATGCGAACAACAAATTTAGTTTTCTATTGAGTAATAAAAACGAGTATCGTTCAGCGAGACGCGACGAAATATTGACTGAGCGAGAAACTAAGCGAGTTAGTTTTCACGCAACAGCAAAGTAAAGTGGTTGTGAAATTTCGCGAAAAGTGTGTGTGTTTTATTTTATTTATTTTTTGCAATTGTTTTATAAAAAATATATATATATCTTTTGGTTTAAAACAAACAAAAAAGCAAAAGAAAAAAATAAAATAAAATGACGCAGCAATGATTTCTCTCTCCTCTCTTTCTCAACTAAAGTAAGCACGAAGCAGCGAATGAATGAGCGGAAGTGCCTATCTAACGCATTCTTTCTTGCGCTTGTTTGGCGCTAAAAGTACTGCACTAAACAAGTGCAAGTGAACATGCAATGTTCAAATTTATATGGAACACATGTGCTTGTAGTGCACTTAAGTGCTTGCAATCAAGCACCTGTTTAGCGCTATTCTAGTGCTTCCATTTTCCGCTAGGTTGTTACAATGAACAGGAAAAGATGCTGCTCTACACAACGTTCAATCATACATACAAATATATGTATGTATACGTGTTGCTGTGCAGCCGCATCTATGTGTCTATTATGTTTCCGTCGTATCCCAACGGAAAAGAAGCGTTTCAAAGTACTTTAACTACCTTGAAATGAAAGTAAAGATAGAGCGTATCCAGGAAACATTTTTAGCGGTCCTCCTTTCTTTATATAAAACATAACCATGTATTTATATGTTTTTATTTATTATATTTACATATATGCAAATATAATACCAATAAAATTTAAAATTGTGTTGCTAATACCAAATCTACCTATATCTAGTTTCATATTATAAAGTGTTTTTCTAGTGAGTATTGCACGAGACTTTCAACCGGGAAGTTCGGGTTCGATTCCCGTCTCGGTCTGATGGTTAATTCTTATGATCTTCTTATATTCACTATCAATATGAAATATATGAGAATCTTAAGAAAGTGCATAAGTACACAACTAGGTAGGTAATGGCAAAACCACCAAGCTGATAAAAAATTGCCACACCGCCTTTCGCAATCGGCGTTAAACTGTAGGCCCAACTATGTGGTATCACAATGGGCTGTTCAGGCCTAAGTGTGTCTCTAGACAGCCACTTCAACCTATCCTACCTAACCATATGTTTTTCTTACCCTTCCCAGGATGCACTTTTTGCATATTTGGAAGCACTTTCAGGAATATTTTCCCTCGATAGTACAAAGTTCGCGATTTCCAAAGTGCCTAAAACTTTCCCGTTGGGTTACTACTATTGCACACATATATGAAAGTATATAAGAATGTGCGCGTTTGAACTTTATTCCCAAATAATTTTTTTTTTTGTTTAGTTTCTTTTTTTTTGCACTGGCCACAAGAGAGAAATGACGGTATAGTTGCTGTTGTTATTGTTGTTGCTGTCGTGTTGCGTTTTTTGTTTATGCAAGAATCCCCTGGAAATTTATACACACAACCAGCATCAACAACAAACATAACACGATTTATGGCTTGCATCAAGTACTATCACCAGAACAACCATTTACATATGTTTTTGCGTGTGTGTGTGTATATATGTATATTGGTCGGAATGTTTGGTTTTATTTTGAAAATTATGTAAATTGCAACTGTTTGTATTTGTAATTGTAATCAGTTAAGTTTATATTTATATACATTTTGTTGTTAATATTGGACAAACATTATTGTTATTGCCATTATGATTGCTGGATATTCTACGACAATTACTACTGCTTCCAATGATATTTCTGCTACTGTTACTGTCGCAGTGGTTACTGGTTGTGGTTTAAGTGATCAATGAATGCCACATAAACAAGAGCACAATCGAAACAAATCCTTTGAGATATATTATTTTTAATACTCCACAATTGTATACTCACGTACATGTGGACATTTGCTAATGGAAAATGTTTTTCCTGCATTTTGTTATTGCCGCTATGATTTATTGCATTGTTGCTGTTGCCTACTGCTGCTAGAGTTTGAAAAAACATATTTGGAAATTCACTTTTGAAATCGTGTTGTATTATGTACATTGAGTTTTTGTATTGGTAAATTGATATCAAAAATACATATTATGCATTGAATACTGTAATTCTTTTCTTAGTCCAGTTGCGTTGTGCTCACGGTAAAATCTTTGTACTTTGTTTGTATTTGTAGATAGCTATAACAAAGCTGTAGAGTTTAAAAAAATGTTTGGCCAAAAAATTATAAAAAATCGTAATTTATGGTTAAAATTATGAGACTTTCAAGACCCTTTTGGAACCTGAAGATGCTATCTAATGTAAAAAATTTGTTTCCACTTTTGTTCATTTGGATGTAAACAAACTTAGCTATATTGTTGGTGCCCATTTCTAGGGCGGTCATAACACCCAACATTTTTTTTTGGGCGTTATGGCCGTGGGCGTTATGTCCGGGCACATATATTGTTACTTTTCGATTTGTCAACATTATTGGCCATTCATCGTGTCCCCAACATTTGTTACGTTACGAACATTTTTGTAAGTCACTGTGTGCTTACCTACATACATACATACATACATACTAGTGATGTAACGGATGTCTGCATTCGCACTCACTACATGCGAAACATTCGTATAATTTTGACCTTCGCATCCGCAATTTATTTTTTTAATTTATATTTATGTTTGTAAATATGTTTGCTCAATTTCTTATGCAACATTGTTTGGTCAAGCCAAAAAAGCAGAAGAACCTTTTTTTAATTATAATTTACCACCACTCAACTTAAAACTTTATCTTATAATCTTGATTAAAGTACTTTCTCTGGAAATAACTACATATAATATGAAATTGAATTTCGCATATTTTTCTGAATAAAGTTAATACTAAGTAAATTCGTCTTTTTTTTTGTTCTATATTCGCATTTACATCCATATTCACATACGTATCTGGTAAGCTGACTTCCATTACATCACAAATACAAAATTACTAGGAAAAAACGCAGTTAATTATTCTGCGATTTCTCCTAGGAAACAAAGAAAAACTATTAAAAAAACATTAGATTGATAGGGTGGAACTAGGTTGCTCATCTTTTATCACGAATACTCATATTTTTTCATTTTTGATGAATCCTACTTTGAGAATACGAAGTTTAACAATCCTTTGCCACCTTTTTCCAGGCAATATTGTTTTCAAAGAACTTTGTAAGGTCAGAAATTTTTATGGCCGGTATATCAGCAAGACTAGTTAGATTTTTTAGAACCCATATTGAAGAATCTCTATTAAATCACGGTATATTGCCTCCAAATGTTAATATTTGTAGAAAATCTATACTTTTCATCGAGTTCAGCTACCTAGAGTGACATATCCCCCCTATAAATATTACGGTGCTAAACATCCTGATTAATACAGAATTTGAGAGTTGTTCATTTCTGAGATCGTATCACCTTATATCTTAGCCTGGAATTGCGATCTTGAGTTTTGTGCATTCAATCTTACTTTCCACTTTCCTAGTTTCTGTCTCTCATACCTCGGAGTGGCTTAATTTTTACTGGCTTACGAGTCTGCTGTTTAATTCTTTACCCATAATTTAATCTTAATTATGCAAAAATTATAGAAATCTCACTAAAGAGCATAAGAGAGATTTATACATATTTCTAACAGAAAACCTCAGCAAGAAGGTTTCATTTAACTCCAGCTAATTTACAGACACATTCACACACCCAAACAAAATTTGAATTTGCTTTTTTTACCGTTGTTGCTACCTATGCATGTGAGCAAGTCTATTAAAAAATTAAATTCGCATACTTCATGTAACAGTGAAAATCACCTCCACTTCAATAGCCAAAAACCAAAGTTTATTCCTTTTCTGCCTGTCCAAAGTTAAACGCTCTGCTCCTCTCTGGTCAAACCAATACTAATTTCCCTTTTCAGACCTTTAAGAGAGTGATATTTACCCTTTGATACATCCTGTTATTGTGTGCTACAAATTCGCTTTTATTCGCTGCTGCTGTTTGTGCTCTTGTGGCATGAAAGCATTGAAAAAGTATTTTCCTTTTTTTTATGCGTTTTTTTTTCAGTTTTTTACCATTTTTTTTTCGCTTTGGCTTTCTTTTTCGTGTGTTTTTACTACGCTTTAAGTCGATAAGCGTTGCCTATTTAACTTGTTTTGTTTTTCAATGCCTTTACGCGCGTGTAAGCATGCAAAATCCGTTTTCGTTCAATGATACGACGACGACATTGTAAAAATGTGTAGCAAAGCTGCGCTGACTGGCAGTAGCCAGCATTTTCTTTATATTTGCATTTATTTCCATTTTTTGAGGTCCTATCAAATTGTACATTTATCAACTGTGTATTGTTTAGTTTTTTTTACATCTTTTTATTTATTTTTACTTGAAATTTCCTTTGCTGTATTGCTTACTGTGTGCTCTTTCGTTTGCACGCTTATTTTTATTGCATATTTATGGGCGCAGTTCTCTATTTGCATATACTATAAGTAGACTTGTGTTTTTTGTATTGTTGTATTGTGTAAACTAGAGTTGTAAAGAGTGCGTGATTTCTTCAGTTAAAACGTTTCTTAAGTTATGTAAACTCAAAGAATATGAAAAATTGTACATATGTACATAATTTTGAGTCAAGATGCTCTATGATTTATAATTTCATCTGCATCTTAAATAACAATAAAAAACTTAAAAGGAGGTTTTAAGTTGTAAATAATAGTTTCACTTTATTATATAAAATACAATGAGTTATGCTTTAAAACAGAAGGAAAATACTAACGAGGAAAAGCGAAAGGCAAAAGCTTAGATAAGTGACGAATGACGCCGAGACTGCAGTTTATTTCAGTTACACAAATTAAATCATATGAGCTTCTCATACATATATAGGATATTAGAATAGTTTTAACTCTCCTTTTTTTATTAAAAGTAAAACTGTCACAAAAAATATTTAAAAGAGCGTATATATAACAATAAAAGCTTTTATTTAACATTTTTCAAAAGATAATCAAATAAAACAATTAAAAAAAAAAACATACAACTTAAAGTTTTGATTGCATTTTCCAGCAAAAAGCTTTATTTAAGATATTGAAAAGCAACATCTGAATATTAATTGAGATTAACGTAATTATGTATATAAAATTCTTTCTAAAGAGTACTAATATAACTGGAAGAAAATCTTTTTTCGGATTAAAGCTCAGTTATATGTTCCTCGTAGACAACTATAAAAAAAGCTTTCAATACTAACTTCTAAAACTAAAATGTAAATTTCTTCAAATTCACCTTTCTCTTTTCAAAAGGTCATCATTAATAAAAGTTTTTTATATCTGGTTTTATATTTTTACAAGTGAAATCATGAATGCTCTTTTGTTAGACCATTTACGCAATTAATAAACATTCAGAAGATTATTTCTATAATATTTATGCAAAATTATTCAAGCGAAAGCTTAGAAGCACTTTTCGAAAGCTCATTTTGTAAACATTGCTGGACGAGGATATCCAGCGTTTAGCTATCAATATATTACATTAGTATTTTTTCTATTTAATATGGACTAGAAAAGTTCAGGAATTTATTAAAGTGAAACATATAATGAAAAATTTCAAAATGCTTTTGAACTTTAAGTATGCATGAATATGGTACATTGAAAATATGAAGCTATTTACGTTTTTTAACAAAAAGAGTTTTTCCTTTCACAAAAACCACTTCCAATTTACTGAACTTTCAAGCTAACATCTTTAATCTTTGGAACACTGTTGCTGTTTTCTAAGCTTGCACGAGAAAAGCTTTTATATTTACTAGTAAGATAGCAAAGCTAACAAACACAAGCAATGAGCTTTAAAGTTTTAAACAGCATCACTGCTTTAAAAATATCGCAGTAACTCTTAATTTCAAAACTACCATATGTATGGGTAAACTCACAATTTTAACACAACTCAACTAAGTATAAATAAAATAAATAGATATCAACAATAACTAGTTATGTAAGTATATATGTAAATATCGAACCAACCAATTTATTATATATATATACATGTGTATGTATATATATAGACATATAAATAGTTATATTCACAAACGCAATTAACACAGAGAAAAAAATATAGATAATAATCTATGGTTGCAGCAACAATATTGCAAGCAGCAAAACAGTTGCGAATAAAATTCTCTAGGAATAAATACTGAAACTTTGATTTAAATTATTTTTTATACAAGAATTTTTAATTTTTTTTTGAAAACTTAACTCCAAACTGACATTGAACAACACAAAAATTTTTTTATTATATGTTTTAATTGATTTGTTTTACTGTTGTAAATTAAAATTGTACATAAGTACTAAAAAAATTTTAATTGCACAAAAATAAAATAAAAAACCGAAAATTTGTTTGTAAATATATAATTAATGTAATTTAGAGGCTTATATACAGGGTGATACGAAGATTTAATATTAATAACGATTATAATATTTATGTATAAAAGTAAATTAATTTATGTAAAGGGACATGCTCCAACTCCGACCTCCCGCTTCTATCCTGCGGTAACAATGAGAAACAGATTAACTCGACTTAAGATGGAAAATATTTTATCATATGTTACTGATTACACAGTGCAAAAAATTTTCAACTTTTGTCTTATGCGCAAGATTTCCGAACGGTTTTATAGTAATTTTTTAACCATGACTCCGCATGGAAGCCTAATGTACATAATTACAACAACAAACAATTCCATTATTTACTTATGTAGTGTGTAGTGTGAAAAAATTTGGTATTGCATTATTCAGGAAAAAGTGTACCTCGTAGGTCATTCTAATCTTCTAGGACTAATCATAATTTTTAACAACTGTACACATATTATGAATTGTATATATATTATCAACTTTGCTTTCTTTAAAATTCCAGCAATATATAATACCAAAAATGCAACCCTTCATGAGCTTTACTTTCCTCCTCTGTCATTTTTCATTTCCGCTTTCCATCTGGCTCTTTCTTTTGATAGCTTCGAAAACGTATACAACGTGTTTGGTGAAAATAAAATTAAACTCAAAAAAATATAAGTAATCTCTCCCGTTTTATACAACAAATATTTTTTCTCCAAAGACAATATAATACTTTTCTCAACGGTTTTTGTTTTATCGGCTATTTATCGAAAAAGGGAGTTTAAGCCCCTATTTTCAAGAGGAAGGGTAGGAGATGGAAGAAAAGTGTGTAGAAAAAAAATTGTTTATCTCTTTATGCTTAAAAACATCAAAATAGAATCTGTTGAAATAAAGAAATTTCTTAATAGCCCCAGAAGACCCAATTTCTCCGACTTCAGCTCCATATTGTGGGAGAATAATATGTGATGGAGAAAAACTGAGTACGCAGTCGTGATCAGCGAGCCTATAAAACCGTTTGTAAATCACGCTCATAAAATTTTTGTTGCACTGTGTTATATGTAAATATCAAACTGGTGAAAATTTTTAAATAATTTTTAGAATTACATATTGTTTCAACTACGGCGAATTCTAGAGTCTTTTGCTATCACAGCAGCTATAGAGTCAAAGCTATTGAACTCGGTTGACAAGACAATAAATTTAAGCTGTTGTTCCTTTTTACCACTGTTTTGTAGAGGCGCTATTGGTTGACAAGCACCTTTAACAATAGAAGCGAAAGTCGTTTAATGTTACCATATTCGATGCATCGCAAAAGGTTGGAGTTAAAATACGGTCTCAGTTGGAACATGCTCTCCTATGTGTAATAAGTGGAAAGTGTATTCCAGTAGTGATATAATTTTATATTGACAACATTAAGATTTGCGCTCACAAAATCTGTAACGAAAGTCAAATTTATGCTTTGCTTCTCTAGGAGTCAAAGGACAGATTTGTAGTAGTAAATTTAGTTGTTTACTTGTATTTAGGCCAAACTTCCATTCATACTATATCATTTCTTCTCTCTTAAAGTCGCTTAGTATAACATATATCTTTGCATCTTAGCGACTTTAAGCACGCAAACCATAACAATTTAAACTCATCTATTACCGAAATGAAAGACAGCAACATACAATGAGACTCTACAAATGAATTATTAACAAATATTCATGTACATATGTACATAATACATAGTATGCGACAACATTTGACTTGTTGTCTTTGATATGGGGTTTGACTTTGGATTTTAAAAGAAGAAGTGGAAAAATTCGCCCTGACCTAAGCATCTTTTCGATTTTAGATTGAATTTTGAAAATTGAAATGGAGCGCGGTAAAGAAAGTTTAAAAATCCTAAAAAATTATATTTTTAGATTTTAGTAAATTGTATATCATCCCAAAAAACAACTAAAAGTTTTGGATTAGCAGAAATCGAATTAGATGCAAAATGAGTGAAAGCAATGTTTAAAGAGCGACAGAGACCGTGGAGGAGGAAATGAAAATTTGCTTTTACAATAGTGCCCTTATAAAATTTCGAACAAGTTTACTAAAATCGACAGTCTAAAACTAGTTCTCAAATCATAATTTTTAAACTCATTTCCAGGGCAAACAAGTCAAACGAAAAAAAGTATTTTTTTTAGAGAAAATATGAATGAAAGATTGCTCCTTTTTCAAAATCCGAAGTCAAGCTTCATGTTAAGAAATGTGTTGCAGAGTGTTATTTAACTATATAATTTGCAATATGTTGTTTGGTTGCTTGTTCATGTCGTATTTATTAGTAACTGATGTAAGAGAAATATACAATTGCAGTATTTGCCTATGTGAATTAAGAGCAAAAATTTGACTTTACTTTTTGTTTTCGTTTTTGAGATTGAAAAAAAAAATGCATAAAATATTTGCTTTTGAAATGAAAAAGAAACTAAGAAAATTCATCGAATTTGGGAAGCAACTGAGAATCTAATCAGAAAGGAAAATCTTAAGCAATACATGTATTTTAAAATCGGAGACTGAGACTGTGATTTGGATCGCGCCGAAGAGAAACTGCACCGACATGATCTGCTCTTATTCATCTTTTATATTTGGAGTTGCAAAACTACCAAAGAAGTTCCACTTCCAGCGAGTGCACTTCAAAGAAAATAACAAAAATTACAATATTTTCTTTATATTTTGCATTAGCCAATTTTGTTTTTGCATTTATCTCGATGGTGTTCCAGTGAATCATATTAGCCCATTAATTGACAAGCATAGAAATACTGAGAACATTTCAATTTCCTTTTAAGGGAAGATATAGGAATGATCAAAGATGAAAAAAAATTGTTTTTTTTGTACCTGCTAGGTTTAGGCGTGGCTAAGTGGTGCGAAAACGCACCACTGTTAGTTAACGAGTTGTCAGTTATTGTTGGACTGAAAAAGTCATTTAATTTGTAATTTTAATTGTTTTAACATATATTTTTAGTAAGTACGCAATTAATTCGTGGTAAAAAAAATAATTTTTAACTTATTTTTGAAAAAAAGTAAAAAAGCATTTTGGAAGCATTTTGAAAAGAATGATACATTGCATTTTGTGCATATACATTTATGTTGTATGATTGTGGCAGTTTTTGCATCTACTACGGGAACCATCTGTTCCCGCAGGAACACAATAAGAAAAAGAATAAACAAAAAACAAATCTTTGCATTTACATTCCTTGAAATAAAAATAACTACATATATATTATTATAATAAAAAAATCTTCGGTCATACGGCGAAATATGTGCTAAAATATAATTAAAATTTTATATTTTTTCCTTTAAATGTAACTATAAAGTGACTTCTTTAACAAAATAAATCATTTTTTCCTAATATTGTTATTATAATGACAAAAACTCAAAGCATTGAATTTACCCTAAAAATGAACTCGTGTATTGACAATGGTGCGTTTTCAAACCACAGAGTTTCATGGAAACATTACGGTTGAACAACTGAACCGATCTTCACACTTTCTTTTTCCGGTTGAAAGATAAATAACACTAAAAAATTGTTGTGCTAAGAATACTATTATTTTTCTTTTTTGTACTTTGGGCCTCTAAAATCGAAAATGGCATCAACAAATTTATTTATGGATAGGTTTTCAAGACATCATTTTTTGAATTTTTTTTATTTTTTTTCCGAAGGTAGTTTGACTCTTTTGAGGAGACAATAACCAATATGATTGTTAAAGGTATCAGATAATTAATTTACCAATAAATATTTAAACAATATTTTCCAATCAATCTAGTAGTTTAATTGTTCAATTGATCAAAATATGAATCAAAAAACGTTTTTTTGGACTAAAATTTAAATCGAAAACTCACTTAAAAAATAATAAAGACTAGAAAACGTAAAAATATGCCTTATTTCTTAATTTTTACATAAGAGTTGTACTTTTACGTAGAAAACCTGGTATTTATGAACTAATTCTGTGGATTAATACCGAAGCTATGACCAATTATGTACGAAGACCAAAATTCAACTTTTTCTCTATATTTGTATTTTTCCTCATTTATAACGTATATTATTGTTTTATTATATCTGTCTCTCCTTATAGTAGGATATATAAGAGTATATGTTTTTACTTATTTTTCATTCCTTAATTTGGCATGAACTAAGTAAGTCTCTGTTTTTTCTTTTGCGGTTCTTAATTAGAGTGGAAAAAAAATTAATGATGGAGAATAAGCTTTTTGGAGAGTTTTTTGATGACTTGGGAGACGTGAGACACGACAAAAAGTTTTTTGGGATTTTCATTTTTTGAGGTTAGGGACGACACGTAACATTTTCCGTGGAAAATAATATTAAGTTCATGTTTATCAACTGAAATTACACAAAAATAGACCTTTCCCGTTGTTTTATGATGACTTAGACCCGAAAAATAGTCTTTTTGGATCTTTTATTAATTAAAATAATATTAAATAAATATTCAGCGAAAAAAAAAATATATGAAAAAAGGCTTTATCTATTCTTTTCTGATGACTTGGGTGAACGTACGCTTGATAAAACTATTCTTCCAAGGTGAGGTGGTAGACTTGCAACCGCCATATTGGTCCGCCATCATGCATTCGAAACTAAGCTTTCATTTGAGCTCAAATATGCCATAAAATACCTTAAACAATTTTGGACAGGGGGGTCTCCCGTTGACAGAGAATATATATATTTATGTCTGTTAAATTAACAAACGTTTCAATTGCGAAAACAAAATTCCCACATATACTCTTATATATCCTACTATAAGGAGAGACAGATAAAATAAAACAATAATATACGTTATAAATGAGGAAAAATACAAACATAGAGAAAAGTTTAATTTTGGTCTTCGTACATAATTGGTCATAGCTTCGGTATTAATCCATAGAATTTGTTCATAAATACCAGGTTTTCTACGTAAAAGTGCAAACTTTATGTAAAAATTAAGAAATAGGGCATATTTTTACGTTTTCTAGTTTTTGTTTCATATTTTGACCAATTGCACTTAAACTACTGGGTTGATTGGAAAATATTGTTTAAATGTTTATTGGTAAATTAATTATCTTTCATCTGATACCTTTTACACAAGCCCCACTATAATGGGCGTGGAAGTGTGTCGATATAACCTATGGTCTAAAAAAATCGGCATTATTTCTGAAAGGCATAATAATTTCGTTGTCAATATCATTTACCGTTCTTCGGATAAAAATCATTAAAAGTCACACATTTAGTAGTGCGTTTGCGCTGCATTGTCAATTAATGGGTTAAACCCATCTAATTTACCCATAGCTATTATGATTTGAATTTAAAAATTATCAATCATAATTATTATTATAGAATTTGTTGAGTTAAAGTGGATAACTTTGTTTTTGATAAATTCTGCTGTGAATTTATAAAAATGAAATGAGAAAACTGGTTTAAAATTTTGCTCAGTGTTCATTTGCGAATATTTTAAAAAGCTATGGGATGATTACGCCAACCATACCGCACAAGAAGAAAAATAAATTGCAGCCCCTAATTTTACAGTTTTATAGGGCACTAAAGAAGCTCTCAGTTTAGTTTATGTTGCTTAGCAGCTAGAACTTTATCACTCTGTATATAAGCTTAGGGAATTAAAGAAACAAATAAGCATTTTTTTTTTGTAAAATTAAACATTTCCCAATCCATTACAATTTCAAAAACATTTCAAAAACAAACTAAGCTAGAGCTTTTTTTTCTTTTTTTCGTTTAAACTTTTAACAAATTTTGTAATAGCAAAATATAAGGTTTTGTAATTATAATTTAAAAACTTAAAAAGCCAACAAACGCGCGTCCAACAATCTTGTAATAAACTGAAAAGCGTTTGGTTGTTTGTAAATTTTGAAAATTTCTAATAAAAAACAAAATCTAAAAATATTAAACAGAACAACACAAGAACAAATTAACGATAATTAATTAATTTTGAAATTTTTTATTCAAAGTTTTTGCTCTTCTTTTTGTTTTTTTTTTTTTTTTTTGTTTGGAATTTTGTTTTTTTTTTTTTTGGTTGCGTTTTTTGATATTTTCATTTTTTTTTATCATTTAAAGGAGAAATGGGGTGCAAAACACTATGGAAACATAATGAACTCACCATCATGTAGCGGATCTATTGTGTGAATCATAAGCTGCAATAGGCCATGACGGAATTTTGCACCGGTGTGTGTACTACCAGCAGTTCCACTGCTATTACCTGTAGCGCCAGCACCGCTGCTTGATCCTGCTGGTCCTGAACGTGTTTCGGAAGCAGCTCGTGATGTCACCGAACCGCCTGGCTGGGTGGCCATCGATGTTTCGGATGAGTTAGCAGCGTTGTTCTATTTAGAGTTTTTGTTGGTTTGTGTTATAAATTTGATAGTCGAAAGAGAGAGAGTATAAAATATGTTGGGGGAAGAAAATAGAAGAGAAAAAATTGGGCGAGAAAAGAGAAGAAAAATTTAGATAAAATTGAGTTTTTAATTAATATTGTACATTTTATTTTCGGTTTTGTTTTGCTTTTATTTTGTTTTTCTAACAAGAGAAATAATGTAAAAATGTGTATTTTTGTAGCATATTTAAGAGAATTCTTTTCTTAGTATGATTTTAAATATTAAGATTTCTGCCACAAATTAGACATGCATTATTTTCAGACTTTAAATTTATATTTAAGTGTTTATGCGAAGTCCTAAATAACTTTCAGATTTTGGTGTGTTTACACTTGAAGTCATGACTATGATTATAATTACTTTCTAATAATCTCAGACCACTATACTGGATATAAATTTACGCATTTCTCCTACTTGAAAAAAAAAACCTTTCTGTGCCACTGGACATGAATATAAATCAGCTTTGCAGAATCAGTAAAGTTTTTAAATCTCTTAATTATCTTATCAATGCATATTTCATCGAGCAACCATGATAAACGTCACGCTTAATTGAAATTATGCACGTTACACACTGAATACACATGTTCACTTTATTTCTTTTAACATAATTTTTAAATTTATATTAATTGCAATTTTCCAATTAAATTTTTATAAACTTCATACAAATATATAAACAATAAAAACAAAAACATTTAATCTCAAAAAATGTAATAAATTAAAATAAAAAAGTCTTCACAAATTTACAACAATAATACAAAAAGTATGCATTTCTTTAAGCACATTTTGCAATTGTTTTTTTTTTTTTTTTGGAGGGGAGGGAGTTTTTTGGTGAGTGAACAAATAAAGCGTTAGAATAGAAATCTTTTGTTTTGTGGGTTGCAATTTTTTTGTTTGTTGTTGCCAAAGAAAAGATAAGAAGAAGATTAGTTTGAAAGGAATGAAATAAAAACAATAAAATCCTAAAACTAAAAAAATATTGGTGATTGAATTTGTTTGTTCTGAACAGAAGAAAGTACCAAGGAAAAATAAAGCAGCTTTGCCAGAAAAAAATAAAAGCGCAAATAAATAAATGCCCACTACTCTTTTTTGTTTTATTATTTAACTCACGAATGTGTGAGAAAAGCTCTAGCTGATAAATCAGCTTTTTCCAAATTTAAAACAAATTTTTGAATTTATCTCTTTCTTTTGCCATTCTTCATCGCCGTATCTGAGCGAATAATTTTGGCTGTTATTGATACTAGGTTAGGTTGGAGTGGCTGTCGAAAGACACACTTAGGCCTGAACGGCCCATTATGATACCACATAGTTGGGCACCAACAGTTAACAATATAAGAAGGTTATGAGAATTAACCACCAGACAAAGACGGAAATCGAACCCGAATATCCCGGACGAAAGTCTACTGCACTACCCACTACACTATCAAGGTCGTTGTTATTGATACTAAATGCAGAGAGAGAGTTTTAAATGCAGTCTGATTTTTAAAAAAATATATAGCAACGTTCTAATAAATTAAGTCCAATTTTTTTATTCCTCATGTATGTTAAAGAGAATGGGGTTTTTGAGCTAGGTCTCTGGCAACACAGCGGATTACAAAATTTTGCTCGCAAGGTTGCCTTATGCTTGCTGCATTTTCTAATCATTACATATGCTTTGATTTGAAGAGCGTCAAATCAAGGGACAAGTTTTTGTTATTTTTTAAAGAAACGAATGTAAACCCAAAATCAAAAAAAGCTTCAAAAAGAAACTAATACCAAAATAAGAAAATTAATTAAATAAGAAAAATTTTTGAATGTTATTTTAGAATTTTCTTAAAATTTACAATAAAAAATATACACATATACATATTACATATATATGTAAATAAATTAGTTTTAATATTGTTTTTTATTATAATTAAAAAAAAGAAATTTTTGTATTTTGTAAAAGCGCAGTGGGAAGTTTTTGTTGTATTTTCATTTTTTCTTCATTTGTTATAAAAAATATTTACTTTTAATATTTAGAGAAAATTTAAGAGAAAAATTGAAAAGAAATTCAAATAAAAACTGTGAAATGAAAAGAGGAAATATTAAAAACCAAAACAAAATTTTAAATTAAAAAGCATGAAAAACTCTAAAACGCATTTTAAAGTTCAAATAGCTCAAATAGTAAACGTAACGAAAAATACGAAATGCTAAAGTTGCAAATAAGTTGGAAAAAGCTTAAAATGAACTAAACTACATTGAGCGAATTGTTTTTTATTTAAAATGTATAGTTATTTTTAAAATTTTTGATAATTTATTTAATTTTCTATTAAATATTTTTAATAATAAATGAAAATTAAATTAAACTGATTTTTTGTGTAATGTATGTGTGTGTGAAAGTGATTGAGTAATTTTGAAATTGCAAATGCAGAGATATAAGCGGATTCAAAATTTAATCAGCTTTAAAGTTTTGTGAGTTTAAAAGATTCGTATACTTCCAAATTCAGTGTACTCTAAAGTTGAATAATCTTTAATGATAATTAATGTTCAATAATCTTTAATATTTAATGAACTTTACATTTTGAGAAGCTTAATGTTAAAGGATTTTGAAGGTTTAGTAAACTATAAATTTTAATTAACTTGAAAGTTGAATGGACCTTAAAGTTTTAAATACAAGGTATCCAGAATAAATACGTGGTATAAGAAAAATAATAACATTTTTTAACAAGTTTTATAAAGAAACGGAGGTCTTAAAACACTGTGCGTCACCTAAAATCGTAATTAAATTAAACCAAGCTACTACTTGCCATCGAAAAAATATCGTCCAAAACTTCTAGTAGCACGCATTTTAATGAGCATAATTTCTTTGTATATTTTATTGACGTAAAAATCTATGTTTTTCCCATATAAAACTTGCCAAATCAAATGCTATAACATATTTTAATCTTAAATAAACAATACAGTAGAATCGCGATAATTCGTACTCCGTTAATTCGAAAACCTCAATAATTCGTAACAAACTGTTGGTCCTTTGAAAAAATCGCTTTAATTCGTAAAAATTCCATACATTTCGTATTTTTTTCAATACAAGGTCTATTTAACCTCTTATAAATTAAAATTGGTTGTTGACAACCTCTTATAATTCGTAATGCAAAGCAAAATTACTATGTACAACTACTACATTCACTTGTTTTGGTTGAATTTTTTGTGTTTTCCGTGGTTGACAAGATGCGCGAGAAGAGCCTTAAACAACTAAAAACGTGCATACATAAGTATTTCAGTTAAAAGAATAATTGTTTTAGCTTTTTTCTTTCCATTAAAGAAATTGAAAAAAAAAAAACGTCAATTCGTATTTTTCTTATTTTAACTTCGTTAACCCTGGGATTTTATGTCCCAATAATGTTCGAAAACTCAAGTTAAATGGGAGATATTGTTTCCATTGTATTTGAGTTTTCTTTAAAATGCTGATGGTGGCTGTCAATGAGTGGATTGTATACATGCAGCTTCATCGAAAGTTGCCTTTGCTATAATTCCTGATAACAAATGTTATAGTAGACATTATACCCCATTGGAAAACTTAGTCCCGGACATTTTTTAATTTTTTTTTAATTTATTTTAATATTTGCATAAAATATTAAAGAAATTCAACAAGGTTTTGAGAAAAAACTTCGAGAGGAAAGGGTTAAATCAAAATCACTTTAAAACGAAAACCTCTGTAATTCGTAAAAAATTGTTGCGATTACGAATTATCGGGATTCTACTGTATTATTATTTGCTTACTGGTTTTTTTATTTTTCCTTTAACGCATATGTATGTAGTTACGAAAATTTATTGATTATCTATTATACTTAATTATAAACTATACGTCGTTGTGTGCCCTTCTCTTTGTAAGGTGGCGAAGGAAGTGGAGGAGGTTATTAGGCAAGGCAAAAAATGGTAATAGTAATGTGAGTCAACGATGCGATTTCAAGTTTTGCTAAGCTTACTCACTCATTTACTTAATTCACATATGTTTGTATTGTATGCGTTTACGTTTCCAAGGTCACCACAATCAGTGGCGGTTCTAGGATTTAGGTCTGGAGGGGCCGGCTGATTTTACTAAATTAAAAGATAAATATCAGACTCACTATCGATCAAAACTCAGACCTAGACCAAAAACTACTGTAAAAATTTTATCAAAAACAGGTCAAAAATTAAAAGATAACTGGAACAAAACTGAGACCAAAATTCAAACTAAAATAGGATAAAAATTTAGGCGGAAATTTTAACCAAATTTCAAACTAAAATTCATATACTTTTTTCAGATCGAAGTTCAAATCAAGAAAAGAACCAAATTCAAATCAAAAATCGAATTTGAAAGATATTTTAATTTCCTTTGAGAAAAAATTTTGATGAAACAATTTGATACATCTCCATCTTTTGAGTCATTTTTGGTCGAAACAAAAACCTGAAAAAAAATTAACAGTTGATTTGGATAGTACTTTAAACTAATTTTTAAAATATATACTTATTCATATCACTCTTAGCATCAATATCACTATTAATATGGTCCTGGTGGTGAGTTTACGATCTCACAACTCCATAACCAATCACTTAATTTTTATGAAAAATTTAATACGATCTTTAAGCCAGTTATATATTACTTAAAATGTAAATATGTCTTAATTTGACAAAAAACCCAATACATTTTAAATTTCATCGAAACCCCTACACGCTTTCGGGTACCGGGCAAAACCGGTTAAAAAACCAAAGACCACGAATCGGACCGAAATTCCAACAAAAATCGACCAAAATCAGATCAAATTCAGTTCGAAACTCAGACTGAAAACCCAAAATTCAGACTGAATCAAAACGAAAATCAGTTTTAAAATTCATACCAGAATTCGAAACAAAATTTAGACCACAACTCAGACCAATAGTTAGACAAAACTTTAGGCCAAAAGGACACCAAATGCCGAACAAAAGTAACGCAAAATTCAGACAAAAAACTAGTGGGAATATCTGATAAATATTTACATCAAAAAATTTTAACTTAAATTAAATAAAAACTAGACCAAAATTTCAGACGAATTCAGACCAAATTTTAAAACAAAATTCAGACCGATTACGGACCGAAATTAAGACCAAAATAGTATCAAAATTAAATCAATTCAGACGAAAATATTAACCAACTCAAACTAAGAGTTAGATTAAAACAGAGGCTAAAAATACACTAAATACAAATTAAAGCAAACCAAAATTTAGACCAGAAATCAGATCGAACGTTGGTTTACAAACGCTGGAAAGCAAATCAAAATTTAGACTAAACATGGCTTAAAACTCAAACCAAATTTAAATTAAAATTCAAACTAAAATAAAACTAAATTCTGACTTACAATCAAACCACATATAGATCAAAAACGGGCAAAAAGGAAAAGTTAAACCAATTTCAGACTAAAATTCAGTACAAAATTAGATCCAAAAACTAAACCATTATCAAGCTTTCTAAAAGCAAGACATTTATAAGCTGGCGTTGAAATTGTAGATTTAATGTAGTCTGAATGTATTTAGTAATCAGTTGTACTGTAGCGTGCTTCCTATTGGCACGCTCAGCATGGCGGCTAATCAGAATTGTTTCAAATATCCGACCCCATTTTAACCCATTATGGACGAATCATCGAAATCGTTGAGATAACTTCATGATTTTTTATGTGGCGACTATTGAGATCCCACTAATCACTTTTAACCAATTGAGAAAATTTTAGAACGGGTAGGTTAAATAAATAGGTCAAATTATCATTTAAATAAATACCGTAATGGGATACGCATAGTCTTATCTATTTTGAAAATGTTTCAAGATTTCGGGTTCTGGCCGATACATAGCTCCCCCCCCTGGATACGCTACTGACCACAATCGATGCAATATTATATGTATCTATATACATATTGGTATATATGAATGTGCAGGTAGTATATGTATCCATACATGGTATGCATACTACTTTGATAAAGTAAGTATTTGTTCATTGTATTCGTGGTGTGGTAAAGTGAATAATTATTATTCGATTGTTTGATTACATTCGATTAATTTATTTGGTCATTTATTGACTAAAGTCTCAAACTACAAACAATAACACACCCAGAACTGCATACATTGACCAAAATAATTCTAAATTAAATCTAATTAATATTAGAATGTGGAATGAAATTAGCACGCTATAAGCGCAAGTAGTCATGTGATGTAAGTTTGTAGTGGTTGCGTGGTGCACTTAAAAAGTTGAAAGTTGGGGTCATTGCTGAAGGGAAAGGTTAGTTTTCGAAATAAATGCAATTATATTCAACTCAAAGTATTATTATTATTATTTTTATGGCTATTGTTGAGAATTAACTCATGAGTAAAAGAAAATGTAAGTGGTTAGGTAACTAACCTTATAAATTTTTTTTTATTCAGTGCACTTATAGCAACTGCATTTATTTCAATATGTTTGTTTCCAGAAAGATAGAGAGAGGGCAAGCTTCATTTCATTCGCAAAAAACTTGTGTATTAATTTTAACTAAAATGAAAATGAGTTTTCACAAACTTTGATTCTTTCTTTAACTTTTATCACACACACACACACTTGTACACATATATACGCACACATGCACATAAATCTCAATAACACAAGTGTTCTCAATAAATGATATCTCGCAATCATGCATACTTGAGTTTAAATCTCTCCTAAAACTATGCAGTGCAATTTGTGTCAAAAAGGCTTAGAAATTGTGCTGAATTAATTCAATTGTCTCTGACATTTACTCAAACGTTTGCATGGAGAAGTGTTTAAGTGCATGAATGTGTGTGACTGAACAGTTTATGTGTGTTTTATGCAAGCGAGCATATATTTCAAACGAGCACACAAGTAAGGCCAATAATGTCAGACACACTTATGCAAACACAAATACAAAAATAAACAAAATATATAATTGCATATTGATTTACAAGTATATATATATATATATTTTGTTTATCCACCTTATTTTATTTATGTAAATGTTAAATATTAATAGCAATCACCATTGTTGTTGTTGTTTTAATTCTATTTTATTATTGCTGTTTTGCTTGTTATTCATATCTCATATCTTGTTATTGTTACAATTTCGGAATTTGGAAAAGACTATATTTGTAAATATTTCTGCATAAAAGTTCAAGTCATCAATTTTTGAAACAAAAGTTTTAAATTTCATATACTATATAGTATTTTTATTTTGAATTTTGTTGCTAATGCCTTTCAATTTGTTTCAGTGCTTAAAATTTTACTACCAAAAATTATTTTTAAATGATTTTATATATTCAAATAACAATTTGTTACGAGGTTTTTATTTTGATGGCCAAAAACATCTGTGAATAAAACGAACAAAATGTCAAAGCTCTGGAGAACAAAATATCTATGCACAAAAAAACTTTTAAAAAACTTTTAGAGAATATGGACAAAATATCTGTGAATCAAATATACAAAATAAAATCAGGACGAAAAAGAACACTTCGGTGCTTTGAAAAATATAACAGCACGAGTTTGAGAATGAACAAAATTCATTCAATCCGGGAGTGAAGCTGCAGAATTAGAAAAGAAGTCAATTATACTTGGAACATAGAACAGGGATAGAATATTTGAAATGAAATACTTGATGCTAATGTGGGAAGTGGAGAAAACGACGAGCAAGAAAAGCCAAGGCACACAAGAAGTGGACAACACTGTTAGAATAAACTTAACGAACAAGACGAGGCAATACATAGAAAACGTAGGCAACACTGATTCGAAAAAAACAAACAAACAACAACACGAAGAGTATGCAAATAGCCATCGTCAAATGCGGACTCGTTTCTACAGCGGACTATCCGTCTTTCTTTTATCAATTAAGTAAAAATTTTTTAACGTAATAATAATATCATTTTGTTTCAGTAAAAGGAAGTCCCACACTAATTTCAACTCCATAGAATTGGATCAATACTAAAATTTATGTCGGAAGTTATAAGTTCATGAAGTGGTACAATATATCTTAAAGGTCGCAGTGCACTACACCAAGAATCATAATAAACTCTTTAAGGCTTAAAATGTCATAAGTTATCTTTCACTTTTTATGTCTTTGTTTTGTGGCAAATATTCAGACTAATATGGAAATAAATTTTTCAATAATATTCAATGAGAACTAAATACGATAAATGATTTTCTAAGAACAATGCTTTAGAAAAGCTTTATTGAATAAGTTCGTATTGTAACGAATAACACTCTAATAAAAAATTTTAGTTAATATCACATAATAAATTACATGAAATATACCTTGCTGAGACATAACTTCGATTCAGTTAATAGAAAATGTTATAACAGTTATTTAAACACCTTAAAGTATAAAATCCGTCATGATTCTAAATCCTTTTACGACTTTGTGAATATGAAGCGTAAAACTATTGGTTTTCCCTCATCAATGACATTCCGAGACATTACAACCAATGATGAATCTAAAATCTCTAACATGTTTGCTGATTTCTTCAGATCCACATACTCTACGTTTTCATTCAATAGTAATGATAGCTACCCATATTATATCTCGCCGTTTAATTGTGTACACCAACCTGTTATTAACCCGAAAGATGTTTTAAATCACTTAATGACCCTGAAGTGTACTTTCGACCCAGGTCCAGATAATATTCCTAGCTGCATTTTGAGGAACTGCGCTGAAAAACTGTATGTACCACTGTCAAATATTTTTAATGCATCGTTAAAATTAGGATACTTTCCTAAATGCTGGAAAGAATCATTCATAATACCCCTTCACAAGGGCGGTACTAAATCCAATGTTGGGAACTACCGCGGTATAGCTAAACTCAATGCTATCCCAAAGCTATTTGAGTTTATCATTACAAACCAAATAATACACTGGATTTCACCTTGTATATCTGAAAACCAGCATGGCTTTCTTAGCGGAAAATCAACTACAACAAACCTCTTGGAATTTTCTTCATATGTACACAAAGCTTTCTTATCTAATTTGCAAACATATCATATATACTGACTTCAGCAAAGCTTTTGACAAAGTTAATCACCACCTGTTACTTATGAAGTTAAAAAATATGGGATTTCCAACATTGCTTTTAAATTGGATCAAATCATATTTGGAGAATAGAAGACAAAGCGTTTTATTCAAAAACGCAATTTCGGATTTCATTGAGGTCACATTTGGAGTCCCTCAAGGCAGCCACATAGGTCCCATTTTATTTCTTCTGTTTATAAATGATTTGACGTTTGCTATTCACCACTCAAAAACTTTAATGTATGCTGACGACGTCAAGCTGTTCCTTTCGCATAACTCAATTGATGACCAGATGTTACTACAATCCGATCTAAACAGCTTGGTACAATGGTGCAATATAAATTTAATGATCCTGAACCTAGACAAATGTAAAGTTATGGTATATGCAAGAAACGTTTCCCTTCCTACAGAATATACAATTGGAAATACTGTCTTAAGCCATTTGGATTCCTTCGTTGACTTGGGAGTTACTATGGACCCTAAACTACGCTTTCATTTGCATATAAATATATGCGTTAATAAAGCAAAAGCAATGCTTGGTTTTGTTAAGCGCTGGTCTAAGGAATTCAACGACCCATATGTCACAAAGTCGCTTTATACATCATTGGTTAGACCTATTTTGGAATACGCATCAACTACCTGGTGTCCTCAATATAAGATTTATATAGACAAATTGGAATCAGTTCAAAAACAGTTCTTGCTTTGAGATCCTTGCCGTAGGATTTACCGTTTAATCTTCCACCTTACGAGCACAGATTAAAACTTTTGAATTTACCTACTCTTGACAGCCGAAGAATTATGAGTAACGTGTGTTTTATTGCAAAATTGTTATCTGGCACTGTTAATTCTCCATCTTTGCTGAGGAACATTAACTTGAACGTTCCGACTCGTATTACTAGATTCTATATTCCTATCAAGTTATCTATTTGTAAGACCAATTATTCAGACAATGAGCCGTTCCGCCGTGCCTGCCGTGATTTTAACAACCTCTATAATGTTGTCGATGTTTCTGATTCGGTATATTCCATAAAACAAAATGTTATAACTTTTTTAAATATATAGATGTCGTTATCAGCTGATGATTTATAATCTGTAGCTGAATTTCAGAAGGGTTGGGTAGTGCGCTACCCAAACGTCCTTTTTTTTTTTTTTTAAAAAAAAAAGGCATGTATACGAAAAAAACTGGTCGACATTAACTTGTTATAAAAATTATATTTTTTCAAAAAAAAACAGAAATTCACACATCAGTTGAAAGGTTATAATAGTAACTTTAAGAAAAATAAAAACTTTATTTATTTGGTTGGTGCGTATGCGAAAGATCGCAACTTTGACTTAACTCCAGCCATTAAACGTTGCACATCACTTCGGGGCATTTGAGATGACACAGTAGTCCACTTTTTCTGCAGCTGTTTCTCATTTTTGACCACTTGCTTCGTTTTTAGCAATTTTCTATCGGCCGAAGTTCTGGGCAATTTGCTGTAACTGTCATAATTGAATTAATACAACATGTTTACTAATACAAAACGTTGGGAAACAACCCACTTTTGCGACACCTACTAGGCAGCAGGTTATTGACCTAACCCTTTCTAATAAAAGGTTAGTGCAGTCAATTTCAAACTGGAAGGTCCTTAGAGATGACTCTCTTTCAGACCACAGATATATCGAGTTTCAGTATGGTGTTGAAGTTAATCCTTTAACGCTGATAAAAAATCCGAAAAAGGCGGATTGGGCAAAGTTCAGAGTAGAACTGGCTTCATTAAGCTGTGCTCTACCCACTAAACTACGCAACGAGCGAGGTCTGGAAGCAGCGGTGGGAAATCTCACCTCTGCTCTTCAGACCAGCTTTGAGCGTGCCGTCCCCCTCGCCAACCTCTTGCTAAAATTCCTGTTCCGTGGTGGAGCAAGGAGTTGCAAGCCCTGTGGGTTGAGTCCAGAAAACTTATCAACAGGGCTCTCAAGACTAATCTTGATGAGCACTGGGCTCTATATCGTCAAAAGCAGAAGGAGTATAAAAAGCTAATTCGAGATTCGAAAAGGGCTTCCTTTAGAAATTTCTGCAGCGGTATTGAAACTATGTCTGAAACAGCTAGATGGCGAAAATCCTCAAAAAGGGTCAAGCCAACCTACTGTGTTCACTCAAAAAATCTGATGGCACTTTCACGGAATCAAAAAGGCTGGAATCTCACTTTCCGGGCAATCAGGCCTCTGTTGTTCAACATCACACTTTTCCGTAAGCGCGGAGGGTTAGTTCGACAGTTTCGCAGCGTAACTGGTGGGTTGCCAGGACAGTGGCGAATGAAGATGCGATTAGGTTTGCTATTGCGTCTTTTGACAGCTTCAAATCGCCGGGTCCGGATGGTATACTCCCAGTTGCTCTGAAAGAGGGTATGGTGCAATTGCTACCGGTTTTGAAGAAGATCTTCATCTCCAGTTTGGCTGTCGCTCACATACCTCAACAATGAAGGTTGGTAAAAGTTGTATTCATTCCAAAAATTGGAAAGGACAACTATACCAATCCCAAAAGCTTTAGACCAATTAGTATGATGTCTTTCTTACTAAAATGTCTTGAGCGCTGTGTTGAACACCGCATCCGTAGTGAGTCGTTATTGTTACATCCTCTCTCTTCATTTCAGAATGCTTACCAATGTGGAAAATCTTGTGAGACGGCCCTGCAAAATCTTGTAGGTCGGATTGAGCGGGCCCTCTACGCTATTGGTTTTTTGTTGACATTGAGGGAGCTTTTGACAACGCGACTTTTGACGGCATGTGCAATGCAGCAGGTCAGCATGGAGTGGATCCGGTTCTTGTTAACTGGATACGCTCAATGCTGTCACATAGACCTATGATGGTTCAAGCTGATTGTGGTCAATCTGTGACTTGTGGCGTGAATAGAGGATGTCCCCAAGGGGCATACTCTCTCCACTGCAATGGTGTCTGCTGGTTGACTCTCTGCTTGTTTCCCTAAATGAGTCGGGTATCTACACACAGGCCTATGCCGATGACGTTGACTGCTTAATCACGATCGGGTATGTTTGTAGGAAAGCCCAAACTGCCCTGAATATGATTGACTCTTGGTGTTGCTCAAACGGGCTATCGGTTAACTGGTGTTATTCTTTTCACCAGGAGAAGGAAAGTTGATGGTCTCGTTTTACCAGTACTCAGAGGAATCACTATTCAGCTATCCCAAGAAGTGAAACATCTAGGAGTCATTCTTGATAACAAACTTCTTTGGCGTTCTCATGTTGAGCTAAAGGTATCCAAGGCATTGGCAGCCTTTTGCCAATGTAAGGCTATTTTTGGCAAAATATGAGGCTTATCACCTTATAAAGTCTTATGGCTTTATAAGGCTATGATTCGACCCATCATCACCTATGCATCCATAGTCTGGTGGAGCAGACTTAATGTTGACAGCGTTAGGAATGCTCTTGCCAGACTTCAAAGGACTGTGGCCATTTGCTGTACGGGAGCTTTTCCTACAACACCTTGCCCATCCTTGGATGCATTGCTCAACTTACCACCCCTTGATATTTTTGCTAAAGGAGAGGCTGTCAAAGGCATCTGTAGACTTAAACGCAATGAGTATTGGTATGACACTTGCTGGGATATTGGTGACATTGTTGAAGGTACTGATATGGATCTAACAGTTCTATCAATGCCATCCGATACAATGCCAACAATTCTAGTTTTAAAACAGCGCTATACAATACAAATTCCAGAGGCCCAAACTTGGCTTTTGCCGGGACCTGGGCCGGGAGTTGATTGTAAGCGTATTTTCACTGACGGCTCCAGAACAGAATTCGGTTCGGGTTCGGGGGTCTTTATTGAAAATGATGGAGTGCACCTTCACTTCTCCCTTGGGTTGTATGCTTCTGTTTTTCAAGCAGAAATTTTTGCAATCATCAAGGCAATGAACCATGTTGTTGATAATGGTTGGAGAGAAAGGATTATCTGTGTATTTAGTGACAGTCAGGCTGCGCTTAAATCCTTGCTTAATCCTCTAACCACGTCTAAACTGGTTATGCATTGCAAATCCAGGTTTGATTATGTTGGAAAAGGCAATAGCCTGTTGTTGATATGGGTTTCTGGACACTCAGGAATTTCAGGAAATGAATCTGCGGACCTTCTGGCCAGAAAGGGTTCGGAAACTGGTTTCCTGGGCCCAGAACCTGTACTCTCTTTGTCGTCTGCAGCCTGAGGGGCTTTAGACAGACAAAGACCATGTTACCTGTTATCTCGAAGCGTATAACACACTTTCTGTTACCACTTAACAGAAAGAGTTGTAGGCAGCTGGTGGGATTATATACAGGTCATTTCTCTTGGGCCAAACATTTGCATATGATTGGCCTAGGAGCTAGTGCCTTCTGTGCTTCCTGTGGTTTGGAGGAAGAATGTGAAGAGACGGCGGACCACTTTCTTAGTGTCTGCCCCGCTTTCTGCCAGATCAGGGTAAGCACATTTGGTACTGGAGTGTTGGGAGACGAACATCTGAGCTCTCTAACACCGCAGGATCTGCTAAGATTTATTAATAAATCTGGTAGATTTAAAAAATAGCAAAAGGGAACACAGGATATAGTCCAATGGACGTAAAGCTTATCTGAGTGCTGTATTCTTGAATACTTCTTTTGTCTGTTCCAAAAAAAAAAAACATGTTTACTGCGACCACTTTTTTTCGTATACATACCTTATGTTATATTTTTGGAACTAGGATTCAGTTAATACTTACTTTTGGAATGCAAATATTAGACAGTAAATTACTGTTAATGGTGACCAAAGGGGAAAGGAGAATATAAGAACCTTACAGAAGCTAGTGTTAGTGAAGTGAGTGCTTGTGTGTCATTGTCTGGAAGAGAACAATGACAAAATTGACGTAATATCTCATATTATTACGCTTCACTAGAACCCAGATTCCGGTGACACGCCTAACTTGATGTATCGTTTACCTTTTCGTATTATGGTTGGCGACCCGGTCCTATAACACTGCCCTGCAAATTTCAACTTTTCTTATGTGAATAAGATGGATTCTAGTGATTTCAAATGAATTTTTCATGTTGAACACGAATCTGTGGTCAAAAACTTACGTCACGTTTCCGAGAAAAAAAGAGGTTGAAATACCTGAAATCAGCATTTTTGTAAAATTGTAGAGCTGAACCCTGACCTGAACAATGCCCTTTCAAAGGTTTGCACGCGCCCTCAGAGCAGGGGGTGAACACAGAACTGATTTTATCTTACACCTTAATTCGCGCGCCTTATTTGATCCGCCATTTTGAATTTTTAAAA